>JAJTUV010002182.1:0-515432 GCA_021653895.1 Mastomys natalensis | reverse complement strand
TGGGCAAGGGAGTCAGCCCTGCTCCTCTCGCGATCTCCAAACCACAGGACAGCCTGTCTGGGTTACGCCTTCTCTTAGCCCAGGGTATGCACACTCATACATGCAAGTGACATGTTTGAAGCGGAGGGCGCACCTCCAGCGCAAGCTATGCTCCTGGGCTCTGTGCCTGTCCCAGGGCAGTTGCAATGCAGCAAGCCTGTTTAACTGTTACGGAGGCAAAAAGAAAAAAAAAAAAAGCAATCGCCTTCCCACACACGCACACCGACTAGGGGGCCTCATCTGCATAAGCTAGGTTCCAAACTCACCTACGCTCCCATGCCGCCCCCAACCCCCTTCACAGTCGCAAAGTAAGAGAGGGCAAAGATAAAGGAGAAAGCCCCTTTCCGACCTGGTCTCCTTCTGCGTCTCTTCTTGGAGCCAAAGAGTTTGACCCGGGAAAAGACGTTTAACTTGTTTTTGTCGCAGCTGGTCTTGCCTTTGCTGGGGCTGCTGACACACTTGCAGGCATTGGATTTCTCGCGCTCGCGGGCTTGTCTCTTTTGCCGGATGAGCGAGCTGGCGATAGCCGCCGCCATGGCCACGACGCCCACCACCACCACTTCTTCGGGGCCCCTCTCTGCCTTCGCCTCCTCTTGCTCCTCCGGTGCTGCGCTGCCACCGGCTCGCGCCTTCGCTGCCTGGGTCTCCTTAGCCTGCACTTGCTTGGCCGGGGCTCCTGGGCACTCCGGCTTCAGTCGAGGAGGGGGCTCAGCATGCCTTCCGAGCTCCTCCGAAGATGCTCCGGCTCCCGCGCGGGTTCTGGCTGCCTTGGTCCGAACCGACGCCACAGCCCCGGGCCGGGATCGCAGGCGAGACTGGCAGGAGGCAGAGAGCTGCGCTTGTGACTGCGTGCGCTCGGCCCCAGAGCCCTGAGGACACAGTGCAAGTCCAAGCGGCTCGGGTCGGAGTTTCGCGGCACCCCCGCCCTGTGTGGCGTGGAGGGGGCCGGAGGAGGGAGGCGGGCGGAGGGAGAGCGCGCGGGCGGGAGAGAGGCCGCGGGCGCGGGCGGCGGGCGCGAGAGGGAGGAGGCAGCGCACGGGGGAGCGCGCCCTAGCCCTGGCCCCTCCGGCGCTTCCACTAGTCCTTGCAACTTCGCGGCCTGAAGATCGGCAAAAGTTGGCCGGTGCCAGCTTTCCCGCAGGGATCAAACAGGTAATGGCCTGGCATCGTCGCTGTGGATGCTGCTCTGGGCGCGGCACCGTCGCAGCACAGGAATTCAGTCGCTGCAGGCACCCTCCAGAAGAGCGCGACAGCCTGGCGGAGGCCCCCTCCCTGCCTCGGCGGCCCCTCCCTCCCGGAACCCAGCTACTGGCTCCCGCCCGCCCGCCGCCCCCGACCGCCCCACCCCCCGGGTGCAGAGTCCCCGCTCCCACGAACACCTGTAGGAGATCAAGATACTGCCCCGTCGCCCAAAGCCCTCTTTCCTTTTCCCTAAAAGAGGTTCGGGGAGAAATGGTGATGGAGGAGGCACTAGGGTGAGATAGTTGCCTTACAGGAGCTGAGGTTTGCTGGGCTTTGGGGCTGGCAGGAGAGGGGCGAGGGTGTTCCTTGAGTACAGGACTCAGAGTTAGCCTAGCCGGAGCCGTAGGAAGTTTGCTAGACTCCTGTACAGGGCTCAGTAATAGCCCATATCCCACCAAAGACCTGCTGAGATATTTTGTATGGCGGCACTTGTAGCCCTTCAGGAGAGGAGGCCAGGACACACAGACGGGCTCAGCCCCCATTATAGCGGCAGCAGCAGGCACTGCAGAACTGCTCCAGCACACCACGCTGCCACCCAGTGGTTTCTGCTGACTTTTCATTTCTTGCCAAAGTGTGCTGGCCAAGCCCCGTTTTATTCTTTTTCCTAGTCGCCCCCTCATCTGGCCATTTGGGAGCCATGCAGCGAGGTTGGGCATGTACCACAGGCAATATTGGGGAAAAAGCATAGTTCAGATCTTCATTTCAGCTCTTTTCTATCTGCAATTTCCTGCTTCCTTCTTTTATCTCTTCCTCACAACCAGGAAGGTTCATCATGCCTCTCAGTACTAGATTAGCTTGGCCTTTTGCTGGCTTATTTGTACTAACAGGTTCTTTCCCTCAGTCCTTGTAAATGCATTAAAGAGATCATAGTTCATCCACCTCTGTATCTTTAGATGCTATGATTTTGCTGTTGTTTAATCTCTGAGGCTAAATAGAAAGACCTAATAGGGCTCTCCATATTTTGTACTGGACTCCCTCCTCCTATCCAGATGATTTCAGAATAAACTAAAATGCAAAACCAATGTTTAACTTATCCCCAAACCTCCAAGAAAGCAAAGAACACATCAGCTTAATTCATGGGAGTGAAGACCCCTGTTTCGCTCCCACTGTGTCTGGAACACCCCCGGCCCCCCCCACCCCCCGGCCAGTTGAAACTCCTCTTGTTAACGGTAATCCCATTTCCTTGCCATAGAGACTACATCAGTCAAAATCCATTGAAAATGACTGGTGAAGGAGTGATTAGTACTGATTCCAAATGGGAGAAGAGGTGTCTCCTCACAGAAAGAGCAATTGGTTAAATTTCAGGAACTAGGAAGGGAAGTATTTCACCAAAAGCTGGATCAGAAGAAACCTTGACCAGGGTTAGATATTTGGGATTTGAGATGAATTCACTCTGGAACCTCACTTAAGCCCCTGCTCCCAGTCTTGAACTCATCTCTCTTTTGGAATTCCTGATCCAGCGTATGAAAAGGCTAACTAAGGTCAAGGGTTTTATTGAGTAAAGACAGACTCGGCAAAGAATTAGGGAATAGTACAAGGAAATGCAAAAGGCTTTTCTACATTCTTTTCCATTCATTTCTCCAGGAGAACTATTTACCATTTGCTTAAACAACCAGAAATATTTTTAGAGTGCCTGTGAATATATTGGCTTCTCTGGGTTAGATATTGTCAGTAAACAGACTCATTGAAGAAGACTTCAGCATATATAGCCAAGAGGGGCGATTCTCATTACAAAGTACAAGTATGCAAACATCATCTGCTCCCTTCTAGTCCTTATGTATCCTCGACATTTTTGGTTTTTGACTGCGAATTGGACTCTATGACATGAGTACATGGGTCCACTAGGCCAAAGCTGACAACTTGAGTCCACAGGTATTTATTTGCAAATACCTTTCCCGCTCTAGTTCATTTCTTCTCAGTTATTTCTATAAAGTTTATTTTAGCTATTGCATAACATATAAAAATAAACATACGGCGGAAGTACCACAGTCCCTTAAAGCATATACATTATGTAATGTTTTAACGTTAAAAACACTTGGTCAAATACTATTTATCATGAAAGTCTGCACGTTTTGAAATAGACAATCCATTATTGTGTCTAGTCATCCTACTGTGCAGTAACACACCAGAACTTCTTCCTCCCCTCTAACTGTGACTTACACATTGATCAACCTTCCCCATTAACCATGCTAATTCCCAAACAGGGGATATAGAATAAATAAGACATATTCCTTGTTGGCAACCAAAAGTTACTTCTACTTTTTTATATTCTCCACCTCGTTCTTTCATTTCAAAGGGAAAATATCTGATGTGAGATTGATGAGACTGGATTAGGATGTCTCTAAATTTCTGTATTCTGTCTGCCTGTAGACCACATGCATTCTTCTCTCTCCTCCACTAAGATGTCCATGACTCACAGTTCAATCCAGAACATAAAGAAAGACATCTGTGGGGATGGAGAGATGGATGGCTCAGTGGGTAATAGCATTTGCTGTTATTGCATTGGACTCAAGTTTGATACTAGGTACACATGTCAGGCTGCTCGTTGAGGCCCAAATAGTTTTCTGGCCCCTGTGGGCACCCTCCTCAACATATGACAGACACAGACACACACTAATACACAAACAATGCAGCCACACGTGCATACACATAGACAAGCATGTGTATATACATGGAACAAACGTCCCTCTAAATCACATTATCCAATTGGCTTAACTATAAATAAAGCATGCTTTTTATGGTTTCCTACCACCCATTTCTGTTTCTCAGGTGCTTAGTAACTCAAAGAAGAGCATAAATATTAGTTTCAAATCCTCAAAGTCCTATGTATCTCAGGAGGGCAAAATGAAAGACAGAATTGCAGCCCGTCCTAGAAAAGCCTATTTGTCTTTTATTTCCTCTCCACTGCCATCTCAGACCAGTAGAACGGCATTTGAGTGGGAGGAAGAATAAGAACTCTATTTTGACACCTGCTTCCAAAACACCCTTTCTCCTGGTTTGCTTTATCAGTAGAAGTTCTCCTATGGGATTTTTAGATACCTCCAGATTCATAGTTTGAACTCTTCTAGGCTATGTGGATCTAGTTTCCTTTGTTTCCCACAGACCTCCTGTTCCCCATTGTACCCACCAAGCTCATGCCTTGACCATATTTGGAATGAATACACACACACACACACACACACACACACACACACACACACACAGATTCTTAGCACTTGTCTCTATTTCTATTCCTAAAGAAAACTATTCTGGCACCCTGCTAGTAAAGAGACATGTTTTGGTTTTTTGTTTTTGTATCCCCTATATTAACTGGCCATGTGAGTTTTGTGGGTATGGTATTCTTCCTGTTGTAAGGAGTATCCGGTCAATGTCAATTGCTTCCAACCTGAAGTCTTAGCTCCCTAAAAGTGGCGGCTCATAAAGTAAGTTCCCTTGACAATGTTTTAAACACGGCATTTCTACTTGCATCTATTCTGTGCAGTGCAGCTCATTGTGTGATTTCTTTTAAAAATACACACAAAACTTCAATTACTAAAATCAGAATGTTTGAAAATGCCTGGATGAGATGCTCCTTAAAAGGCTTTTTAGGTCTGCAAGTCTTGACTACGTTTTGTGAACATCCCTGCTCCTCCTGCTGCCTTATCTTCTAGTACCTGCCACTTGTCCCTTCTTACCTCATCAAAACATAAAGTATCCCTGGAATCCCAAAGGGAAATGCATAAGTCCTTCAAGTCCCCCTCTTTGTGAGGTCATTTTGGAGCTAGGTTTGTCGCACTGTTTTCCAAGATTTATGATATTTATCAGAGCGTAGAATGCTGATCGTTCTCTGTCAGTGTTTTTGGCATGTCTCAGATGAGCTGGGGGAAGCTGAGGGCACCTGCTCTCCAGAGGCTTCCCCAGGGGAAAAAAAAAACAAACAGAAATCCAAACAGATGTGGCTGTGATGAGCAGAAACAAGAGAGTTGAGACAGCCTAGTCAGTAACAGTCTCAGAACCTTTTGAACAGGAAGCAATTGGCTGTCTTTCTGCAATTCTGAAAATGAAAGATTTCCAACACCCTTCCTTCATAAAGATAAACATGATCACAGCCACTTGCCAGTTCCCTCTCATGCTCTCCCCCTCTATCCCTCTCTCCCTCTCTCCTTCTCTCTCTTCCTCTCTCTCCCTCTCTCCTTTTTTCTCTTCCTCTCTCCCTCTCTCCCCCTCTCTTTCTCTGCTGGTATTTCTCTCTTAACAGTTCAACAAAACCTCTCCATAGCCAGTTACAGTCAAGAGCTGGTAATGAGCTCTAAGACAGGGAAGGGGGTCAGATTCAAGTGTATCAGGGTCAAGCAACACTGGAACCTCCTTACTCACCAAGTAAGTCATGAGGGATGGTTAGAAGACAGAACAGCAAATAACACATTGTATGGTGTCTTTAATTATGTCCAAGAGCTTCTCCAAAACCAACTGGATAGAAATACAAATGAGGAGCTTATAGAAAAGCCATTATAATAGGTTTTTACCACTTAACTTCAAGCAGGAAGAAAAATGCAATTTAAGGAGATTTTGTCAATGTCATACTGAAAATCCAGGGACAAAAAGAGTGGCAATTGTATTCTATAACATGACCTGACACATTTATTAGCTACCTAAGAGTCTCTCCTAGTCAGATCACTCAGAGGACTTCTACTTCAGGAACAAAAGGCTCCAGAACTAATTTTTACAGAAATCGATTGGCTGTCTTGATTTGCATTCAGAATGAAAAGCCCTGGGACCCTCACAACCACACTTAAGAAGGTGGCTTGGTTTTCATTATGTCCTTTCTCCGAGATCATTTTCTTAATACTTAAGCCATATAATTTACTCAAGCCACCTCTGATTTATATTTAAAATCAATTGAGAAAACACTGATTAATTCTGATCCTTTAAGAAGAAAAATCCTATAACCCGCATAAAACTTTCATTGTTCAGTCATAATTTATGAATATTAAGACTATAAAAACCCTGATGGTATTAAATCATAGCTATGAATCCAGCACTTTACCATTTAATTAGCCATGGCAGCTGCAAAGCTGAGTTCAAGGCCTCTAGTTACCTACTCTGCCATTTATTCGAGAGAATCTGAATGGAAATGGCAGATTGTTGGGGTAGAGGTTCATACTTGATCATCAAGAGAGAACATAAAGGGAATGAGCTTAAGTGTTAGTATGTGTAGATTTACATTTTATAGGAAGTCAGCACTGTTTTCAGCAAGGATTGTCAAATAGTGTAATTGATGACTGATTTTCCATCTATGGAAGTTTTTATGATATAGAAAAATTTTTTTTCGATTGAGGTGGGCATGTGAGTTGGTTTCCCTCAAGATGCTATTCACTACACTATTCGGATACCTTAGGTCTGCAGCAAAAAATTAAGTGATCTGAGAACGGTAGCGGACTAGCAGTGCTGTTACTGAGAAACCCTTATAAGGCTTGGAATAGTGAGCACCTTTGCCCTTAAGAGTTCCTACTGGATGAACTTGAAGCATATGAATGAAGGCACTCATACTCATTTTCTTTTTAAATTTGATCTTGACCAACCTGTGGAAAGCACTTTATAGATACAATGTCTTCAGAACCCAAGGTTGCTTTCAGGAGTGTCAGAACACCCAAAGTCAACAACAGCCATCAGATTCTCTAAAGTGAATTTGCTTCAGGATTCCATTCAACAATATTGCTTCTGCCTCAATGGATAGGTCAGTAATAAACAACATAAAGAATAGTTTTCCCCTCATTGAAACTTTGATGTTTTATGAAATTATAGATGTATAATACATGGCAAAATATTCACTGAATTCATTTCTGGTCCAATATGGTCATTTATACAAATGAAAAGCTGTAGGAAAATGGTGAAAGAAACCATGGGTGAATGAGAACAGTGTGGATGCCTTCTGTGGATATTACACTTTCCACTCTGCTTTACAACTTTTTACCTAGAGTCTAAATATGCTAGAATCCAGTTGATATCCTGGATCCAAATGGGCAAGCAGTGTTATTTGAAGAAAACAACTTATAGAGTTGGTTTTATCACGATTTCAATTTTACTGGTGAAGAAAGTGAAGTCTAGTGAGACTAAGTGTTGTATCAATGGTTCCCTGGCAAGTACCCAAGTGGCAGTGCCAGTATTTAAAATGGGAATTCTCAGCCAATAAGATATATGTGTACAAGGCTTTCCTCCTTGGCACTCGGTCTGCAATTTGGGTTGCTGAAGTAGTGGCTGAATATGGGTCTATCTTGACTTCGGTTAGTGGAAAAGATACACTATACTATGTTCTCAGTTGAATTGTGTTTCTTCCTTTGTTTGATAAAAGTGAATTATAAAATAAATAAAATGAAAACAAGACAGGCAGACTATAACGATGGTGCACAATACCTTTTACAATAATCTCTTAGAGTGATATATAAATAAAGCATCACTAACTTTCTCATGGAAATATGGTTATTATAAACTACTGCTTAATGTCATTCTGGAGACTCTCAGCTCAGGAAATTGTTTGACACTAGGGTGGAGTCTGTCTCTGGTAATCTAGAGCTTTTAAATTCTATGAGACCAAAGGAAATTTCCCAGCCTTTATCTCCATCACCACTTAGCAGAGACAAGAAGTTAAAGTACTCCCAATTCTCTCAGTTCTTTTCATACAGAGACAACCGGCTTTCCACAGTGTAAGCTTTTGTGTGCCATCTGCTTTCAGCTACAGGAAGCTTGAGTTCAGCCAAAAGAGAGAAAAATATTACACACAGATTATGTTCTTCCGTGGTAGGAAGCCCATCCCTATCCTTTTGCAATTAGGGGCTTCTCCAGTATCTATTTTCACTAATTTGCTCTGTTTTCCCTTCTGACAAACAGTAAAAAGGACAGTC
This sequence comes from Mastomys natalensis, assembly GCA_021653895.1. Classification (NCBI taxonomy): domain Eukaryota; kingdom Metazoa; phylum Chordata; class Mammalia; order Rodentia; family Muridae; genus Mastomys; species Mastomys natalensis. Next base: position 507,270 of record JAJTUV010002182.1, on the reverse strand, counting down.
AACTGATAGAATTTAGTTAGGTAGTTATCTTGGAACTGCTGAAGACTTCAAGAAACTTAAACAGAGGCTTGAATGCTCACCTTGGATTTCATTTTAGAGAAGAGAGTAGAGACATGAAAGTTTCAAAGTTTTGACCTGACTCATGTGTTCAGTCTTTCATTTATTTATTCATTCAAGATTTACATTGCTGAGTACCTGATGCAAAGATACTAATATCTATTACCTATGAGTAGTAACTTTACCCAGTTACTAGTCTAAATTCTTTATTTGCTCATATAATGTGTACAGCTACCTTAAAGGTTTACCCCATACTCCAGATGAAGTAATTAAACCAGAGAGAGGATAACTAGGGTGGTCAGTTTGAAAGTGATAAAGCCAGAATTCAGATCCCTTATGCTCTTCGATACCTCTTTTGTGACTCTCCCTGGCATCAAGCAAAGGTCAAGTTAAAGTTCAGAAGTAATAAAAATGTAATCATAAGAAGCACAAACATTACAACAACAGTACTCAATGTCCAGTGTGTTGGGGGGACCCCGGCCCCCCAAAAAGCAGACTGGCTAAGAAGGCAAGAAACGTGTTTAACTTCAGAAAACACAGATCACAGCAGATGATGTTTAGAGAATGAGGAAGCTAAGAAGCTAAATGATTTTACTTCGGAATCCAAACTGACCAGGTTCTATTTTCCAGGTTGTATGACTTCCTCGCAGCTGAGAGAGCATAGGAAACTTTGGGTTTTTAATGTTCTCATACTTGAAGCACCTGACAGGAGTCTGAGCTTGGATTGTAACCTTCTCTAGTAGTGTCCTTCTCTGAAATGTTGATTATGATTATGGTAGCAAGCATTCTATGAATTGTGGGGAATTGATTTGTTCTATGGACATTCTCCTATAAGTTGGTTCTATGGACATCTCTTGCACATTTGTGAGGCTTCATTTTTCCCTGCCTGTAAAGCCTTAGTGTTTCCCACGATCTCAGTTCAGCTCGTATTGTCAGCACTAATGTTCAAGTAGATGCTTGTTATCGATTTATGACTGCCATCCACACAGGGTTTAGTAGCAGTAATCCCTTTAGAAAGATGCCAATCAAAAATAAAATTACATTGCCATGTATACCATGGTGACTAAGCATTTCTTAAGAAACAACGGTTGAACTTAGAGTTCAGAGATTTGCACGAGAGCATCATCAAATATTTTATTATAGTGATGTTAAATTTTTAATCTAGTGATTAAATTAAAATTCCTGTAAAATAACTGTCTTAGCTAGTTAATCCTGGTGATGTCTCTATGTATATTTAAAATTCTCATTGAAGAAAAACAAGTAGAATTTGATTGGAATTTAAAAGTACTGTGGGCCTGGAGTGATGGTTCATCAGTTAAGACTGCTATGTCAGAGTAGCTGGGTTCGATTTCCAACACCCACATGGCAGCTCACTGTAACTATAGTCCCAGTAGACAAAGCGTCATCTTCTGGCCTCCTTGAGAACAAGGAATGCACTTGGTGCACAGATAACACATGCAGACAGACACCTGTACACATAAAAATAAATAAAACTTACAAAATAAAAATATCGAAAACATTAAAATCTCTATATTAGTGACTTTCTTCTTGCTTCTAATATATAGTTTCTACTTTTATTGCCAGAACACTGTTACCATTTAATTAAAATAAAATCTTAAGGGAAACAAGATTTCCTCATTATATGTGACCTTGGTTCAGATGCTTACTGTCTTTAAGGACCAATGCCCTTACTTTGTATTCACCATTCCATCTCATTTTATTTAATATCTTGAGCAATTCCTTCATGTAAAATTTTAAAAGTCCCTAGAGAGAAAGACAACTAGGAGTCTGTTGATATTTTAACATTCTGACAATATATCAGTTTTTTTCCTATGTGTCTTAGGTTATTCAATCATCTTTCTTCAGTCATGTAGGCTTGTCCATGGGCTCTATTACTTCTTCAACTTTTATTTTCTGTTTATAAAGCTTCTTTTGTCCTTCATGATTTCTTACTTCTCTTTTCTAATTACATCTCTTGATCTTTATTTGAAGAACTGGATGCACTACTTGATTTCCTTAGGAAAATTGAGTCTATCAGTTATTTTTTATTTCAGTGGGACATACACATACATATAGCATATTGTATATTATACTGTAGACTTATGTATGATCTAAAACTATATATGTTTTTATTTTACAATTTTCCTAATATGTCTTTTACTTTTTGCTACTACAACACATTATTCATATCTTATTCCAGTGAACACTTTGAAAACTAGTTTTTCTTCTATATAACTGTGGTAGTTTCAATGAGAATGGCTCGCATTGGCTCATATATTTGAATGCTTGGTCCTCAGGTAGTAGAACTGTTGGGAAGTATGGGTTTTTTTTTTTTTTTTTTTTTTTTTGGACGAGGTGTGTCAATGGGGTGTGCTTTGTGGTTTCAAATGCCCACTTATTCCTAGCTGGATCTGTGCCTTCTGCTTGTGGATCAGATATAAGCAAGCATTCAGTTACTGACCCAGCACCATGCCTGCCTGCCTGCCTAACTGTTGCCATGCTCCCTGTCATGGTGGTCATGAACTATCTCTCTGAAACTATAAGCTAGCACCTCAATTAAATGCTTTCTTTTATAAGTTGCTTTGGTTGTGGTATATCTTCATAGCAATAGAACTGTTCCTAAAACAATATCTCATGCTTGACCTTCCAAAGTGGTGGGATTACAAGTTTGCACAACTATACCCAGTTACTTATGCTCAAGTATCTTTTATGTTGCTTTACTTCTGGAATACTACTCAGCTAGCTGTGCTTTTATTTTCTTCTTACTGCATAAATCTGAGCAAGGGTTTGGCTTCAGCAGAAACGTCATTATTTATACAACTCTCAAGGAAACACTGAATAGCCATTGATCTCTTTAGTTTTGTGGCTTTATCTGTCAGTGTTTTGTGGATTTCACTAGTTCAGAGTACAGTATTTTAGATTAATTTCTCAGCATAATATTTAAATTCAGATACTCCCAGTGCACCTATATTTTGTGTCCCTGGACCTTGAAAGTTGATTTTTCATTAACCAGATAGTTCTTTTTTTCCTCCTGGTCTTACGTAGAAAACTTGCTCTTTCACATTAAGCATTCTACACTAAGCTTCAGCTGAAATAATTATAGGTCTCATCTATTTGTCTGATTGTCTGTCTGCTCATGCACCCATCAATTTCTTCTACTCTTGACATGTTCATTACTTTTGAATTCCTTCTTTCTGTCACCTGTAGCTTTTGCATTTGAATTCTCTTGTATATTAGTAAAGGCTCATGGTAATATTTGATCTAATGTTTCTGTGATTTTAAGAAAACAGGTAAGCAAAAATTGAACTTACTGGATGATCACATCCATTCTTTCCTGCTTCTGTGGCACCAACCATATTACCTTTATGTAGTTAAATCTTCTAACTGGGCTGGAGACATTACTCAGTGTTTAGGAGCTCTTGCTTCTCTTGCAGAGGGACTTACATTCATTTCCAGCACTGCCCATAACCACTCCATATTCCTGGGACACAATTCCCTCCTCTAGCCTCCATATGCACCAGGCTTACAAATGATAAATTACATACATGTAAGCAAATACGTAAAATTAAAATAAATCCTTAAATTGTATGTATGATAAATCAAATTTTGCTAGTAACCATTATTTTTCTTAAAATATACACATATATCATTTTAATTGTTATCCAATACCAAATGGTCAGCCCTGAAACATGTGGACTTAGCAGGTTCAGTTGTGTGTATATGGGTAGACACACACACACGCACACACACACACACACACTCCCTATATATGTAAATATATTATTTATTTAAAGAAAAAGAGGCCCTGAAATTGAAATAGACCAAGAGAGCATATTTGGGAGGATTTGAAGAGAGAAAAAAGAAAAGGAGAATAATGTAATTTTATCATAACCTCAAAACACAAAATAGGTTTTAAAAAGTAAAAAAATCATATACATGTTATTTTGAATGATATAATTAAGTGTTCTTGGCTATGAGGTATATTACTGGCTTCTCTGATGTTGTATCATATTATTTTTCTTATACCCATATTTGGGTATTTAATGACTGTCTTTTTATGTAGTCCTTTTGCCTCTAGCTAATAATCTCAGTCCTTTATGATTTTGTCCTATAATTTCTAATTTTCACCCTCACTATTTGTAGGAATTGTTTCTATTCATTTCATGTGTTTATTCAGTAACCATCTCCCACATGTCAGGCTGGATTGTTGATAATTAGGAGTGATGTAGTCAGAAATGGTTTTGTTTATACAGAAATTGCAGTTTTATCATTTTACATGATAACATAAATATGTAGCTATAAATTATGATCATTGTTATAAAACAGAAGGACAAAATTTTACTCAAGAACAATACAGAAGATAACAGATTGGGATGTCAAAAACAAGGCTCAAAAAGGAAAGAACGTTTTTTTCTGACTCAAATTTTGGTAAAGACCCAGCCATATGAATAATTCAGGAACGAACTACAATTATAAGATAACAACTCTAAAATGCTCCATATTTTCATTAGTTCACATGGTTCTTCTGAATGCCATATATGGATAGTTCTCCCCAAATATCCCATAGGGGCTCAAACTAAGCAAATCCAAAACTGAAGTTAGTTCACTACACTGGTGGTTGTGTGCTTTATGTATCCTACTCCTTTCAGGATATATCCACTATCTCAAGCCAGACAAAATTAGTCTGAACCCTTGCGAGTCCTCCTACCTTGTAATCAAGGAGTAACTAAGAACTGCAGATCTTAAATTCTTAGTATCTCTTCAAAATTCCTATTTTTAAGACATCCCTGTACTTGCCTGAATTTTATCAGAACCTCCTAAGGTCCTATTCTGCCTCCTCTCTTGTCAGTGATCAATGAGCTTCAAAACTTCCCTTCAAAACTGACTAGGTCTTCCAATAACAAGTCTTAAGTAGCTCTCCATCGTGTATAGGCCTGCATTATCTGGCCCTAGATTTCTTGTTATGTTTGCTTCCTGGTTTTCCTTCTCTGACACACTATCTTTCAAATACAGCAAGATACTTCCCTAAAGCATCTCCCTCCAATTCTTGGGTACCCCAACATGCAGTATTCTTGAAAACTTTATTCTCTACCTACCAGAAAAGTCCACAAAGTTTTCTTGGGCACTTTGCCCTCTGTGAAACCTTCCCTAAAAACCCATATGCCAATTACCAGTTTCCTCTTCTGTTTCAAAAGTCCCCTGTATAAACAGTATTAACAATGATACTCATTAAATATATTTGTCTATTTCATTGCCACTCCCACAAAGCACTGACCTCTCTAAAGTAAGCATTGTAGCCTCCTTTCTGTGTCTCAATATCTAGATATGCTAGGAGTTCAGTAAATGATATTGCCGTAAGTAAATTAATTAGGTAACTCTTCCTTTGAAAAGCAGATAGGAGTCACTAGATCAAAGGAATGCAATATGGGTCTGTTTTAAAGAAGCAGATTCATGTATAATACAAATAAGACCGTGTAAGATTCTTACCATGTTTTAATTACAAGTAAATGGGAGTAGTGTTCATGTATTGAACTATAGAGCAACAACTGCTTGCCCCCTATGAAAGAGAAGGTGAAATAAGCTCAACATCGGTCCATATTTATCTCTATTCTGGTATTAAAATAATCATTTGGCAGTATACAACATTTTCAGATGTAATAAATCCCTTAACAATTCAGTCTTGTTTGATATACATGGGAATTGGTGATGACACCAGAGTAGACTTGAACGTGGTCCACTTTACAGAGCAGAAAACTCTCTCTCATGAACTTACCTAACAAATCATACGGTACATTTATTATGAATTTATTTGAGGCTTTCTCTCACCCCAGAGAATTAAACAAGAAACTTAAACCGAAACACAAAATGATACCGGAGTGAGAGTTAAGAGTCAGAAAAGGATGCTAAGGTGTCTTCTGACCCCAACCCCGCCAAGCCCCATCACATCAGCTTTCCGTCTCATTAGACTGTCACCAAACCCCTTTGGTACTCAGAGTGATAACTGTCAATTTTGTTGGTATTCGCAAAAGTTAAAAAAAAAATCAAATAACCTTTCCAACAATTTTACTTCATAAAGCCTGTACCCAGCATCCATTTGAAAAAATTCTCCCATCAGATGTACACACTGAAAATCGAATCCAACCCTGACTTACTGTAATTATCCTGTTAGGATGAGATACCTAGCCAACTAAAAGAGGCAAGGTGAAAAGAGCAAAGACTACAAAAAATTGCTGGCAGGGGCCTGGGTTTTTCATGTGTATATATAGAAAGACAGGTAACTCTGTTTCTGAGGTAAACTCGTGACCACATAACATTTTTACAGATATCCATCTCTTCCTATATTCTGAAGAAAGATTAAACAATAAGTACTTTACTTAGATCCCCTGCCTCAACTAAAATTACAGTTACCATTTTCTTAAGGGCTGCACTAAAATTGAAAATGGTAATACCTATAAAACCTCTCCAGTGCTGACATTTCAAAATCTTTTTTCTAATGCAAACAAAATTAGAAAATGGAAAATGTAACCTTTCTAGCCCCAGAGCTTCTTCACAGGGTCTAAATATTAAAAGGCAGTGTCTGTTTGAGAATCATGACAATAACACAGCAATGATAATGATGATGATAATGGCGATGGTGAGGACAATGAAAGTAATGCTTATCACAATAGAAACTGGCATTTTCTAAGTATTTACATTGAATCAAGGACAGTTCTAGATGCATACTAACTCATCAAGACTTATATCACCCCTGTGAAATAGGAACTATTACTATTCACATGCCATGGATGAAGAAAATAAGGCATGATGAGATCTGAAACGCTGCCTAAACACAGACAGTTAATAAACAGTGGATCTAGCAATGTAGCCTAGCCTGCTAATCACAGATATTCAAGTAATGCAATAGTTATTTAGATTGATTGTGAATTTTATAGGTTATTTCTGACATTTTCCAACTTTTCCTGTCTGTCTGTTTATATTGTTGCTAAATAACTTTCTAGAGAATCAGACCACCAATTTAATAGAAACTTCTGTGAATTTCTTCAAGAAGTAGGAACGCTTTTCTCCTTGGATATCTTTTTCTTCCTTTGTGATTTTTAGTCCAATTTCCATTACCTTTCACAGTGTTGAAATCTGTTCATCACATGGCAAAAGTTAATCTTGGTATTGCTATGGAGATTTAGATCAACAGTCTGAACCAGGATCTACTCTTTACTTTGTGTTGATTATAAAGGGTATTTGTCAGTTCCTACCAGACTCTCATGTTGACTGTCATGACTAATCTCTCTAATATGTTATAAACTAGATTCAGGAAAGTGAGCAACTAACTTTCTCAAGTTATTTAATATATCAATTCTTCTCAGTAACAACTTAAAATCTGAAGAAGAAAGGTCAACAGAAATATGGAATGTAATCTCAAAAACAATTAATTAAAAAGGGCAGAAAGGTAAAAATCATCCTTGTCAGGCAGAAGAAAAAATAATACAATGCAAAAGATTTTATATTTCACCCTAGATTTTCATAAGTTCCTTATTCTGAAGATATATATCTGTATATCTTATCAATGTGGAGATATATATGTGTGTGTGTGTTCAAGAATTGTCTCTGACTTCCACCCCTAGACCAAGCAGAGAGGGGCTACCCAGAACCCTCTCTGTCTGGCAATCTGAATTCTTGCTTAGGCTGCGAGGCTAAGCACTGCAAGGGAATATAAATAAAAGTTAAAAATCTCTCTCTGGGTTCCCTAAGGGACAAGCCTGATTGCATGGGGGTTGATGTCAAAAGTATCCCCTCTCCAGGAAAAAGACATCAGGATGGGTATGGCCCTCATGCCTCACTGGACAATGACAGGAGGACCGGAGCCATTACAAGGTCCCCTTCAATTATTGGAGGTCAGGCCTCTATCCCAACTTGGCAAGAATAGAATCGCCAAGGCCCTCCTATACTTAGAGAAGGGAGGAGATGTCAGGAGCAGACCTGCATATACACTAAAGGCCTAAAATCAGCCATAGGCCTAAAGTCAGCAATAGTCCTGACATACATGCATGCTAACACCAAATCTTGGGTCTCTGTGGAAAAACACTGAAACAGCAGGCTATAAGCTATTGTAAACAGGCGGCTTCTGTGGAAATTTACCAGCCCAAATAGTCATAGGTCTTATAAATAGGCAGCCTCGGTGGACAGTACCAACTTAGATAAGGACAAGTGAATCATAGGCAGAGTCATAGTGACCTGTCCCCTGAACCTACACCCAGCTGATACCCTGTTCTGAAAGGTATCTGTACTATCCCTGAAAACCTATGCTCCAGTGCCATTCCCTTCCCCACATCCTGCCTTTTTTTGTTTATAACCCCTGTGTAAATAATTAAATTATGATGTGATTTAAATAACTAACTAAATAAAAAAAAAAAAAAAGAATCGTCTCTGTATTTGATCTTATTAGTGGACTAGATGCTTCTGCTTTTGTTAGTGTATCTATTTTTAATATTAATCTTATGAAATTTCTTTCATAGATTAAGATTTTTTAAGGTCTTATGAGACTGAGTCATATACTCAAAACTGAAGCACTTAACAAACAGTTCTAGTGAGGAAATTTAGGACCAACTGAATATGTCTGTGTCTAAATCTAATATTTCTGGCATGGGATTATATATGGAGCTTATTTGCCATCTAGTATGTTTGATTCTTTGCAGGAAATAAATAGGGTCAATGGAGAAGACTTGGGAAGGGACCAGATTAACGTTCATTTTAATACATCCACTTATAAAACAGTGTGAACAATCCAAAAGTGGATGGCATAGGCTTGTCATGGGAGGTAATTCATGGACATGTTGAGAGACGCTTGTGGGAGGTGTTACACTGATGTGCACCATTGCTTACCAGATGCCATGGAAGGGAGTCTTGTATTTATTGGATGACTAAATCATGTAATTGTGTCAGCAGAAGCTCAAAGAGAGAGTTAGCAAAGTATTTACAGGGTTTTACAGGCTGGGTTTAGTGATGTGATAGTTTCAGGAAAGAGTCTGTAATCCCTTACCAATTCTTTGTCAAATCTGTGAAGGAGGTAAATTGTTGCAAGTCAGTGATAGTATCTTTGTGATACATGACCCCTGTGCATTGATGTTTTTTAAAAAAGCATAAGGTTAAAGAATACAATGTAAAAGAGTTTATAATTTCCAGAAAAGTTGTATAAATAATACAGTAAGTTAGAACACATCCTTCACTCAGGTTACCCCAAAAGCTAAACATCTTATATACTACAGTACAGGTATTAATACTAAGAAACTAATATTACTATCAGTTAAATCAGACTTTGTTTAGACCTACAAGTTTTTCCACTACTGCTTTGGTACTATTCCAGGGTCTATCCAGGTTAACATATTACTTGACAGTCATCTTGTCTTCTTAGTCTCCTCTGGTCTCTGAAATTCTTCTAAGTTTTTAAATATTTTTTTGAGACTCATTTTTCCTGCGTCAAGTTGTCTGTTTTGTAACAGATCACTATTCCTTATGATTTCTGATTTGTTTAATTCCTCCGATACATAAGTATTTGTATTTCTAATACATGTATGTGTTTGTGTAGGTATATGTGGAGGTTCAAGGACAATCTCTGATGTGAATCTGTGACCTTCTCCTTCTTTGAGACAGGCTGTCTTATTGTTCTAAATCATGTGATAGGCAATGTGGCCCATGTGCTTCCAGAAAGTCTTCAGTCTCTACCTCTCCTCTTGCATTAGGAACATTTGGATTATATACATGTCTGCTACAGCACCTGGGTTTTTTTCTGTGAGTTCTGGAAATTCAAACTGGGGTCTTCACTCTTGCCTGCCAAACACTTTAACCATTGGGTCATCTTCCCAAACTGACTTTGTTTGTATTTTTAATTTTTTTGTCCTCATCTGGAAGCCATCTCAAAGGTTATCTGCGATTAAGTGTTTCCACTTAATGTGACCCATAGAGAAATAAATAATACTATTTTATGGTGTCACAGAAAAAAGTGTCTAAAATAAGACCAATTTTTGCCTATTTTAATGATTTTTCAAGTTGAAAGGACTCCTTTGAGCATACAAACAATATAGCCTCATCATGATTATAGGGAGAGAAAGATATACCTCTTTGGTCCCTCACTTATTATAGGAAGGCAGCAAGTCAAATTATTATCTGTCATTTAAGCATACCATGGCCATTGCTATCCTGAAATCAGAACAGATGTGATTACTGTCAAGAGGCCTTCACAAGATTACAGGGAACATTCTAGAACAAGGTATAGAGGCCTCCTGAAGGATATGAAATGAGTTTACAATTGCTCAGGGCCAGGGGTAGATGGATGGACTTCTTACAGTGTAGGTGCGAGGTCCATACTACTTAAGAAACCCCACTTACTTAATGTCATTGGTTTAAGCTACATGTGGGGAGTGATTGTTTTTCTTGGCCTGTTATAGATGCCCCATCTGTCGGTTGAATAAACACTTGTTAACATCTTCCCAAGGAAAGGCACACTACATCTATGATATAGATATATAGTAGGAGCTACAACAGTCTGAAGTTGACAGTCATTGCACAAGAAGTCAAACCAAGCTAAAAAAGGATTTTTTTATGCTGCCAGGAGAAACTTCACTCTGATTTTTTTTCTAATCAGTGCCATGAGATTTCTAAGCATTAAGACTGCCAGCAGCACACATTATGAATTTCAAATCTTTTCCTCTTCAGGAGAACCAGCTGCAGATGGTGTACATGATTTTAGTAGATAAATGTCATTTAGGACAAACAATATTATTGTTAGGAGAATGGCTTCTTTCCTAACTGAAGGCACTTGGCATGTACTTCTGTGCTCAGGAAAGTTGACTATCCTAAACACCAGGCTAAATATTAATATAATAATGAAAACTAATAATTGAATCCATACAATGCTGATGAGCAAGTCATAACTTACATTGGCAAGAGGACATAGATGACTTTCAACACCTACAGCCATGAACCCTCTTTGAATGGAATAAACTTCCCACTAATCAGGAAGAGAGTGGTTAAGGAAGATTATCATCTAGACATGAATTATATATAAATCATATTCAGTTCTTCCATTCTATTAAAAATATCATGAACCATAGGAATGCTGATGTTCCAGGACAAGCATATCACTCAGTGAAGAAGATGGCAGAGGGTTATGAGCACAAATGTTGGAACCAGTAAATATCAAAGAGAATAATTAGATGTTAGATGTGTTAAATATATGACCATATATTTTTGTTTAATTTATATTCCTCAATTCCTCGTATTATAAGATGACAATAACAATAGTACCACATTCCAGTGAAACTGTAACAATAACACTTAATATATGTAAAAGCTAAGTATTACTTAGCATGCAGTATGTGCTCAGTGAAGTAATGCTCAGTTGAAATCCTCCCGTGCCACTTTCCCACCCAGCTTGCCCTAGTCTTGGCTTTCTAAAAATGGAAAAGGTAAGTAACAGATTTATGAAAATTTTACTTACTAAATGGTGGATGCTGGTTAATTTTTGTCAACTGGATACAAATGGAGTCATTTGGAAGAAGAAACTTCTACTGAGGAATTGCCTCCACCAGACCGGACTATGGGCATAAAGAGAGGGGGTGGCATATTCTTGACTAATTACAGATGCAGGAGGTCCCAACTCCACTGTGGGGGGTGCTATGTCTCAATAGGTGATCCCAAATTGAAAACAGGTAGCTGAGAAAAGCCATGGGGAGAAAGCTAACAGATATTGTTTTCTCCAAGGTTTCTGCTTCAGTTTCTGCCTTCAAGCTCGTATCTCCAGTTTCTTACCTAAATTTCCCTCATGAAGCACTATAACCTAAGAGGTAAAATAAATAATTTCTTCCCCAAAGTTGTTTTTTGATCAATGTTTTATTCCAACAAAAAAGCAAACAATGACAGCATGTCTAATATATTAATTAATGTAAGTCTACTGGTGAGGTAAGTGCTATTATTACCCTTATATTTTAGAATATTAAAATTGGAGCATAAGAAATCAAAGTGGCTTTTCTGTAAAACAGTTAGGGGATAACAGAGTCAGGATTTGCACCCCAAAAGCTTGACTATGGAGTTTCTCCTTTTAACATTTTGTTTTGCTTCCATAAGAATAGCCTGCATTTCTTAAGTACCTATTAAATTCCATGCTTATAAAAATCATATATTTAATATGTAGAAAGAACACCCGTTGCAAGGTAAGGATTATATTCATCTCATTTTTCCTCTCTTTCACATTCATGGCTTTTTTATTGTTGTTACATACATATGTGTATATAGATATATATTTCTAAATATAACCTGCTTAGTCTGTATAAGGTTACATACATGTATGTTTTTTAGTCTGACCAGCTGGTATTAAATAATTGGTGTACTTTTCTCTGGGAGCAGCTATTTCATCTACTCTAAGCATTCTTTACTTTCCTTTAGTTATTTCTGCGGGGTTGAGGCCTCATGGTCTTGAGAATATTTATTTTTTTATGAAATGGAGAAATAGGAGCTCTCGCACACTCTTGGTCAGAATGGGAATTCGTATAGCCATGATAGAAAACAGTCTAGAGGTTCTCAAATACCTAAAAATAGAACTATCATATAAGCTATAATTTCCACTATTAGGTATGGATTCCAAGGAAATGAAACTAGCAATATAGTAAATGTATCTAGCACTCAACCCCATGTTTATAGCAGCACTGTTCAAATACCCAAGCTACAGAATCCACTAATGCTCATCAATGGACGAGTGGATAAAAATGCAATATATATTCACAATGAACTATATTATTTCAGTCACACAGTGGATGAATTTTTTCATTTGTGGCAAATGGAACTGGATGAAAATGTATTACAAGATGTAAATCAGGCATGGAAGTCAAGTACTACATGTTCTCACACATTTGTGAAAGGTAAGAAAATAAATAGAGAAGGGGTGAGAGAGGAAAGGTCACTAGAAATGTTGAAATGGAGAGAGAAAAGAAGAGAGAGAATAATGGTACCAAATTACAGTTACGATATGAGGAAAATACTAATATTTTCTGATGCTCTATATTACAGAAGGATATCTAATAACAATATATAAGCATATATTTCAATATAGAGACATTTCCAAATATAAAAATGATACTTTGAAGAATTAGAAATGCTAATTAGCATGGTCTTATGATTTTATAAAATATTTAATTAATTAATTAGTTTATTTACATTCCAAGCATTGCCCCTCCTGGTCACACGTCTCCTGAAAAACCTCCCTCCATCCTCCCTCCATTTCTCCTCTGAGAAGATGGGACCCCTCCTGGGTATCAAAACTATTTCCTCATAAATAAGTACATTATTATATGTCAAATAAAATGAAAAAGACTCAGTAGGGACTAGAGAGATGGCTCAGAGACTAAGAGCACTTGCTGCTATTGCATAGGACCCAGATTCAGTTTTCCAGTCAGTACCCAGGTGGAGATTTGCTTCCATTTATAACTCCACTCCACGGGGTTTAACACCAAAGTCTGGCTTCTGTGGGTACCAAGCAAACATGTGGTACACGCACAGATATATATGAAAAATATTCCTATAGATTAAATAACTAAATGAATCCTTTTTAAAAGATCAGTTATCAGTTTTATACCATATGATCAAGGCAAATACCTTCAATGTCAAATTTTCTATAAGAGTTAAATCATTACAATACCAACACAGCTTCAGGAAATTTCACATCACCTGAGTTAATGAGGCATAGAAAACAATAGGCTTCCGTGAAAACTTCCCATGGCCAGACAAGCACTGTGGCTGTGGAGATCCACAGATCTCTCCAACAGAAACAGAAAGAATTAGTGAAGCACCTAAAGAAAGCTATCACAGGAAAGTCAATTAGTTCAACTTTCCTGAAAATGGATATTAAGTGAGCAAAATAACGTTGCCTGAAGCCCATAATCACATCGCTTTAGAACATGATGATGTCCTCTCAATAGGCAAGGAGGAAATAACTGTGGAATGAATATGCCCTATTTAATTCTTCTAAAGAATATCTTTTTTCCAGACTTAGGCTAGAAGTGCATAGGACACCAATGAGATGAAACACATTCCTATGTTCTTTTTAAGTGTGTAATTCAGTTTAAGGACTCATTTTTCCTTTATCTTCAAATTACATAGCAAAGTACAGCCCACTAATACAAAATACTGCTCCCAGATGTACTACTGTGAACAAGGGGCTGGATAAATGGAAATACTGTGATTTTTTTTAAATAAGTTTATCCTCATTGGATATTACTTTCATATGACTCCTTATTTTCTGTAAAAAATATCTTCTAAGTTCAACAATGTCATAATGCTAAATTTGGAAATGAAAACAGATGGGAAAACTTGTGTTTCAACAGTGGTTTTTACTTCCCCAGTTTTCTAATATTGTATGAGCCTTTTGAAAGCTACAGTTAGCAAAAACTGAAAAAAACTGTTTGACTTCTTACTTGCTCAGGATCTTCATAGGAAGTAAACTATGAACACATTTAGATGAAAGCAAGGCATTTTAGCAACCACGATCCATTATAGAATGGCTTATTTGCTTACATTCTACTCTAAGCTGATACATTTTTCACAGATTTTACTATGCTAAATGGGTTTAACTCCTGACTCATTAAAGTATCAGGTTTAATACGTTCCAAATTAGTATTTAACCATGCACAAAGGCCAAATTTTTACTTTCTTCTATATCCAAATACTATAATCTGCTGAGGCACAGTCCCTAGGAATTATCAATGATCATTTATTCAAAATATTTCATAACCAAATTCTGATATTTAGATTGGGATCTGAGTTAATGAGCCTTATGTGTAGTTATTTCTTATTCAAGCATGCAGAGCATGTGATTGCTGGATATTATATTAACATTTAAAAAGTTCTTTTATTTTTTTATTTAAAAAATTATGAAACAGAATGCTTTCAAATTCTAGGCTTTTGTTGAGTGGGAAACAGTGGTTATCTAATTTGGACAAGGGGAAAGAAAGCTGACAGCTCTTACCCAAAATGAAATTCTAGGTACACAGTGTGGGGAGGGTTAAGATAATAACTCAGGGGAAATGCATAGACAACAATTACATTTTAGCACACTGAAAACAGTTTGGGGTTCTCTATTGCTTGGAAGGACAAGCAATGCAAGAAAGAAAAGACTTCTGTCCACATTGTGTAATGAAGAGTTTGCAAAAGAGAAATAGGTTTTGGGTAAGCAATAGAAACCAAGTGTCCAAGGTACCAGAAGACATAATGGCCTGGGAAAATGGAGTTGTTGACATTGCTGGTAAGTAATCTGAAGCCTGTGGTGAACCAACTAAAACTAAAGCAAGGAAGCTCAATTGGCTTGCTTAACAGTATATTGATCCCAAAGTGTGAATTGCTAATGAGGGAAAAAAATTCCCAATTTGAGGACATTAACATTATTTCCCTCTTTGGATTTCCCATAT
This sequence comes from Mastomys natalensis, assembly GCA_021653895.1. Taxonomy (NCBI): domain Eukaryota; kingdom Metazoa; phylum Chordata; class Mammalia; order Rodentia; family Muridae; genus Mastomys; species Mastomys natalensis. The sequence goes on along the minus strand of JAJTUV010002182.1, from coordinate 491,764 downwards.
GTGCAATCTAAACAAGTTAAATGAGCAGCAATCAGAAGAAAAAAAAAATCAGAGAAGAATACAAAGCATTCTTAACAGAGTTTATAGAATTGGTCTTAGGAGATTTTAAATAGTAACAAGTTTGGATAAAAAGATAAATAGTTTCAGCAATGAGAAGAAAGCTATTCGTAAACAAATATGAAATTCTAGAACAGAAATGTAGGCCATTAGAGATATTCAATATTTTTAAAGGACCTATCAGAGGACTGAATGTACAGGGAAAGGATTTCTTTTAGCTCTGTACAGCCTAAAAGTATAGAAAAGTCAACAAAATAAAATGAAACATTTAAAGTTTATAATAAGTGTGTGTATCTATGGGGCAACAACAAATCACTTAGCAAAGACTAAATACCAGTCCCAAAAGGGGAGATCAAGAGAGGAAAATAGCAGACATATATGAAGGAAAAATGGCCTAGAATGCTTCCAAAATGAAGGGCAATATTTATTAGTATTTTTGTAAGAGGGGAATGAATTTATCAGAACGGATTAGGAAAAGAAACGCAACAACGAGAGAAGTAGGTGTTCAGAGTCAAACTGCAAAACCAGACGTAAAGCCTTGAGAACATCTAGAAATAAACACAAAATTACTATGTAAAGTTCAAAGCTATCAGACAGCTGTGGAACATTTTGCATAGATGTAAGGAACCACAGACCAATAATAGAACATCTTTTTTGTAAAATTTCTGGAAGAAAGTATAATATGTCAGACCTCTATTACAGAGCTAGCAAAAACAAAATATTCTTCAAACGTGAAAATAAATAGATTTTCAAGACTAAAGTAGCTAAAATAACATTTTGAACAAATGCAAATAGAGTGCTTAACTAAGTAAACTCTAACAGAAATATGACTAAAATAAATAAATTTTGAGGCTTAATTAAAGAACAAAATATGAGACTTTAACTATAAAAATACAAACATAGCTTTCCGAGTCAAGGACTACTAATAAACTATAGCTTCAAATTTGGAAACTCAAAACAGTCTACATTAAACAAGTCATGAGTAAAAGAAATTATTCAAAGAGGAAGTAGATAAAGGCTTATTAGGATGTTATTTAATGTTTATTTATATTGCAAAATGAAGTGAATTTACAGCAATTCTTAAAAGTAAATTTAACCTGAAAATGTTTTTCTCAGGAAAAAAAGTAATTAGAGGAAAGACATAGCTTTAAATTCAATATATGAAAGAAGAAATGAACTGAACCCAAATAAGAAGGAAGAAGTAATAAAACTTAGAAAGCAATTTAATGATAGAAAGGAAAATGGAAATAATTACATAGGTCAAAGTATTTCTTTGAAAACATTGGGAAAATTTTAAACCACTATCAGGACACATAAAGAAGCTATTAAACCAAAAACTTCACTATTCAATATAGAAAAATAAAAAGTTCCAAAGATAATCTAAAGTTCTAAAGAATGGGCTACTTGAGCAAATTGAATCACAAAAATAGGGCAAAAAAAAAAAAAAAAAAAACCAAGAAAAAAAAAACAAAAAAAAAACCTTGAGCAGATAGTTCTCTCAAAAGATAGGCAAAATAAGATATGGAACTGTCAATAGCACTAGTTATTGAACAGATAGAAATTTTAAACCATAATGGAAGGCCACGACATTCATACAAGAGGCATACCATGAAAAAACAGAAAGTCATAAAATATGTTGATGATTTTGTGGGCAACTGGGGACTCTCCTCCAACACTGGTGGGAGTGTAAAACAGTGTAACCATTTGTAGAAGATTCTGGACAGTTACTTAAGTTCAATTTATACAACATTAAGAACCAATGACAGATGAAAACATTTGTCCAAAGAAACTTTGCTCTAAAAATGTTTGCAGAAGCCGTATTCACGAAAATCCTATGTAGGAAATGAACTCCATGATCCTGACTGTATGACTATGTAAACTGTCATGTTCCTGCAATGGAAGAGAACTCTGCACTAAAATGTTGTGTTATTAGTAAACACAGAAATATGGGTGAATTTCGAAAGTTTAGGTAGAAGAATACAGATACAAACAAGAGCATATAGTGTAATGTTTTCATGTACATAAATTTCTACAATAGGAAAAACTAGCCTATGCTGATAGAAAGATAATAGAACATCTTGTTTGTAAAATTCTGGAAGAAAGTAAAATGTGTCAAAACTGTATTGCAGAGCTAGTAAAACAAAATATTCTTCAAACGTGAAAATAAATACATTTTGGGGACTAAAGTAGCTAAAATAACATTTTGAACAAATACAAATAGAATAAGTTGAGTGGTTATTTCTGGTTGTAGCAACTATAGTCTGGAAAGGGTAAAGTAAACTTTCTAGAGTGATGAAAATCTTATACCACTAGAGAATGGAATAGTGTACTTGTGCGCATTTTTTCCAGTGGATGAAACTCTCCACTTAACATCTGTGTACATCTAATATATACAAACAGCAAAGCAACTTTAAAGACTACTTCTGTGGGGCTGAATGAGGTAGGGAAGGGAAGAACAGTGAGCACTGATAACAAGGACATTAGTAGAGGGGACCATACACAGTAAATAATGAGTGAGATAATAGACATGGTCATTCTTCCTGTATCTGTGGCTAATGGAGTAAGTATTAAACATAGATCTCTGCGTTCCAACAAGTTCAGTATAAAGTCTCCCAGCTTTAACCACTTCTTTACAGAGGACGCACTTCCTAAAGCTTGTTAGGATATGCTGTCAAAATTTGGACTGTGCTCCTGACTAGCAATAGTAAAGGTAACAAGATACGTTCCTGCTTATCTTAGTAAACTTCTATATATCAGTGACAAAGTTATGAAGTCAAGCAATTATCAGGACCCAATCAAGGTTTGCTGACATAGATAATGTTTCTAGTTACTATCCCTATTATTTTAGTGCTAATTATTGCGAGATTAAGAAAAGAGTGCTAGGCCAGCAAGATGGCTCAGAGGGAGGATAAAGGTGCTTACCATCACGCCTGATGTCCCGAGTTCAATTCCCACCATTGCTATGGTAGAAGGAAGGGGCAACCCCCACAAGCTGCCCTCCGATCTCCATATGCATGGATGGCATGTGTAACCCAGCTTATACACCCACAAACATACACATGAATAAGTAAATATAATAAAAAAATTAAAGATGTTGACTATGGGCCCATCTTCCCTAGACTTTATTATCCAGTGAGAAAAATAAGTGTGCTAGTAATGCAATATGAGGGAGTTTAGGATAAATGGCATATGACTAGTTTGACCAGAAAGTACTTTTTGAGTTCTAGGCAGGTAAGAAATCCCATTTAGCTGTGAAGAAGGGACTGGCATCTAGAAAGACATGTACTAAAGTCAGAAATATTTAAGTCCTTTACTCAAGTATATTTTTTTCAACATAGAACACCCTGTCTTAAAGTGAAATTTTAACACATAAACAATTAGCATCTCAATGAATCCACCCCAAAGCTAGGTAAGAAAAGGCATTTGTCTTAATCCTGATTTCTACTGGGTTTTTCATTGTCACTGCAACCCTCCTCAAGATGTATTTGATATAAGAGCACCTGGAAACCAGACTGTGCCTTTCCAGAAAATGGGGTTATGGCCCTTTTATTGTGACACCTTCCTTAGTATCTCAGTACATCATAGTTAGGATAATACATAGAGTACACATTAATGAAATGAACAAGTTCCTCTGGATTCAAAAAGATAGTTGGCTGAAATAGTAATTCTTGAAGAGCAAGAAAGTGGAACTAGAAAACTATATTGAGACAGTGTTATGGGCTAGCTTACAGAAAAAAAGTCAATCCTCTCTGCTTCTAACTTGGCATTCAAAGTGAAAACAGAAAAGGGTTTTCTATGAGGAAGAATTTGGACAACTTATTTGATTTACATTAGGATATTGGCTAGAAATTTTTCTTCTTCCTCATCAATGTAGTTATGTCAGAATAGAGCTATGATCGGTTTTTAAAATATTTATTTTATTTTTAAATTATGTATATGTATGCTATGTCTTGATAAGGGCATGTTAATGTAGGTACCCATGGAGGTCTGAAGAGGGCATCAAATCTCATGAAGCTAGAGTCTGTTATGGATACTGGATATCAAACTCAGGTTTCACTTGTATACAAGAGCAGTACACATTCTTTACCACTGAGACATCTCTTCAGACCCCAAACTGCAAATGTTTTAGGGTATAGTGAACTGTTTCTTATAGAGAGTATTGCTATATTTGATATTTATGAAGAAAATATATGCACATTACCAAAGAAAGAATTGCAGTATACATTTTCTATGGTGAGTCCTCTGGAGGCTGATTATGTCTGACTAATAGCAACCTTCTCATGCATTGAGAAAGTCCTGAATCCTAACTCAGTTCTCTAGAACAGAGTAGAGCATGGAGCACACTGGGAAGTTCTAAATTAGGACAATGCACCTGTATACAGATATAGCAAACTGGCATGGGAAACACATTGAGCCTTGAGCTCAGAAAGAATATGCATACTTAAATACATATGCAGAATCATGGAAATCTACAGATGTCCTTTGCCATTCACTTTAAAAACTGAAGGGGTTGGAGGTACAAGTCAAGTCAGAGCTGAAGATGTCTTGTTTAATAGGACAGTTCAGCTTGGCAGCTAAACTTTTGTGAAGGAAAGGAAGTATTCACAGGAAATTAAGGCCTCCTACATAGAAAGAGATTCGCCAACTGTTAGTTACAAGTCCCTTTTGGTAGTTTTGGTTTGGTTGTTTTTTGTTTTGTTTTGTAATTCCCATGTTGGAAGGCAACATTATTTTTGTCAAATCAGATAGTAGCTAATTAAATATTAAAAAACAGTATTTGCTATCCCCAAACTTGTTGAAATGGTAAGCAGTATTATACAGAACTATTGTAACATTCATTCCCACAAATTATGCATTATTATGTTTAAAGTATGCATGTACTTAGCAAGCTTTGGTCAACTATATACCTCTGAACAGAATGTAAATATCATGTTTTTGTTCTTGATTAAAAACAGATTTTTCAATGAATACATTAAAGAGTGATCCATCAATCATGTTCATTATACAAGTTATCTTGACTTTAGACAAACACTCAGAAAGCAGTGTTCTTTTCTTACTGCAAACTCCAGGTTGGTCTCAAATGCAACTCAATTTGCATATAACTTTTTGGAAACAATCTTATTGTATGCAACAAGACATACTTGTATTGCCAACCAGGAGCACTGCTGGAAGGAAAAAGTACGGCATGTTAATGTTTCTCTCCTAAGACTGGCATCCCTGGAGCCTCTTCAGCACCGTCCATACAAGAAGCTACATTTCCTCTGAGTGACAAACATAGGCTATCACTAAAGATGGGAAGCAACGAAGGCCTTTGGGGTGTTGGTAATTAAGATCAGCACTTAGTGTTTAATAATTTCAGAGAAATAGATTGAGCTTTTCAGTGGTTTTTCTAACCATTGTAGGTATACAACCATTCAAAAATAACACTAGATAGACAAGTTACAGGCCAGACAATAAGAACAGCAGTATTATAAGACTTTCAAGCAGTACCCAGTGTTTGGAGTGAGTGAACCTCTTACGTTTCACCTTTGTACACATGTAAATGGGCTGAGAATTGATTAAATAATTATAACTTGTTCCAGAAAGAGAGTATGGTAGATAAATGTAGAAGTGCTTTTGGCAGCTTCTTGTAAAAGTTTGATGATTTGAGTTCAATCCCCAGAGTTTGTAAAATGGTGGAAGAAGAAAATCAACCCTACAAAGCTGTCGTCTGGCTTCCACACAAGTGTTGTGGCACTTGTATGCTTATATACACATTACACACACACACACACACACACACACACACACACACACACACATTCACATAATAATAACAAAACAACATATAACTTAATAACTCCATTATTCACAAACTAACTATAGGTAAGATAATGATTTTTAAATTGTGTTTCTTAAAGTTTCCTAAGAGATTGAAATTCTCCTTCATGTGTTTCATATTTTGAAAACTCTAATTCTATATATTATTTGGATTATTGGGCAGGAATAAGAATTGTCAGCAAATAGAGGTTCCAAACAGCAAACAAAACAAAGGGACCTTTGGAAACCAAGGAAGCAGTCATAGATAAGCAGAAGGCGGCAAGAAAAACTAGCTTCTAGAGAAGCAAATGGCCCTATTAAAACCTCATATGCTAGAAATAAAGAAGTGTTGAGCAATGGCTGTGTGGTCCTATATGCCTATAATTCTAGTACTTGGGAGGTCAGGAAAGAAGGAGGAGACATAGAAATAGAGCCTTAACTACACAGCAAATTCAAGGCCAGACTGTGTTATGTAAGATCTTATCTATCAACCAGAAACAAATAAGTAGACAAACAAAACAAAAAGAAGGATTAAAAAACAAAACAACAAAAAAAAACCCTTGGGTTCCTTGGATAAGATCATGAGGGCTTTCCAGTCTATGAAAGGTTACACAGAGCACAACTAAGTTCTATTATTTAGCATACATAAGGGCCAAATGACAGGCATCAGACTGAACTGGAAGGAAGCTGGGGGACTTAAGGTGAATGTTCTTGCCTTGAGTGCTGTTCAAGTGAGTTCCTTAGAGAGCTTGTTGATGTGATGGCTCGGCCAGTTTGCCCTGTACATGAAGACTGAAGTGTTTTCCTATCTGAAGGCAGAGAAACAAACTACCTCATCTTTCTTGGGATTTGCCAGTCTTTGATTACATAAGTCTTTGTCCTGTTCTCATTTGCACAGTGCTACCATAAAGTTGGCAACATTCTCCTGTCACATCAGGTACTTCTCATTACTTTTCAAAAAGGAACACTTGAAGCTAGTAAGTCACTGTTGCTCTGTATTCTGGCTTGTGATCCTTTCTGGAAGGGAGCTAGGTTTTCCATGAATATACATCTAAAATGAGCATGTCTATTTCTAACATTTCATCAATCAATCTCAAAGTTCTTTGTAAGCATAAAATTAGTCTGTGCTTGAATTTCTCCCAACAGCTAGATGGCAACGTAGTCATTTTCAATTAATAGTTGCACATGTCAATACAATAATTGATTGGTAAGAATTACCTGTGTTATGGACCTTACTCAGCAGAGAATGTTTTACCAGCAGAATGATAAATATAAACTTTTTAGCCACATATGATATATTTGAAGTTAGCATACATAGAGTCTGTGGTCCTTTAGGGATCATTAGCAATTGTTTGTCTCTATCCATTAAATGTAAACTATAATGGGTTCATCTGAGACATAGACTGTAAAAATAAACTTTTAAACAATAAACAACATCACAAATTTTTGTATGATCCTTATTACTATTATTGTTTTGGCTCATGTATTCTTTCAAGTAAGCCCCTTTCTCCTTTTCATGGTATGCTCAACTCAAAATAGCCAAATAAATGATGGCCATGGAACATGGAAGATTAATCCATACCTTTATTTGGGGTTGCTCTAGGACCACCCCAAGTAGTGTAGCAGATCTTAATAGGTACTGGAGAAGAAACCCTGCCAATCTCAATTAATCACATGAACATATTCTTACTACTCAGAAGTTTGGCAAACAGGGATTGATTTAGAAGAAACAAAAATATCACAAGGAGCTATCACTCATCTGAACAAAATGTTCTAGCAAGATAAAGCACTTAGAGAGTCTTACATTTGCTGGATAAAGTTCAATGATAAGTAAAGTGAAAAAGGTTTCAATGAAAAATTTTGCCTGATGAGGCTGCTTTATTCAGATTATAAGAAGACTGGGGAAAAAAAAAAACAGCGTTCCGAGAAATGATGTCATGTTTTTCATATAGTTATGTGTTAAAATTTCCCATCAAAAAGTAGCCACTGGAGCAACCCTCTAAAAGAGTCCCTGTTTTGCTGTTTTCAAAGAGGCTTGAAAGTGGCCACTGGCTTCGGTGACTTTCTCTCTTTCACTTGTTTTTTCCATAAGCTGAAGGCTCTTGGGCGTTGGTTCCATTGACTGTCTGCAGCATGTCCGTGGCCGCCATGGAGGAACACATCCCCTCCCAGTTTCCCTGTGGCAATATGGAGTACCTATCCTCTGTAATTTCCCTGAAGATACATCGAATAGGATTCTCAAAATTCTTGCCAGAATGTGCTCACCTTTCCCTAGCTGTGTGTCACCTCTTTATTTCCTGGGCTAAGAGAAAAATAAGCTTAAAGCTAATGACAATGACTTATTCTCCTGTCTTCCTACATCAATTCAACTTAACATTTGTGATATATAAGGAGAGTTAATGCAAGTTTAGAAGTAGGAACTCTCTCGATCAGCGCAGTACCATTTTCTAAATACATCACGGCTTTCAATCATCAAATGTACACATTCATTTTTAACAACAATATCTCAAATTCTTCCTAGAATAAACAAAACAAATATTTTCTTTTCCCTGAGTCAAGCTGTACAGCTGAACTCTATGGAATGCAGAGAATTGAGAATCTCTATCCCATCGAGAAAGAGAGAGAGAGAGAGAGAGAGAGAGAGAGAGAGAGAGAGAGAGACAGAGACAGAGATTTTCACAGAAATGTTTCCCCAGCATTTATTTGTTAATTTCCACAAAGACATCAATGCCTAGGATTATCTTTCATATCTACATCCTTCAAAAACAATGTTTAAATAAATCTTACCTGAATACGACTTCCTTAACAAAGCCATGCTTCTTTATAAGATGATCCTACCCAGACAATTGCTGTCTACATTTGGAGCAGACACAGAGAGATCAGAGAAAGTTTAAGGCATATCTAAAGTATTCTCCAAGGTACTGGCCAGAAACATCAAGCTCGTACTCGCGGTATAGAGAGATCATTAATGGGCATTAGTGACAGACCATTATGACTCTCACAGATCATTAATGATTCATCGTGTAGCAGTATCATTCTGGCAGTAATCAGACTATTGCTTGGACGCAGATATAAGCTTGGCCCATACTATTTGCTTAAACTTATTATTTCCAAGCATAAAATTTTATTTTGCCTTCTAGAATTACGAAAAATGGTCTGTAACATGATCCTTCAGCACATCAGGGGAGCTTTTGGAACTAAGCTACCTCATTCGGTAGATGCTTCTCCTAAGGTCAGAAATATTGTATTCTGAAAGGCTCCCCAATAGCTTTTGGGATATAGAAATGGGTCTTTTATTTTGAAATTGAATTATTGATGAATAGAAAATGCTACAAGCAAAACATTTGCAAGAATTACAGTTGCTCAGGCTTTTGAACATCATGTGTAAAAGGTTGAAATTCCATCTCAGCTTTCATTTTCTTGCATAAAACAAAAAGTTTTCATATCAAAGTCCTCTGTTAGAAATTTACAGGAACAATTAGCAGCCTAAGACCAAGCTTTCAGTCCAATGTAACAAACAGCAACATAGAAAGTACAGAAGCACTTAGTATAAAAATCATAATTCTAAGGAAAGGCAAGACCATAAATGAAATCACCATCCTTTTTTAAAGTTTTGCTTGATAGGAGATCCACTATTTTGGTTAAAAATGCAAATGTGAATGGAAATTTAAGTTATTCCGGGAGCAAATGAGTCTTTCTATTGAACAGATTGGATTCTCCTTCTGTGTGGCTCTGGAAAACTTCCCTTGAGTCAGAAAGAAAGGAAATCTGTCTCAAGTTCTGAATATTGTCACTATCAATGAATATTGAAGAATTACTGACACCCACAGGGAGCTATATTTATGGAGCCCCATCACCCATGTTCACGGCTATATGGACAGGAAGATTATGTATATTCAAAAGCATTCCATGAACTTACAGATTTTTCCTTAAGCTTCGCTGCATAATCAAAATTGCCTTGAGCTCTCACTTCTTCCACTTTCCATCCAACACTAAGAGTGCAGTAGCAACAGCTGCAATTGTGAGCCCCCCCAGAGGGAGCCAGCCTTAAGCAGAATTGGGTTAGCTATATGAATTCGATTTCAGCAGGAGGCAGAGGATGGAGCAAATTTGTTCTGCTCTCATATCAAACACCCTCCCGTACTCCCCAGTAGCTATCCATAGCCTGAGGACTTGACCATCAGCATCTCTTCAAACCCAAATGGGCAAAAGAGCTATTCCTGGAGAAGCAGTAGGCCTTCCTAGATGCTTGACCTGTGTGGCTACATGAGGCCATGCTCTGGGAAGGGCCCCACACTTAGTTTACTACTTTGCTGTCATTGTTTTGAAATCCATTAATAATCTTGGAACAAGGAGCCCCATGTTTTTGTTTTGCAGCAGACTGCAATTTACAGCCAGTTGCATCCCTCATGAGAATTGTTTAATAACCAGTTCTGCTTGAAATGTTAGAGACATGGGGAGCTTCAGAAGGGGCCATGGTTACCCATTGATTGCCCTTTGACTAAACAGCTGAACTTATTCTGCTCAGACCACCAGGAGCATGGTTGTATGTGCTCAGATCCTTGATTGCAAACCAAATGGGCTAATGGAAGAATTTAGTCTTCAGTGAACTGTTTACACAGGAGAGATGCCAACTTCCTTCAAACAAAAATAGAAAATCCTAATATGGAGGCAGCGTCTCTTGGCCACTTTGAGAGCTCTTTTCAAAAGGCACTTCCCAAGGGGCAAAATTAAGTCATAGCCATCTGAGTGGTCTTATCAGGTCTAAGCAAGAGATCCAGTCTCTCGGCTATGTTCCCAATAATGGGCCCACAGGGGCTGCACAGGTCAGTGCATATGGAAAGGGTCCTCAGGGATGGGAGCAATTCGGTCATTTGATGTCTAGACAACACTGAAATAAACAAAATGAGGGCAGGGCTGACCCAGAGCCAAATTGCAAGATAGGTAAAATCTACTTCTTGGGCTGCTCTCTTCTTTCCCATGAACCAATTCCCAGCCTCACTAATGCATTCTTGCTCCTCTCTAGGTGCCTAAAACTCAACTTCCAAGCCTCCTTCTTGCCTACTTGTCACACCATGTTCCTATCAGTGGCATTCTGCATTGACCTGTTCTCCTAATCCTCTATTTAGCTACACTCTGTGAGTATTATAGAGGAAAGCCATCAGATCACAAAAATTGACAAAATGTGTCAATTTTTGTAAAAGTATTTTCTTCTTTGGACACTTATGTCTTGTTCCAATAGTCATGCACTAGGGTACCATGGCAAATGGAAAGACTTGTAAGCAACAGACTGCCCACTTGGTATTCTTTATCTATGAAGGGGTGTTTTCAATTTCTTTATGAATTTTGTTTTATAAGCCTCTACATTAGAAAGTTCCTGGAAGGCAGGTTGAGGTTGAGCTAGGTTCTGGTACAGGAGATCATCTCCAGTGCTACAAGACCTACCAGGATTTTCTGAGTTTATAAAGGTCCTTCCATACATCCATTAGCTCATTCAAACTCGTTTTTATATACTAATCTTTCAACCTTCTTTAGGAAGATTATTTTTTTCCTCTGGGAGCCTTTTTGCACCTTTTAAAGTTGGTTATGACCTCTTTTGTAACAGTGTACTCCACATAAGGCTCTATCCTTTAATGATGAAGCTTGGATGTATTCAGCTGTTTACATGATCCCTCATTTTAATGGACTGTGAACAGACAGAAAGCATGGGTCATGTGCAATATGATGAGCATCTGTTAGTACATCAGATCAATAGAGAACAGTGCTAATCCTCAGAGGTGAGGATGCAAGAATTCTGAAACCCTGTGGCTACTATACCCAAGGGATATACATACTTACAGGCTATCCAGTTGAGTTCTGCATTAACTGATGTGGCCAGTGACTGCATATGACAATTTTCATTCCAAGAGTCTGTGCTAGAGTCAGGAATTGATACTGTGTCACCCATCTTCTCTAATGGATATTCTCTCCCTTCCTCTCTTCTGCCCTCCCTAACTTATTCCTCTTCCCCACCCCACTTTCCCCTTCCTGCCTATCAACCTATAATATCCCTCCAAAGTTACAATCTATCATCTGTCCCTTCAGGCACATTCCAACTAAACAGAAACTGACAAATCTAGTTAACTCTCCGCTGAGTGGCCTTTAATCCAAAAGGCTTCCATTGCTCTGTGGTCAAGTAAACTTCCTGCCTTCCTGGAGGCCCCAATCAATACTCTGCCCTCTTCTTCAAGCCCAGACACATCAAAGGCAATAATGTCTGAGATTTAATCACTTCAAATTAAAATGTAAAGCTGTGTCTCCAGGTCCCCTTGATAGTTTAATTGTTTGGAAATGTCTTCAGAAGCTTATGTAAACAAATTTGTAGCACAATGTCTACCTGCTTTGCCTTCCCCATCTCTAAGTTGATTAATAAGAACATTTTGCTGCAAACTGAGCATCTAAGCTGCAGTGATTTTTTTTACACAAGAAAGACTTAAAAAGAGGGAGAAATTTATACAACGAAGATCAGATACATTTTCTATTTAAAAGCATTGGGTATCAAGGAATTGAAACCCAGTATCTACATAACCACACACCTGGATGTTTTCAACTTTGTTATAATGGCTAACTTTGGTGGTGAACAGATGTGCTTCAATAGCTGAACATATAAACAAACTATGGTGATCCAGAAAATGAAACATTATCTATTGTTAACAAGAATCTAGCTAACAAGCTATAACAAGACATGGAAGAAACTTAAACAGTTACAACTAGGTAAAGTAATGTCAATCCTATTAGGGTATATACTGTGTGATTCTAATTAAATGACATTCTAGAAAAGGCAATACTGTGAATACAACTTTAAAAAGTCAGCGTTTGCCAGGATTTGGTTAAATAGGTGGAGTACAGAAGGAATTTTTTCAGACAGGAAAACCATCCTGGATAATGCTATAAAGGTAGCTACAGCTAACATACATGTATCAAAGCTCTCAGAATATATAACAGCAAACTGGGGCTTTGAATGATAGTGATGTGTTCGTGTAGACTCACTATTAAAAGAAAAGTGTATCAGTCTGGCACAGAATATTGTTTGGGGGTACATACAGGGTGTGTATGTGAACTCTGGGAACTTTATACTTATTTTTGCTCTGTGTCTAAAGTCATTTTAGAAGGCAGTTGATTTAAAATATATAGTTTTTTAAGGAGAAGCTTATTTTAAAATCAAAATACCCAAATACAAAATCTAGCATGCCTTCATTTTGCCCTGATGATATAGTTATACTAAGTTTCATTTTAAAATTTTCTTTGCTTGCTTGCTTGCTGCTGGCTGCTTCACTTCTTTCGTTGTAGGTGAGAAAACGTGAGTTAACAGCTGACAAATATGAGGTTTTTGTCCTAGGTTACAAAGCTAGCAACTGGCTGGAAGGCAATAAAAGTTGTTGAAGCTGGCTTTGGAGTGAAGCTATATACCTTTGAAAGCTTCTTCCAACCCAGAGTTTCAGTGACTGTTTCACATCCTCTATTAAGTGGTCTCCAGTGAATCTAATTTGAAACCTCGGTTATAAAAAGTCATTTATTTTTTTTACAATACTAAGGTGTTCCAGGGGGAAGAGGCATCCTGCTCAGAACCGCCCACCCAGCCACATCAGATGCCTTCTTGCTATCAGCTACTAGGAGCTGCAACTCCCTTGTATTTTTTCTTAAAGTAGTAAGATAGTAAGCAGGGAGATACCATCTTCCTTGTGAACACAGGTGTTTACTTCAATAATGTTCCACTGGCTTTTCTGCTCACCACCCAAGTGCTGTTGGCACCAGTGACGTCCTGAGATAGGAAAAGTCGCCAGTGCTGCCTTGTATGAGTCTAAGAACATCATATATTTGTATTTCTCTCTCTCTCTCTCTCTCTCTCTCTCTCTCTCTCTCTCTCTCTCTCTCTCTCTCACACACACACACACACACACACACACACACACACACAATAAGACTTGAGTAACAATTATTTTTAATTGAACAATTATGCAATTAAATTAATATGCAGTTCTTAGTTCAGTAGCTGGCACCTTGTGAGCAGTCAATGGAAGGGAACTGTCTCATACCCTTAGTCAATTTTTGCCCATTCACTGTCTCCTCTGTAATCTCACTATTATCCTTTCTGACATTTTGGCAGCATTCTTTTTTGAAAACAGATCACTAAGCAAACAGCTCACAGACATTAACCAAGTCCTTATACTAGAACATTTGTCATGTTGTTTTGTGGTGTGTGTGTGTGTGTGTATGGAAAATATGCAAACTTACAAGGTCTGTGGTCTACATATGAAAAGATAGAAATGAACATAGTTTTAAAATATCATCTAGAATCCAAGAAAACAGGAACATATACTGAAGAAAGAAACAAGACATAGGATGTTGCAAACATGGTTGAATTTATCTAAATCAGTGGTTTCACCATTTCCAACTTCCATAAACACTGGCTTTGTTCATTGTATTCCTACTTCTGTTTTAGGAAATCGATATGAGGTAGTGTCTGCAGAGCTAGTGCCAGTGCCTCTAAGTGTAAAGAGCTGACTAATGTCCCACCTCTGATGCCTCGAGAACTCTTCTCAAATATTCTGGCAGAGGAAAAACATAACAATATAGTGAATGCTTTTATTCACGGAATTCACCTATGACAGAATATAATGCCAAAATTTGTTAAGTATTTAATTCCAGACACATACCAAATCATATGGCTTTGTACCAGATGTTTGGACCTTATAGAGGTGCTAGTTAGGTGTGTGTGTGTGTGTGTGTGTGTGTGTGTGTGTGTGTGTAAAACATGCATGCCCATTAGCAGTAAGGATTGTTCTGAGACATATATATTTACTGAGCATGATGGAAGAGTTTCATTCCTTCCACAATAGCATGTAATACAGGAAAGATAAAAAAAATTAACTTGGTTGCTCCAATTCCTTATTTTCCCAGAAAGAACAAATTAATCCAGAATGGTTTCTTTCTGTGTTTATAGTATCCCCTAGTGGACAAAAAACTATATTTCAGTTGGAGGCTAAATCCTTTCCAACAATGTTTAAGAAACACAAACCAGCTAATTGGTGACAATAGTCCAATGAAATAAACATCTCTATAACTCAAATTTGCAAACATGGAAGCATTTTTGAACATGTATCATAAAAATATGTGTCATTCTGCTAAGAGCCTATTTCTGTGTTAGAAGACAGTCTATGAACTCCTAATTTGAAATAAACTGATCCTTTAGACAATAGTAGTGGCAGCAGGAAATTTAGTAAGCTAGTTCAATGAGTTTGCACTTTCCACTAAAGGCAATCTAATTTTACTCCATGAAAGGATCAAGATATTTTCAGAAAGGCTGCCTGGGCTGCAGTAAGGAGAACTGTGCTGGGGAGGGGACTAAGAAGGGAGTCAGGAAGCTGTATAAAATTACAGGACAGGCATGGTAGTGCATGTCTAAGTCCAACAATCAGCAGGCTCACATAGTGAGTTTCAGGACAGTTAGAACAATATAGTGAGACCATATCTCCAAAACCAAACACCCCCAAAACCGCACCCTATCAAAGCCTGAAATACTTTCTGTGAACACTTTTGAGGAACGTAGTTCTGTTACATATAGAGCAATTCTCACAAATGAGTGGCCCTTGGGTTAAAGGAAGGGCAAGAAGAAATTTATTTTATTGATATCTATGGTAGGTTATGTGGTGAACACAGTGAAGGAGAGATCTACCCTTTAGGTAGACCCAGCATGTGGCAAATGGTGAAAAGCATGGTGTCCATAGCCACACAACATAGACTTGGATTTGGGCTCTGCTTCTCATTCTCTATGCTTCCCTGAATCTATTTCTACATCTTTGTTTTTTTAAACTTCGCTTTCCTTCCCTGTAAAATGAATATAAGTTGGCAAAATGTTGTGATACAATGCAAAACACCTACTATAGTTCCCGTACTTAATAAGCACTTGATAAGGATTAGTTTCTTCCATTTTCCCCATCTTGGCCAGTTTTGTACAGTATATACACCCTAAGTGTCATCCCCAGAATACTCTAGCCTGAGCTTCTATGTGAAGGTATCTAGTGATTTCATCTGTGTGTTTTCCTCCCAATAAAGGCAGAAGCCAAGGCATTGGGAAATAAGCCATGGCCTCACAGTCCTCAATACCTAGTCTGTGAAACTGCCAGCACTCACTATAGAGCAGGGGACCTGGAAACAAGCCTGACAATAAAAGGACAGATGGATAGGTGAAGGCAGCCCAGTCAAGATGAAATGCAAATTAAAGCACTTGGCATTGTGGGAAAGCAAGGGAAACTGAGGGCTAACACTGGGGCAATTTCTTGATACCTGGTATAAAAGGAAGGGGAGGGAGGGGAGGGGAGGGGAGGGGAGGGGGGGAGGGGAGGGGAGGGGAGGGGAGGGGAGGGGAGGGGAGGGGAGGGAAGGGAAGGGAAGGGAAGGGAAGGGAAGGGAAGGGAAGGGAAGGGAAGGGAAGGGAAGGGAAGGGAAGGGAAGAACTCAACTACAGGAAAGGAGTTGTCTGTTACAGGACAGGGCTGAGCATCTAACTCAATGATGAGCCCAAGTTAGAGGCTGGACTCAGGAAAGGCATTCCAGAGGCTGAGATGTGATGGAAGAGAAAGCAATAACCAGGGAGAAAGAGTAACTGTTAATATAAATAGGCACAATCCAAAGGCATTTTAAAGAGCCTTTGCACTAATAGACTCTTAGCTCTTAGGAGAAAGAGATCAACACATATGTTTATATATACAAGGTGGTAAGTGTATTGACAGAGGTTAGCCACAATGTATTAATCACAGAGGAAGACTACCAAACCTGGCCTTGAGGTGATTAGAAAAGTCCATCATGGAGTAGATGTTTTGATTTGAGTCTTGAAGGCTTGCTTTCTTTAGTCAGGGCAGCTTAGGAGAGTACAGACTGCTGGGTCTGAGAAGATTCCAGGCTCAGGGGCCAAGTACAAAAAAATTCAGGCTTAAGGCAATCTGACTCTTTAGGAATGGCTGAAACACAGAATGTCAAGGATGGCATGAAGGATTAAACTATGGAAGTTGCTAGTGATCAGCTCTTCTATGTGTCCCTGACCAACAATGACACTTGAGAATACTGAATGCCAGGGTGGAACTAAACTAGGGTTTGGAGCTAGCAAGACACCTGATATTGGCTGGGCGGTGGTGGCGCACGCCTTTAATCCCAGCACTTGGGAGGCAGAGGCAGGCGGATTTCTGAGTTCGAGGCCAGCCTGGTCTACAGAGTGAGTTCCAGGATAGCCCGGGCTACACAGAGAAACCCTGTCTCGAAAAACCAAAAACAAAACAAAACAAAACAAAACAAAACAAAAAACAAAACAAACAAACAAAAAAAGACACCTGATATGAGCATTTCAGAAAGATCTCAGGGGCTGCAGTATGAAGTCTGGTGTAGTGGGTAGTTACAGATGTTAAGACTAAAGGAAGAAAGACATTTGAGACTGTCATCTGTCCAATGAACAATGCTGACAGCCTAACTGAAGACATTGAAAGAGTGACTGAAAATGCAAGGGGCTGCCATTCCTATGCATAGGTACAATTTGAAGAAGTTAGTTCAGGACTCAATATGGAGACAGGAGCAAGAAGGTTTCAGAAAGTAGTCTAAGATTTCTGAATGAACAACTGGATGGTGTAGGTTTTATCATCCATTGCAACAGAGCACTGAAGAGTACATTTCCCCATTTTTCTGTTAGTACAGGTAAAGGAAATAACCTTGAATTGTGTTAAGTAGTGACTAGCAAGTAAGCATTATAGGCTTTTTTAGATAGTTTCTCACCATGTAGCCTTAGCTGTCCTAGAACTCACTATGTGATCTACCTGAATCTACTTCCTTGAGATTAAAGGTGTGTGCTCAGATACTTAAAAACTAATTACTTTGGGCCAGGGTGGCACATGCATGCACAGACATACATACACAAACTTAGTATTGGATATACATATAAGGCATGGTAGTGACCATGATCTAGAAGTATTAGGTCTAAAATAAGGAAGCGGGAGTTAGACTAGAATCACAGATTCTATAGTGATAAGAAGAGATGGTAATTGCAAACTTGGTAGCAGGGGACAGGGATGATTGGGATGCTCTCTAGCAAGAATGGGTACAACAAGGTGAGGATGCTGATAAGCACAGAAATAGAACACTGTTAGGGGTCAGTGAGATGACTTGGCAAATAAAGGTTATCATCATTACCATCATGGAAATTCTTAACACTCCTGATACAGATGTGATTTATTTATTTATTTATTTATTTATTTATTTATTTAACAAGTGACAAAGGGGATCAGTGTATAGACATAGTTTCAGTTTACTCAGCTAGTTGTTAAACCTAGAATGGAAACAATTTAATAACGTAATGCATATTACTGATCACCTATGATGGTCCACATTAGAAGAAAGATGCCTCCCCTCTCACAGGAGCCACAAGACAATTAGACATAAGAAGAACATATTGCAAGCTCATGCATATGAATGTTTGTTACTTAATTAAAATATATATGCTTGTGTACACTGACAACATAAAATTCAAATGTAAGATATTGGATATGTACATTTGCAATTTATACACATAAACATGCATGGTCAGGTAGAGATGCTCAGGTTCAAGGAACCAGCTTGCAAACAGCACATCTTGAGACCAGACTGAACAAGACCACACTACCAGTAACCTCACAAGGGCTGTCTGTGTCCCTGAATGTCTGATGCTGAGTCTTTCCACCTCACACTGCCTGAACTACACAAAGTCTTTGCATTGTTTGGACCAAAGCATAGACCATGGATTTAATCTGAAATATATAATATTTATTATATTATATATATATAAATATATATAGTGAACAATTTATTTTCCAGATATTTATCCTCTGAGGCTATTTCTCACTGTCAAGAAAAGTCAGAGGTATCTATGTTTGAATCAGCACCTTCTATAACCCATTTTTATTGATGATTGTTTTATAGCTGAAACAAGAAAAGAATCTTAAAATGTGAAGCATGTACTTAGGTAACTGACCATATTACAGGTTTCTCCATTTTTCCTATATTTCCTAAGCACTATTGTGTTTATGTATCAAATCCTGCTATTCATACATTAGCTACTTACCGAGAGGACACTGAATCCCAGGCATAGTTCTAGGCACTAAGAAAATTAAAACAGGTATTCAGTTTTTGTGTCAGCATGTTTTGAATTTTCAAAAGCTATATGCTGGAAGGATTTCTTTTCTTTTTCCCCTTACTGTGACTTAGCCCCTATGATAGCTTATCTCAATTGGTAACTTAATCTGATTGAGTGATGCCAAGGAGATTAGTAAAAGCAAACCTCTGCATGTATCCCTGGGGGCATTTATAGATGTGACTGGATAAAGGGGCCTCTGAACTGATGCATGACTTAGTCTGTTGATGAATCAATAATACAATGTTGGTATTGGGAGGTGAAAGGTGGTAGTTGAGGGCTACTTAGAGGAAGTAGATAATAACAGGAGAAATACATTGGTGTTTGTCCCCTGTCTGCCTCTCTCTTTCTGCCTACTGATTAGCATGTGGTGAGCAGTGCTGTTCCACCACACCCCCTTTGCCTTGAGGTTCTGCCTCACTTCTGGCTGAGAGTAATGAAGCCAGCCAGCCATGGACTGAAACCTCTGAACTTAGTAGTCCAAATTCTACCTCCTTTCAGTTATTTCTTTCATATATTTATAACAACAATGAAAGCTGGACAGCCACTTGTCCGAGAAAGGAGGCACCGTCAATGATTTAGTTTCAATTATCAGATAAGAATATAGTCATAGCAAATGTGCGAGGATTTCTTATGTTGCGGAAATGGTGGCACAGTTCGGGAAGTGCTTTTCCATTTTGATACTTTGGATTTGCAGAGTGCAGCCATCAGGGCATATCTGTTTATCAAGACTGTGCCTATTTGTATGCATGAGTTTCAAGAGCTGAATTCAGCCAAAAATAAACAATGCCAAACTAAAGCTCCTGGAACATTTGAGTTGAGTATTCGAATTCTATAATCCTACCAAGCTTTCTATTTCAGTGGCCAAATATGGGCACCATTGGAATTTAAGACTAATGTCTGTGAATATAAATTTTTCTTTCATGAAATGGCTCAGGCTAAGATGAGAGTCAGTCTTAGTGATGTATATGGAAATAGGCTTGGGTATAACCTGGCTGACAACACTACCCAGTTAACAAGAAGAGTTTAGTCCATTAAATAACAGCAATCAGGGCTGCAGAGGTGGCTCAGTGGATAAGAGCATTCAGTGCTCTTTGTAGAAGACTGGAGCTTAGTTCATACTTTCCACATCAGGTGGATCACAACTGCCAGGAGCTCCAGGGGCATCTGACAACTCTGCCTCCATATTGACATACACAGAATTAAAGACAATAAAATACATCTAAAGTGATAGTAGCAGTCTTACAGATTAAGACTCTATCATATTGTCCTAGCCTTCAAATAGTGCTCTCATGTCAGAATAACCTGCTTTTCTGAACATTCTGTGTGCCTTTCTCCTCTCTAAGGAGATAACATACAGTAACTCAACCTTGTGGAAGAAGAGACAGAGGACTAGCTACTAGCACATGAATGCATTTCTATTTTTAGCACCTGCAACTCACAAAACACAAAGGCTTCTGATCAAACCATTAAGTGATTTCCTATTCAATCAACTTTATACTATTTACAGTGTTAGCAATAGATTACTAACATGCAGGGCTACAAGTGATTATTGGATAGAAGCTCATTTGCTTGTGTTTCTTCTAATCAGGGAGTATGCTTAATATATGTAAATGTTGATATTCTGCTTAAAATTGGAGGAAAATGGAAGAGTTATATATAATTAATATGTATGTAATATCCATTAAAAACTAGGCTGTATGAAACATTGGAACTTGCTTGGCTTTCTGATATGTTCTCAGCACATAGTAGGCACACAATTTAGACATAAGTACCACTGTCAACTTAATTAACTTGATTCCTTTGTCCCTCCTCTAAGCCTTACTAAACTTCTTTCCATTTCCCTGCTAGCACCTCCTTCCTTCCCCTTCTCCTCAGCTTTTGCATCCTCTCTTTTCTATTATCTAGAATTATCATTTCTAGTGATAAAGGAATGCCTCTCAATATAACTTCACTAAGTTAACTGACCTCAGACTGCTGTTTTTAGATGGGTCTGTGGTCTTCTTGAATAACATGCCTATAGCTGACAAGGGGAACACACTATCAATAGTTTCCTAATTGATTAAAATGGAGCTTTTGCTAGATGATTTTTGTGGAATCTACTCAATTATACATATGTATATAATATATATTAAATCTATATATTTGTATGTATGTATATATACCCATATATGCATGTATATATATATATGTTTACATATTATATGTATGCATGCATATATATATATGTACACTGTTAGGTATAAGGAAAGGAGAAAAAAGACTATATATATGGGGATGAGGAAGGACAAAATGCAGGTAATGGGCAGGAGTTATAAAAGAGGATATAAAGCTAGTTACCTTTCTAGTTTTAATCTGTCATGGATTTTTTGGTGGTTAATAAGTGCATAAAATAAACTCAATATGGAAGTGTAAAATTCAACATGAAACTCTGAAACTTTGTTTCTAATGCCTGTTCCAACTGTACAGAAGTTCGCTGAATTCTATTGTCCTTGGGTCTAGTTAACTTTGGTTTGTGATGTTTTTATTTGTTTGCAAGTTTTTGTAGATAATAAGTTTTATAAAATTAAAATAATAAACTCACTAGCTACATGCTACAGTGGTTCACTGTATTTTAACTTTTGTCCAAGTTCTTTTTGCTAAATACCCATGTTTTTCTTCTGAGTGGTTACAAGTTTGGGTACATACGAGGCACAGCATATCTACCTACATCTGGTAATAATGTGGAACCAAAGAGTCAGAGACAGAAAGAAGTATTCAGTTAACACTGTAGCACTTTGTAGTTAATTGCCCTGCCCCTATTCATACGCTGGCGTCCTTAAGTTCCAATATCTTAGAATGCCATTGTGTTTGAAGATAGGTCTTTTTCAGGTGACTGGGTTAAAATGGGGTTATTAGGTTGGGCCTTAAGCCAATTTGATTGGTGTTCTAAGAAGAGATCAGCATGTGCAAAGATTGGGAATGTGTGCACATAAAGGAAAAGCCATACAATGAGCTGGCCTCTGTCAACCCCGGAAATCTCAGAGGAATCCAAGCCTATTGACACTCTGATCTTGCCTGTTTAGCCTTTAGAACCATTAAAGACATCAAGTAATTTATTATGGTAGCACCAGCAAACAAACACAAGGGCCTTCTCCCCTTTTATAGAATTTGTGTTACACATTCCTGGCAGACCAGAGAAAAGAGAAGGCAGCTGAAAGTCACAGATTCTTCAAGCCTTGGGCAGCTTCTACTTTCCTCCAGCTGTGCAGTCAAATTTCAAGCTGGATAAGCCAATTCAGCCAGTGCAGCTGTGTAGGGTGCAGGGAGAGCATTACTGGGTAGCCTGTTTGAAGCTGGCCTGCTATAGTATGCTAGTTATTAGCAGGCAGGATCCTGGAGATGGCAGCATTGGCTAATAATTATTCCTTCAGGCAGCCTGACTGCTGTTTTTGTTTCTTCCTGAACAATTTGCAGCAAAGAGAGGACACAGGATGCTCAAAAACGAAAAAAAAAAAAAAAAAAGCAGTAATTCTTGCCAGGGCCATATGCTTCTAGCTAGGATAGGGAAAGCTTTGAAAGAGAACCAGTTTCTCTTAGTTAATTGCAATCCCCTTGTTTCAACCTTTTGGCAAGAGAAGCCTTCCTGCAAGCCAGGCTGCCTGGGGTACAGTTGCATTATTGCACTGCTCAGTCTGGCTTGCAAATTCCTCCTTGGTGCATTGTTGAAGTCAGTCTTGCCCTCATCCCTATGTGTCTTCTTCCCTTTGTGACCCTGCCTCAAATGACCAAGCATGTTTATTTCTTGTTCTAGGTTTGTGCTCCTATTGTCACTCCATAGTCCATTTGGAATGGCCTCTTTTCTTTGTCTCATCCATGTCTTTTGCCTTCTTCCAGGATGAACTACGTCCCTTGAAGGCTTTCTTATGGACTCTAAAATGCAGTAAGGTCGTTCCCTGCATGTTGCATTATATCCCAGAGACACTTCAGAGCTCTATGCAAATTGCTGCTACCATAGACCAGCTGTGACAAATGTCTACTTCAGTTCCTTTAGCCACCCTATGACATAAGGCTTCTTATTACACTCATCTCTGAAATGATTGAAGCAGAGTTAATTGACATGCTCAGAACAGCATAGCAACAAAGAAAATGGAAAGTCAGGAACTCAGGTCTATTGTACTCCAGAGATTATTAGCAACTGTTTTGAATTGGCAGGTTCCACATGCTGTATAAGCCTGCATTGTGTGGTGAGCACACTCTTTCTTAATAAGAACGAAGTAAGAGTTCTTCCAAATATTTTTTTTTTGAAGTGAAGGAACAAGCAAAAGCAAGAACAATCCATAAACAACACAGACATCACTGAGTTATCTTCTGGAACAGCTCCAGAGCATAGTAGCCCTCCCTTCATGTGCAAGAAGGAACATGCCCCACAGGAGAGAAAGAAGCCTGCCTTGCTTTGCCTTCTCACACATCATGGCTGCCAAATGAACACACTTAGCTCCTATCCAGCCCTGGGATGTTATATTCTCTCCTACTGAACACTAACTTTTCTGTATGCAGTCTTTTCTAGGCACAGCATAAACAGGGGAGGATGTTAATAATCTTTACCACTTTGGCCTGACTTGACCAATGATACACAAACTTGGTCCCAAGGATCCACTCACTCACACCCTCTCCTCCGAATCTCCCCCTCTCCTTTCCTTCCCTCTCCTCCCACCCCTCCTACCCTCTCTTGTCCTCTCCTCCCCACCCCTCTCCTACATTCCCTTCCCCTTCCCTTTTCCCCTATCCTTCTTCCCTCCCTTCCTCCCTTTCTCTCCTCCCCTCTATTATCCTTTCTCCTGCTACCTCTCTCTCAGCATTTCTAGTCCATGAGAACAAATGACAAAGGTATCTCATGTTCCTCCTCCCATCCAGGAAGTATCAGGCAGTTTGTTTGTTGTCTCTTCTTGATATTGTGTTCCTGTGACTCCTGAAACATCTGGTCCCATAGCCCTCTTTTCTCTTCTTTTCGCTTTTATTTTGTTTCTTTATTTTTATTTCTTTTCTTTCTCTGTGATGTTTCTAAACTAGAGGACTACACTTTAGCCTAGTCTGGCCTGGAATTCATTGTGTACCCCAGGCTGGTCTTGACCTTTGACCAAGTCCTCCTTCCTCAGACATCTTAGGTTGTGAGAGAGCATGAGTGACCCACAATTGTTTGTTACTTTTCAGCAAAAAAATAATTTGATTACAAAAACCCTCATAAATAAAAACATTCATCTTTGTTCAAAGGATGCAGCCAGAATCAATATATGCACTCTATCTCTCATATAATGCTCATTTTACTTATGCTAACTAAATGATAGATCCACAATCTTTTTTTTTTTTTTTGTCTATTTGCTAATGGAAAATACTGAAATGGGGCTTGTGTGAATAAATTTATACCAATCCATTTTCTTTATTAATCACTTTAGAACAGTATGCATATACTTTAATGTAAATACATTTGGATGTCAGGCAAACCTGAAGAACAGGCAGGTTCCTTCGTTTCATATATACTCTTTAGGACTGATGTGATAGCAAAAGGCAGGTTGCAGTGCTTTTAAAATCAGTGCAAGCTGGGAGAGTTAAATTTTGTTCTGCATATAGCCTACATTCAGTCTCAATGCAGATTGATCTGTTTCACTGTGCTTTGCTCATAAATAAAGCGGCAACTTTCTGATTAATTGGATTTCCTCTGGTCACAGGCTTCAAATGACATTATGAATCTGATAAAACGACTTTTGTTTCAAGATATCGACATCCCTAACTTTCAACAATAGGAGTGATGTTTTCACCAAGTAGCTATTGGAGTCCTAACTTCTCCTTAGGCATTATTTCCAACTGGTCACCTCCCTGATAAAATGCCATTTATGGCAACTGCCTGAGAGAGAGCTATTTATAGTAAGCAAAGCAGGGCACTGCTCTGGCAGGCACCTCCTGGGCGCTTTTTACATCACCTATTTCTCTGGACAAGCAAACAAGGAAAGATGACGTGTGAATATAGGCTGAAAAGAAAGAATATGAAGAGAGAAGCAGCTACAAAATTCCAGATCACCATTACCAGACACAGGGACAGATGGGAGGAGTGACCTTTAGCCCTGTCTGCTAGGGCCTTTGTCTCACTCTGAGGCCAAATTCTGAGGACTGTATTACCCCCACTGTACTATTTCTTTTAGGGATCCAGTGAGATGGCTCAGTGGGTAAAGGAACTTGCTACCAAGCCTGGTGACCCGAGTCAGATCCCCAAGACCCACACAGTTAAGAGAAGGAACCAACTCCTGCAAATTGACCTCTGACTTCCAGAGGCATATTGTAGCACATGTATTTCAGGTATCACAAAATAAGTGAATATAAGTATATGTAGTTTTACTTGATTCTTGGATAATTTGACACACACACACACACACACACACACACACACACACACACTACACACACACATAAAATGTGCTTTGCTCATATTTCCCACCATTATCCTTTCTCATTCCCTGCCAATTTCCTTTTGAACCCTTCTTCTTCTTCCCCAAACACCCTATCCTACTTTTATGTCTCTTTTAAAAGTAACTCACTAAGTTGCTTATATGTGGATCCAGGGTTGATACTGGTGTATGAGCAAAATACCGATGGCTCCACCACTGAGGAAAACGTATTCCCTCTCTCTCAGCAATCATTAACTGACAGTGGCTACCATGCTAGGCGTTGGATATCCTGCTATCCTATTTCCCAACCGCAGCACGAAAAGTTAGAAAGTATACAAAGTTATGAGTCAGACCCACTAAGAAGTCTGGTGAATTTGGGTAATGATGCCACTGCTTGGAATATTAATTCTTCATCTATAATTTGTGGCTGTGCAGGGAAGTCTAAGACTGAAAAATATCTGAGGCATTCAATAGATGGCAATTTTCCTGATAGTTCTGAAGGCCAAGATCATATCACTCCCTTTCTGTGCCTAACAATATGTAACCATGTTGATGGTATGAATGAAAGATTTTGATAGGTCCTTGCTATGTACCAGGAACTCTGTTAGGTATGACACATGCCTCAGTGGGTTATGTGAGAATGCAGTTATGGTATATGGGCAGATAATTATTAAAACAAAATAACTTTTCTGGCTCTTGAACTTGTCAACCTCAGCAAACCAATATTAATTTTAGAAATGCTCATATGAGAGTCTCTAAATAATGCACAGCCAGTGCATCCAGATCACCAAGCACATTTACTCTGTCTTCCATCAATCTGCTGCATTCATTAGAAATGGAATAAGTACAAAGGTGACACCAGGAACCCTGGATGTCTTTGCGTGTCTAGTGTACACATGTTCTGAAGGGATGACGGGGGAGTTCAAGTCTCTTACAAGCATGTGGAAAGCTGTTTCTCTACATTAAACCTTTCCTTCTCTTGAGTTCCAGTGTTGATCCATCTGCAAATAAGTAGAAAGTTAATTTGAAACTGCCTAGGTATTGGTGTCACATGCAGAACTGAGGTTCTGAAACCCACTGTGGTGGTACCCACTCGAAATCCTGAAACTGGGAAGGCTGAAGCAGAAGAATCACACATATAGGAGTCTGGTATACATAGTGAGTCAAAATTAAACAAAAGGAAAAGTGAGCCTCTGGGACCTCCCAACATCAATGGGGCAGATTGTTGGAGATTTCACAAAAAAACAAAAAACAAAAAACAAAAAACAAACAAACAAAAAAAAAAAAAACATCATAGAGAATTCATTGGGGGCTGGAAGATGGAGGGCTAGAGGTTTTGCCCATATATTTTCATCCAGCCCTTATAACACCCTAAAGCTCAGAATGTTCAGCTACATTTTCCATGGTCACAAAGCTAGTAGTAAGTAATATGGGCTATCTAGGCCTCCATCTATCCTCCTGTATCACAACATGTTGCAGGGCCTTTATCCATGAGTTACTGAGTAAATGGCAGAGTTTAATGAGGATGTATATTTAAATTGTTAAACAGATTCTTTACCACTCTATCAAAAGAGAAGTACCTCAGAATATACCAAAAAAGCAAACCCAGAACAGTCAAGTTAGGACCAACATAAACAAAAATGGAAGCTTCTCCCAACTTCTGGAAAGGAGTGTTAAGTCACACATTTCATTATCAGAGATGCCTACTCCAGCTTTTTATGTCAACTGCATATAGCTGGAAACATTCTCCATCTGGAAATCCAGTGGCTACACCAGTCTGAGAATCAGGTAGACAATCTTCACTCTATATCTGACTTCCATTACAATTTCTCCAGTCTCATCCCCAGCCCTGTGGGAGATTACATACAGTAGCCTGCCCTCCCATCCTCCATTCCTTGAGGACTTAACCAAACACTGCAGCAAAAACAGCTTTCCTCTCTTCCCCAAACCCTGACTATTGCTCCTGAACATGCAGATTTATGCTCATCTCTGACCTGATCTAGCAGAACCACTGGGTTAAGTGTTCCTAACTGGAACACAGGGTAAAAATTGGCACAAGGCCTGTACCAATATTTCTGACATCTCTTTAAATTTAAGGGTCTCCAGAATACTGCCTGGTCTCTCATACTTGCCACTCAGAGCTTAATGAATATTTATGACTTTGACATGGATCTCTCTCTCTCTCTCTCTCTCTCTCTCTCTCTCTCTCTCTCTCTCTCTCTCTCTCTCTCTCTCTCTCTCTCTCTTTGTGTGTGTGTGACAAGATTCTACTATGTAGACCAGGCTGACCTTTTAGCACCACACTCTAACCAACTGAGCTAAGTGGCCAGCTCAGGCTGACCTTTTAAATCTACAGTTATCCCCTTGCCTAGGCTTGTCTCTATACTTGAGAATTTATCAATCCCCAAATCAATCACTATTGTTGAACTGAATAGTACTTCCCTTCCAGAGCTCTGAGCACTTGCCATTTCCTTTGCTCTGGAAATTGATAAGACCAAAGGCCTTAAATGGGACAGTGAGACAGCTGGCAGATTATGAGGCATGCTATACATTTCAATTCACAATATTAAAACCATTGGCAAAATCAATTTCTCAAAAAGCAAATTGAAAGATGTATCTGTGCACCATATCCCCATACTGGATTTGAGAATGGTAGCTGAGCCTTGGGACTACCACTCGCTACATCAGCAGTGCCCTCAAGGTGGCATCAAATGGTTTATCAAAATCCAGAGGACATTTTTCAGCCTTTAACTTCAAGTCCTCTTGGTGGCATCTGACAGTGAGATCCATATATCATTCTCTGATATTCTTCTAGCCTTGAGTTTCCCGGACATATATTATACTAGTAATCTTGCTTGCTTTCATCATCATTACATCTTTTATTACCATATTTTCTATTCCCTGACTTCTAGTAGTACATGGCATCAAAGATCTGTCAGCACCTCTCTTTTTGTCCTCTCCATACCTTTCTCCAGACCAGTACTATCCAACATAACTCTCTGGGATTCAAGGAATATTCTGTACCTTTACTATACAATATGATAACTACTTGTTATACGTGGTCATTGAGTAATGAAACGTGGTTAGTGTGTCTAAAGAACTGCATTTTCAAATTGATTAATTAATTGATTTAATTGCACTTAATTTAAATTGCATTAGCTGTATTTAGTTAGTGCATATTTCTGGATAATACAGCCATAGAAATCTGCATGTGGCAGTATTATCTCATAGTAGAACTGTAGGTAGCACCTCCACCAATATGACTACCAGTACTTCTCAGTATCCTTTGATTTGATACCAACTCTCCAAGGTCATTTTGTTTAGCTGATATTCAATTATGTGTGGAAGGATACCATAGTTCTCTACCTACAGTAACATCTCTATTTAGCTGAATTGCTCCAAATAACCTTCTCCTTGCTCTACAAACGGAGCCCTTGTTGGCTATGTGTCTGGCTTATGATGAGCCTTTAAGAAGCCATTTTCACCATTGGAGAGCCTTGGACAAGGCCCAGGATAACAGTGTAGCTGCTTAGACCACATGTTAGCTCTAAGCCTGAGCCATTGAACTCTTTGCAGATCTTCCTGATAAAAATGTGTGTAACTAACTCTCACAAACTCTAGATGAATAAAATCAAGTTCAGGTTTTCCACCTGAGAGTAAACTTGCCGATGAGCAAATTTCTAATTACACATGCAAATTTTTACTAACACTAGGGCAGTTAACAATAATGAATCTGCTTCTGGCAGGGGTTGTTAAATTGTAACCCTCCAACCTAGTCCACTGACTTCTGCTTTAGAACAGCAACAAGAACTATTTTCATTTATTTATTCATGGGTACATGTAGGGTGTGTGTGTGTGTGTGTGTGTGTGTGTTTGACCATGTGGACATGTATGGAAGCTAGAGGGTAACATAATAATCTTCTTTAATTACTCTTCCACTGTAATTTTTCAATAGAATTTCTTTGAACCTGGAGCTTGCCATTACAGCTATACCAGCTAGCTGCCTAGTGAGGCCTTGGCATTCATTTGCTTCACATCCCATCATGAGGGCTAGAGATGTGTCGCTGCACTTGGCTCTTCTGTGGGTGCTGAGGTGTTTAACTTAGGTTTCCATGCGAGCATGGGAAACACTTCACATAGCAAGCCAAATTTTACATTCTAAATGCCTGCCAACAGCTCAAAGATATCTATCTCATGGCACATGCAAACCAGATGAAATGTAAAATTCAGAGTTCCTAAGTACAGTTTCATCAGAACACAGCCATATCCAATTGTTTTATATATATATATATATATATATATATATATATATATATATATATATATATATATATAGTCTGTGGCTGCTTTCTAAGTACAGTAGTAAACAATAGCTAGAATAAAACTGCAAAGCCTAAAGTATGTATCATCTAGATATCCACAGAAACAGTGCATCAGTCTCTTTTATGGTGTTCTTTTATGAAATCCAGTTATTAACTAAACCAGTATTCTAAGACCTCACAGAGATTCCAGTAGGAATATATATGTATGTATGTATGTATGTATATATGATGTACATATCTACCTATTCATTAATCATATATGTATATATATGTATGTATGCATCTATCTATCTATCTATCTATCTATCTATCTATCTATCTATCTATCAATCATGTATCTCATTTGTCTATAGTTGTACCATTTATAATACTTGAAAGGAAATAAAGGTGTATAGTTTCTCTTTAGCTGAGACTTGAGGTGAGGAGTTTTAGCTACACTCTCTTGCCCTTACCTACCATGATGGACTGTATCAACTCAAACTGGAAGCCTAAATAACCCCCTCCTTAAGTTTATTCCTGTCAGTTCTTTGGTTTCAATATCATGAATAGTAACTAAGACACCACCTCATAGAGCCCAGAGGCTGAGAACTTCAACATGGTCATTTACCTGCTTACCAAAAAAAACCTTGGAGAGAGCACAGGGAACCTTCTGAGAAGCAATTTCAAGTTTCAGTTCAAACTTGTTTCACTTTGCAGTTGCTAGTCACGTTATTACAAGCCAGATAATGCAGCCCATATTTAGGGTGTTTAAATATCTTTTTGAAATTGCACATAATTTATAATGTCTACAAAGGCATAGCTGAAATGGCTGATGTTTCCTTACACTGGAGCAAATTAAGGTATCTATTTTCTCCAGCAGGTGTGTGAATACTGTAACTCCAGTTAATTCTAATGTTCCAACTGTGCACAAAAAAAGCAAAGTGAATGAGGGAGGTTGTTTCTATTCTAATCTCCTCACAGCCTCCCATTGCCTCAGTAAGCCTACAGCAGTGGCTTCTTTCCCTTCTTAAAATGAAGAAAACAATAATAATCTCACTATTTCTTTCTTCCAAGATATAAGTACTACATAAGCCCATGTCAGCATTCAATGATGTGTCTCAAAGCTTAATGTGTATACAAAGCCCATTTGTGAACTTGTTAAAATTCAAAATTTCTCTCAGGCAGTCTGGGATGGGGCCTGAGATCCTTCATTTTATGCTGTCAGTCCAGGGACCATGCTATGAGAAGCAAGGCTCTAAATGATACTTCAGTCTTTCACTATTACGATCAGTAAGAATTGGTGTGATTAATGATAATTTGAGTGGCCCGAAAATTTCTTTTCAACAATTTTCAGGGAGAAGAACTCCAAGCCATCACTCTAAAATTCTGGGTACCACAGCTGAGAATTCTTCAAAGAAACAAGTCCTGAAAAAGTTTCAATGTATTTTAAGCTTGATATACAATAATGACAAGTAGGAGCTGTGCTCAAAATAGACGCAGCTTTGGATTCTGACCCAGCTATTTACTAACTGTAGGAGCTATGATGAGGAAGTTAGCCATTCTGAAATATCAGTTTACACATCTACAAAAAGGGAGTGACAGTAGTTGGTTCAGGTCTGTGGTCCAGCACTTTTGAGGCAAAACAATGAGAACCAGGAGTTTAAGGGCAGCCTCAGCTATATAACATGTTTCAGGTCAGCCTGGACTACATGTGACAACAGAAACATCCTAAAAGGTCAATAATAATAATTCCAATATCACTGGGTCCCTTGCAAGATCCCTATCATGGTATGTCTACTAAAGATCCTTTCCTTGCCTATTCCTCATCACACTTTCACTTCTTAGTAGCAAGCAGCCTTTCCAACTCTGCAGTCTCAGAAAAAATAATGACACTTAGCAGTGACTTTGAAAACGATTGTTCACATTTGTGTGAGTCTAGGCCAATATTCCAGTGTCTTTATGGAAATTATAACAAATGACCTGGCACATGTGGGAATGAACACATTGGCAATAACCAGGCACATGCCTACAAAGTGGGAGCATTAAGAAACTAGGGGTGTCTCTTTCCCTGAATGTGAGGCTAGAGAAATAAACATTGAAGCCAACAGACTTTTGAACCCTTTGGAGCTAACTGACCTCTTGGCCATGGTATCTCTGTGTCCACAATTCTGGAAGGAGCTGGGACCCAGACTGGAACAGGGGATTTGATATCACCAATTGGTCTTTGTTAGTGACTTTTTGGACTCTGAATTAAATAAGTATAAAATAGAGCAAACAAAAGCATACTTTATGCAAATAAATACAATTAGCATATTTCCTTTCTCTTACTGAAATTGTTCTGTAAGTTGGTTATAGTCTGTTGATAGCCCACTCACCAAATCAGACATCTACTGTTCATTTGTCTCAAAAGAAGCAGTGATCAGTAGGCAGGATTCCCACTCTGCAGATGCTAGTTAAAACTGGTTTTATTGATGTCTCTTGTCTATGTGATCTGGATATTATTTCCAAATCGCATTAAGGGTTGCCAGATAAAATAAAAGATGCCCAATTAAACTTGAATTTTAGATGAACTATGGCTCTTCAATCTTCTCTGTCCTATTCAATGTTTAGGAGTAATGCTACTAAAGATTATTTTGTGGTTGTTTCTCTGAAATTCAAAGTTAACTAAGTAGCCTTGATTTTTTGTTTGGTAAATCTGGATGCCCTAAGCGTGATATTTTTGTGTATGAACAGTTAGAGGATAACTAGCATAACATTTCCTCTTGCCCTTCCAGATAAAAGGCACATTTGGGTCAGGAATTAAGGGAGTCAATTGCTAATACTCTATTCCATCTCTGATTGCAGGATGCTATGAATCAGAAGGAACAAAGCAGATTCATTCTCTCTCTCTCTCTCTCTCTCTCTCTCTCTCTCTCTCTTGGTTTTTTGAGACAGGGTTTCTCTGTGTAGCCCTGGCTGTACTGGAACTCACTCTGTAGAGCAGGATGGCCTCGAACTCAGAAATCCGCCTGCCTCTGCCTCCCAAGTGCTGGGATTAAAGGCATGCGCCACCACTGCCCGGCTATCTCTCTTATTTTTAAAACGATTTATTTATTTTTAATTTATGTGATGAGAGTTTGCTTGCATGTTTGAGAGTGTATCCAGGGGTGTAAAGCTGGTGGAGGGCAGAAGAGGGTGTCAGATCTCCTGGAACTGGAGCTATAGATGGTCGTGCACCACCTTACGGGCACTGGGAATTGAACTTGAATCCTCTGTAAGATCAACAAGTGCTTTTAATTGTTGAGTCATCTCTCCAGTTTCCAGAAAGTACCTTTTTCTTTCCCAAAGGAGGGATGAAAAGAACTCTGGAAAGATTTATATTTGAACATCAAGGTTGTGTTGCAATTCTGTGGAGGCCGGGGAAAGGCACACATTTAACTGTTAATGTGAAAAGCAGAGAATGCCTTTGGTTATGCTGCTGACTGCTTAGCTTTCTCACTGTGTGCTTCTAGACAGCATAGACATGTTATGTGTCCTTTAAAATGAAGTGTTTCAAATACTACCTGGAGGAGAATATAAATATCACTGTGTGAGGCTTTTATAAAAGCAAGAATAGTGCTCGTTTTGGCAGGATATATATAAAATTGGAACAATTCAGAGAAGATTAGCACGGCCCCTGTGCAAATTCCTAGTGTGTTTCATACTTTTTTTAAAACTAAAAGCAAGAATTGATGTGATAACCTAAAAAGAATAACTACTGTAGACATGAGTATTGCTAATATGATCATGTCTATTGTTGTTTTTATCTGCAGCAATTTACCTAACTGGAGCTTCTTTATTTCAGGTACAAAAGAAGAGAAAGCATCTGGTACAAAAGGACTTCACTGGCAAGGCTATACTTGTGCCTCCCCCAACTCTAGCTAATATTTTAACCAAACAGAAGTTTGGAGCGCTTTACCTTGGTTCCTTACATTGCATATCAGTGCCATAACATTAGGCTTGCCTTCATTTTTACTTTCTGTCTCTTTTCCCTTCTGTCATACCTCTCCCCCCCCCCCATTTTTTCTTTACCTTAATTTTCTTTCTTTTCCTTTTCTTCTTTTCACTTCTATTTTATAGCTTAGGCAGATGTCAAATTTGGAATCCTCCCTTATCAGCTTCCCTAGTGAAGGCTCACTCACTGACCAACCATGTCAGTATTAACTGGTATTTAAACTAACATTGGGGGTTAACTACCAAGATGCATTAGCCACTCAATTCTAACACCCCGAGCTAAACCTCCAGATGCCATGTAAGCCAGAAGGAGAAAAGACTCTATAGTTGTTCTTTCATCTGCCCTCGTATGCCCTCACACATGACTACTCATGTCTATGTGTTAAGCACATGTAATAATAAAATAATATAAAAATTAAATTCTTCAAAATGACATCGGGAAGGTTTTCTAAGTTCAATTATAAATAAGCTGAGGTGTAAAAGCAGATTTTTTATTTGCTATTCAAAAGCAGATTCCAATCACTACATTGTGACTCAGAAACTTGATGCCTCAGACAAATTGATTAACTGTGATTTTAACCAAGCTATACGTAGACTCTGTGACCTATTTAATGGATCATTACTTTTAAACACTTTAAAATTAATAAACCACTCTAGCTTCACTTAGATCTTATGTTAAGCTTGTGTGACCACTCCAATTATTAGATCCCTACTGAATCTAGAAACACATTATTCTTTGAGGCTTTCTGGCGGAACTAAATATAAAAGTATCTATAGTGGGCTCCAATCACAGCAGCCAAGAATAGTATTTCTGCATCGCCATTTGAAATAACTGCTTTGTTGTTTTAATTTCAAGTGGATGATTTGTCTATATTTTGGAAAAAAAAGTCATTTCTAAAAGAAAAAAATACAGATGAGACATAGAACAAGTAAATAAATAATAGTTGTCACGGGAAATTAAAAAATACCCACACAGTAGGATGCAAGTCATCTCATATAGAGCCATGAACTCTCTAAGTCCCTCCATATAGCTTGTTCTGCACTGTGCAGTGTGGTTGAAATCTTTCCCGATGTACAGGACTGCTCTTCCCACTCAGCCACATGCAGTCCTTGCAAAGAAACCCTGCTCTCACTTGGCCCCTGAAGGCCAGAAAAGCAAATGCAGACTTCACTATGGGTGAAATTGGTACATTTCTAACAGTTCAGTCAAGGGTATTTTCTAAAGCATTAAACACTAGTAATAAGAGCCCCACAGCTCAAGATCTTTGAAACACTGAGGTTGGATCTTGAGACTCATCTGATGAACAGTTCACAAAGCAGAGTTGAACAGACTGTTAGGAAACTCGGGCATTATAACCAAAGTGAATTTTAACTTCATTTATATGACAGCAGGTTACTTTTATAGTCTTAGTTCTTTGCTCTAAAGCTTTGGGAATATCACAATAATTAAATTCTGACAAATTTATTGGAAAATAGATGTCACAGAGGGGTTGTATCACAGTTTGAGGACTCATAACATTTAGCAATGATCAAATACCCACATCACCAGATGGTACTCCATGCAAACAAGTACGTTTTGGTGACTTTCTATAGCTTCCTCCAGGTTCCCTCAGCTCTAACTTCACAAGCATGAATGGTAGCAGACTGGGATGATCCAGGTCTTGCCTTACTCTTACGCACAGGTGACATGCAAGTCTCATATTTTCTAGAGACATGAGTCTCAGTATGTTCTGTCCTTTCAGTTTCCCATGCCTTCTCTCAAGTACCTGCCTCTGGTCCTGAATTTCAAGAGGAGAGAATCTAGTGGAACGAAATAGGTAAGGGAGTTCTTACATACTCCACACAGTAACTGAGAAGAGCAGAAACTTAATCAGTAAATTGGTCAAAATGTTGAAAAGAAAGCATAAACCTTGTGATTTCATTTACACTACAAAGGCCCAGTCAAATTGTGCCTTTGTGGTGACAGAGATCATGATGGTAGATAATGATGACAATGCTAATGAAGATGCAAAGCTTACACAGAGTTGACTATGTATGAGGAGTAGCCACCCTAAGTTGTCTGTACATATTACTACATTTAATCTTCATGTGACATCAGTAGTGTATGATTCCAGTTTACAGAGGAGGTAAGTGAGACATAGAAAGTTAGAAAAGTTAAAGCTCTCTGTCCAAAGTTGAGTAGCTAGCAAGTCACAAAATTCACCCTCAAACAAATAGATTGATGCCAGACTATTTGCTCTTTGCCATCAAACCAAACTCTTCATGCCACAGAATGAGACATACTCCAAGAATGCACAGCACTGAGCAGAACAGAATGCATGCTGAGTATCCACATTTAAAATGAAAGGCAAGAAAAGAAATATTGAAATTCTTGAAGTTGGGGGCCCTTATTTGTCTCATCAGCTACACAAGGAATTAGCAGAATTGTTCTTGTGGTGCTAGGGATTGAACTTGGGGCTTTGTATTTGCTAGCCAAACACTCTGACTGAGCCACACATTCTCCCTTTACATTTAGATACAAAGTCTCACTAATTAGCTCCAGTCTGTCTTGAAGTTGCTGTGAAGCTCAGATTCATTTGAACTCATGGTTTTCTGCTTCTACTACCCAAATGCTAGTGTTAAAGTTGGTGATCATGTTTGGCTACTGGGCTGTATTTTTAACTTAAGTGATATGAAATATATATGATATATGTGTGTATTGCTTTATATTATTTTATATTGTTTTAAATTAAAATTATCAGAAATTTTATTTGCTCAATTTCATAGAACATAGATAACTCTCACGAGCTCTAGAACTACCTGGATTCTCTATGACCTTTAAAGATTCATTACTTTTTAGTAAATTAATCATTATAGGAACTAAAAAATCTCAACTGGCATACTAAGTAAATATGAATAGGCCCAAATAAGAAAGAGTGAGTCTGTCTTTGACATCTTAAATAATTTATGCCTCATTTTCCAAATCAACAATGAGCAATGAAACAGATATATTGTGAAGGTGACATTCACCTTAACTAAATTTTCACCTGAATAACACCCTACTTCTAATTCATTAATTCCACAGTAGGCTATCAAGAATTCCTCCCAGATTGGGTCTTGGCGATGCACAGAAAACATTCAGCTGCTACTAGTGTTTTATTTTGGGTTTGGCTCCCAAATGGCAATGACAGATTATTCCACAAGATGGCACTCTTAATTCTTTGTATTTGTTTGCCCATCATGAAAAAGGCGTCAATTTTCCTTCTAAGAGCTACTGAAAAGCTAGAAACATGATTTCTATTTCAGATGTCACTTTTTTCTGAGTGATCATATTAACATATATCAGACAACTGAAAATATTTTATTTTCTCCCCGATTTCCAAATGTCCCTTAGGATGTGGGTATATGTTAGAGCATGGGTGTATGCTATGCTGTCTATGAGTTAGAATAATTCTCTGTTACTGTGGGTGCCTATATTAGAAAGAAACTCAACCTTTACGTTAAAAAATAAAGTAGAAACTTGCCCATAACGCTGCAAGCAAGTAGAGCTCAAGTATGGTGTATTAAAGGCCAGTGCAGGTTAGGAGATCTTGGACATATCACCTTATACCTCTCAGTGATGTTTCAATTGCCATACCATACCCAGTAAGCCCATACCAACACCAGCCCTGTATGCCTTCACCTTAGGCCTGCATATCAAAAGAAAGAGATTAAGCTAAATTTATCAAATATCCTGAGGATGAAAGGAATAGCCATGAAAATTATAGTAATATTTACTGAATATCATATACCATAAAGTTTGCTAGGTGGTTTGAAAAGTATGTTTTGGACTGAGCAGGTCCCGGGCAGCAGCTCTGCACCCAATTTCACAAAACCCAAAGGAATTGGGCCTCACAGGAGCTCTAAACTGGGCAGTATCTTAGGTAAGGAGACAGCAACACCATCCCCAAACAGGGAGTAACTGGGACACAGTAGGACCCAGGAACTCACTCCTGGCCCAGAACACTGGTTCCTTACTGTCTGCACCGGAGCACTGAGCAGATCTTGGGCCCCAGCTCTAACCCCAGTAGTAACACCCACCCCACACAGTTCTGAAACTACCAAGACAATAGGAAAGACAGGCTCCACTCAGAGACAGCACAGGTAGCACTAAGGAGATCCAGATGGCGAAAGGCAAGCGCAAGAACATAAGCATCAGCAACCCAGGGTACTTGGTATCATTAGAACCTAGTTCTCCCACACTAGAAAGTCCTGAATTCCCCATATCACCAGGAAAGCAAGATTCAGATTTAAAATCACTTCTCATGATGATGATAGAGGACTTTAAGAAGGACATAAATAACACTCTCGAAAAATTTGAGGAGAATTCAGGTAAACAGATAGAAGCCCTTAAAGAGGAAACACAAAATCCCTTAAAGAATTACAAGAGAACACAACCAAACAGGTGGAGGAATTGAACAAATCCATCCAGGACATAAAAATGGAAGTAGAAACAATAAAGAAATCACAAAGGGAGACTACTCTGGAGATAGAAAACCTAGGAAAAGAATCAGGAGTCATAGATGCACACATCACCAACAGAATACAAGAGATAGAAGAGAGAATCTCAGGTGCAGAAGATACCATGGAAAACATTGACACAACTGTCAAAGACAATGCAAAATGCAAAAAGTTCTTAACATAAAACATCCAGGAAATCCAGGACACAATGAGAAGATCAAACCTAAGGATAATAGGTATAGAAGAGAGGGAAGATTCCCAATTTAAAGGGCCAATACATATCTTCAACATAATTATAGAAGAAAACTTCCCTAACCTATAGAAATAGATGCTCATTAACATAAAGAAGCCTAAGGAATGCCAAATAGACTAGATCAGAAAAGAAATACCTCCTGTCACATAATAATCAAAACACCAAATGCACAAAACAAAGAAAGAATATTAAATGCAGTAAGGGAAAAAGGCCAAGTAACATATAAATGCAGACCTATTAGATTTACACCAGACTTCTCAGCAGGTACTACAAAAGCAAGAAGATCCTGGATAGATGTCATACAGACCCTAAGAGAACACGAATGCCAGCCCAGGCTACTATACCCAGAAAAATTATCAATCACCATAGATGGAGAAACCAAGATATTCCACGACAAATCCAAATTTACACAATATCT
The DNA here is from genome assembly GCA_021653895.1 of Mastomys natalensis. Taxonomy (NCBI): domain Eukaryota; kingdom Metazoa; phylum Chordata; class Mammalia; order Rodentia; family Muridae; genus Mastomys; species Mastomys natalensis. Next base: position 452,871 of record JAJTUV010002182.1, on the reverse strand, counting down.
TTCCACAAACCCAGCATTACAAAGGATAATAGCAGGAAAGCTCCAATACAAGGAGGGAAATTATACCTTAGAAAGAGCAAGAAAATAATCCTCTTCCAACAAATCCAAAAGAAGATAGCCACACAAAGATAATTCCACCTCTAATAACAAAAATAACAGGAAGCAACAACCACTGTTCCTTAATATCTCTTAACATCAATGGACTCAATTCCCTAATAAAAAGACATAGGCTAATGGACCGGATATGTAAACAGGATCCAGCATTTTGTTGCATACAGGAAACCCACCTCAGTGACAAAGACAGACACTACCTTAAAGTAAAAAGCTGGAAAACAATTTTTCAAGCAAATGGTCCTAAGAAACAAGCTGGTGTAGCCATTCTAAAACCTCCAGCCAGAGAATACAAAGGGAGGGACTCATGGCTCCACCTGGATAGGTAGTTGAGGGTGGCCTTGTCAGGCATTAGTGGAAGTGGAAGGCCTTGGTGCCTGAAAGTTTGGATTCCCTAGTGTTGGGGAATTTGAGAGCAGGGAGGTGGGAATGGGAGGATGGTGGGACCACACCCTCATAGAAAACTCACAGAATTATATGGATTAGACATGACAGGGCAGGCCACTGTAAGACTAGATTGCAGAACTCAAACAAAAATTCTTGTACAAATTTGTTTTGAGAATTGTATATTGCGAATACACAGCTGGGTATATTACTCATAAGCAAGCTGAGCAGACCATCAAACCTCTGAGTAAAAAAGGAAATGGGGTTTACCATACTCCACAGTAACTGAGAAGAGCAGAAAACTTAATCAGTTAAATTGGTCAAAATGTTGAAAAGAAAGCATAACTTGTGATGGTCATTTACACCTAAAAAGGGCCCCAGTCAAATTGTGCCTTTGTGGTGACAGAGATCATGATGAGATAATGATGACAATGCTAATGAAGATGCAAAGCTTACACAGAGTTGACTATGTATGAGGAGTAGCCACCCTAAGTTGTCTGAAACATATTACTACATTTAATCTTCATGGACATCAGTAGGGGTATGATTCCAGTTTACAGAGGAGGTAAGTGAGACATAGAAAGGGTTAGAAAGTTAAAGCTCTCTGCCCAAGTTGAGTAGCTAGCAAGTCACAAAATTCACCCTCAAACAAATAGATTGATGCCAGCTAATTTGCTTTTTGCCATCAAACCAAACTCTTCATGCCACAGAATGAGACATACTCCAAGATGCCACAGCACTGAGCAGAACAAAAATGCATGCTGAGTATCCCATTTAAAATGAAAGGCAAGAAAAGAAATATTGAAATTCTTGAAGTTGGGGCCCTTATTGTCTCATCAGCTACACAAGGAATTAGCAGAATTGTTCTTGTGGTGCTAGGGATTGAATTGGGGCTTTGTATTTGCTAGCCAAACACTCTGACTGAGCCACACATTCTCCCTTTACATTTAGATACAAAGTCTCACTAATTAGCTCCAGTCTGTCTTGAAGTTGCTGTGAAGCTCAGATTCATTTGAACTCATGGTTTTCTGCTTCTACTACCAAAATGCTAGTGTTAAAGTTGGGTTGATCATGTTTGGCTACTGGGCTGTATTTTTAACTTAAGTGATATGAAATATATATGATATATGTGTGTATTGCTTTATATTTTTTATATTGTTTTAAATTAAATTATCAGAAATTTTATTTGCTCAATTTCTTTAGAAATAGATAACTCTCACGAGCTCTAGAACTACCTGGATTCTCTATGACCTTTAAAGATTCATTACTTTTTAGTAAATTAATCATTATAGGAACTAAAAAAAATCTCAACTGGCATACTAAGAAAATATGAATAGGCCCAAATAAGAAAGAGTGAGTCTGTCTTTGACATCTTAAAATAATTTTATCCCTTTTTTCCAAATCAACAATGACAATGAAACAGATATATTGTGAAGGTGACATCACCTTAACTAATTTTCACCTAAATAACAACCTACTTCTAATTCATTAATTCCACATAGGCTATCAAGAATTCCTCCCAGATTGGGTCTTGGCGATGCACAGAAAACATTCAGCTGCTACTAGTGTTTTATTTTGGGGTTTGGCCCCCAAATGGCAATGACAGATGTTTGGGTCTATGAGTTAGAATAATTCTCTGTTCTGGGGGGTTTGCCTATATTAGAAAGAAACTAAACCCCTTTACTTTTTAAAAAAAAAAGTAAAAATTTTTGCCTTTAACGTTTTGAAAAGCAAGTAGAGCTAAGTTGGTGTTTTAAAAGGGCCCCCAGTGCATTTTAGGAGTTCTTGGACTTATAAACCTTTAACCTTTCCAGTATGTTTAATTGCCTTACCATCCCCATAAGCCCTTTACCAACCCAGCCCTGTATCCCTTCCCTTAGGCCTGCATATCAAAAAAAAAGAGTTTTAAACAAAATTTTTCAAATATCCTGGGGTTTAAAAGGGAAGCCTTTGAAAATTTAGTAAAAATTTCTAAAATATATATACCATAAAGGGGGGCTGGGTGTTTGAAAAGTAGGTTTTAAAAATGGGGCAGGCCCCGGGGAAAAAAAGCTTGCCCCCAATTTCAAAAAACCCAAAAAAATTTGGGGCCTCACAGGAGCTCTAAACGGGGCAGTATTTAGGTAAGGAGACCAACACCATCCCAAAAACAGGGAGAAAACTGGGACACAGTGGGAAACCCCGGAACTCCCCCCCGGGCCCAAACAGGTTTCCCTTTACGGGTCGGCCCGGACACTGAGCAGATTTTGGGGCCCCCAGCTCAAACCCCCAGTAGAAACCCCACCCCACACCAGTTCTGAAACTACCAAAAAAAATTTGGGAAAAGACAGGCTCCACTGAGACACACGGGTAGCCTAAGGAAAATCCATTTGGCAAAGGCAAGCGCAAGAACATAAGTTTGCAAACCAGGGTACTTGGAATTAAAACCCTAGTTCTCCCACATAGAAACCCAAAAATTCCCCATATCAGGGGAAAGCAAGATTCAGATTTAAAATAAACTTCTCATGAAAAGAAGGGATTTAAAAAGGGAAATAAAAAAACACTCTCGAAAAATTTGGGGAGAATTCAGGTAAAAGGGATAGAACCCCTTTAAAAGAAAAACACAAAAATCCCTTAAAGAATTACAAGAGAAAACAACCCAAAAAACAGGGGGGGAAAATTGAAAAAAATCCATCCAGGACATAAAAATGGAATTTTAGAAAAAAATTAAAGAAATCAAAGGGGGAAATTTTTATTTCTGGAGATAAAAAAACCTGGGAAAAGAATCGGGAGCCCATAGATGCACAATCCCCAAAACGAATCAAGAGATAGAAAGGGGAATCCGGGTTTTGCAGAAGATACCATGGAAAACTTTCCCCCAAAAACTGTAAAAGACAAGGGGAAAAATGAAAAAATTTTTTAAAAATTTTAAAACACCCCGGGAAACCCCAGGACACAAGGGAAAGATCAAACCAAAGGGTTTAATGGGTATAGAAAGAGGGAAGTTAAAAATTTTTAAAAGGGCCCCCAATACATTCTTCAACAAAATTATAGAAGAAAATTTCCCCAAACCTATAAAAATTAGATGCTCATTAACATAAAAAAAGCCTAAGGAATGCCAAATAGACTAGATCAAAAAAGAAAAAACCCCTGTAAAATAATAATCAAAACCCCAAAAAGCAAAAAAAAAGAAAGAATTTAAAATGCAGAAAGGGGGAAAAAGGCCAAAAACCCATAAAAGGAGACCTTTTTTTTTTTAAAACCCCAGACTTCTACAGGTACTACAAAAGCAAGAAGATCCGGGGAAAAAGGTCAAAACCCCCCCTTTTAAGAAAACAGGAAGGGCCAGCCCAGGTACAAATCCCCAAAAAAATTTTTCAATCACCATAGATGGGGGGAAACCAAGATTTTCCCAAAGACAAACCCAAATTTTTACACAATATCTTTCCAAAAACCCAGAAAAAAAAAAGGGGGAAATAGCGGGAAAAAGCTCCAATACAAGGGGGGAAATTATACCTTAGAAAGAGAAAAAATAATCCTTTCCCAACCCAAAAAAAGATACCCACACAAGAAAATTTCCCACCTTAATAAAAAAATAACGGGAAAAGCAAAAACCCACTGTTCCTTAAAAATCTCTTAACATCAATGGATTAAATTTCCCCAATTTTAAAAAAGCATAGGCTAATGGGCCCCGGATATGAAAACAGGATCCACATTTTTTGCATACGGAAAAACCCACCTCAGGGGCCCAAAGACGGGACATCCCTTTAAAAAGAAAAAAAGCGGGGAAAACAATTTTTAAAAGAAAATTTGGTCCTAAGAAACAAGTGGGGTACCCTTCTAAAACCTCCAGCCAGAAAATTAAAAAGGGGGGGGGACTCATCCCCCTCCCCCTGGATGGGTAGTTGAGGGGGGCCTTGCGGGCTTTAGGGGAAGGGGAAGGGCCCTTTGGGGTGCCTAAAAGTTTGGATTCCCTGGGTTTGGGGAATTTGAGGGCGGGGGGTTTGGGAAAATGGGGAGGAGGTTTGGGACCACCCTCATAAAAAATCACTTTTTTATTGGTTTTGCATGAAGGGGCGGGCCCAAAACTGTAAGACTAGATTGCAGAACTCAAACAAAAAATTTTCTTGTACTAAAATTTGTTTTGAAAAATTGTATTTTGGGCGAAATTCCCCAGCCTGGGTATATTTACTTTTAAAAGCAAGTGACCCAGCCCTTTAATAAAACCCTTGATGTGGGGGGAATTTTTCAGCTGGAGGGGGGGTGAAGACAAAGACAGGGGGAGGTTATAAAATTTCTCTCCCCCTGCCCCTCTTCAAAATTTCAATCCCCGTAACCACTTGAAAATTTTTAATGAAGAATCGGCCCCCCCAAATTCCCGGGGGCCCTTTGGGTTGAGGGGTTTTAATGGGGGAGCTTTCTTTCTGGGGAAATTTTTGGTGATTTTTTTAAAAACGAGGGGAATAGCTAGGATTTTTTGCTTAGCCATAACCTTTTGGTAAAAAATTCTGTATAATTGTTTTTAAAGCTGAATTAAAATTTTTTAAAAAGGGTTTAAAAAATTTATTTTGTTTTAAAAATTTAAGGTTTTTTTGGGTGTGTTTTTTTATTGATATAAAATTTGAGTTAATATTGTTACTCTAAAAGGCATTGTGCCTTATAACACTTTGGGAATAAAAGGGGCTTAGATCAGTCCTAATTTAGCTTTTTTTAAAGATTTGAAAAGGGTTTTAGCCTGTGATTTAAGGGCCTAAGCAAATTAATGGTTGAATTTATTATTAAGGTGTTTTCTAGATTTTAATTAAAAATGCTGGGGGATTTAAACAGACAACAACCAGATTGCCTTACATGGATATTTGGGTTTTTTCAAAACGCAGAAATCCCAGATTGATGTTACAAACTTTTCTGTTTTAAATGTTATTTTTGTTTAGAGCCCTGTCTCCCCTTTTTGGACGGCTTTGTTTGGATCTTTAAAGAAAGAAATTGAGCATCTTTGGATTTACACCAGTTGTGGCGAGAAGTCACTAGGAAAGGGAATTGCCTCTTTTCTTTCTACAGCCCAAAATTTGGTCCAAAAGGCACACCTGCGAATTTTTGGGACTGATTATATTTTTCCCAAGACAGGAAATCACCCCTCAATAATTCTCCCATCATAGGTCGTCAGATGCCCTGGGTAAAAAGGTAAAGATTGGATGCCCCAACGTTTTGTATTTTAGGGATTTTCCGGGGGTGTTCATGGCCCCCCAAAAAATTTGGGGCAAAGGGGTTTCAAAAGCTGTGTTTTGTGTTTCCCAAATTTTTGATTTAAATTTTCAGTCTTTTTTTGGATTTTTTTGGACGGGGTTTGGGTTGATTTTTTAGTCTCTTTACCAAATTTCCCAAACCCTATTTACTTTGAAAAAAAAAAAAAAAATTGGGGAGGAGGTTTTCAGCTGAATTATTCTAAAGCCAAAAAAAAAACCCGGGTTAGAACAAGGGAATTTTTATTAGGAGAGAGGAAGGGGGGTTCGGGTTTAGTAAAACAAAATTTTTGGGGCCGGGGTTTTTGGTTATTTCCCCCTTTTGGGGGAATTACAAATTGTTTAGTTAGCTCAAAATTGTATTTTGAGAAAAAGTTTTTTTTTTTAAAAAGGGAAAGGAAAAGATAGGAGGGGAAAGAAGGTGGGGGGGTTTGTAAGGAAAAGGAAAGGGGGAAGGGGGAGAAGAGGGGGGGGAGGGCTGGGAGATGAAGGGAAGAGAGACAAAAAGGGGAGAGAGAAAAGGGAAAGAAGGGAGAGAGGAGAAGAAAGAGAGAGAGAGAGGGGGGGGAGGGAAAAATGGGGGATTTTTTTTGTCTCTCCCCATCAAAGAATTTGGAATCTATTTAAAATTTTGGGGGTTTACACTTCTGATTGTTTTGGGGCCTTGTTATTGGCTTTACCAAATTTTTAAGCCTTTGTTTAAAAAATTTAAAAAAAAAATGGATGAGGGGGAAAAATGATGGAATGGGGGTGACGGGAAAATAAATTGAGTTTTTACTAGTTGGAGGAAAAAAGGGGGAAAAAGTGCAGGGGGAAAAAAATCAGAACTCTAATGAAAAAATGTATGATGATGCGTAAAAAAACCCCAGAAATTTTGTTTTTAATTTTTAAAATATAATAAAAAAAAAGCAAAAAAGGAGGGGGGAGGATAGGATAGGGGGGTTTTCGGGGGAAAAGGATGGGGAAAAGGGATTGACATCTGAAATGAAAATAAATACCCCAAAAAAAAAAGGAAAAAAAACAAAAGAGAAAAAAAAAATATGTTTTGATCAAACACTATTAAAAAAAATGGGAGCCAACACAAATGGTTTCCATTTTTCTGTATTTTTTTCTGTTTTGTTTTGTTTTACTCTGTCTTTTTTGTTGTTTTTTGTTTTTGATTTTTTTTTTTTTTTTTTGTTTGACAGAGAGCAAGGCTTTTGGGGAAGAATTGAGAGATAGGAAAGATAAAAAAAATTTTTTTATGTGAAAATATTTCTAAATACAAAAAAAATTTTACAAACAGAAAGACTCTTATGGGATATTTTATGTCATACCAGATACCTTTAATACTCTAGTTTAGGCAATTTAAAAATTTTAAAATAATTTCAATTAATCACCATGGCAATTTTTTTGAAGTTTTATATATACAACAAAAAAAAGGGGGGTTGTCAAAGTTCTCTCTGCTAGCAAAAAAAAATAAGGGGAAATGCATACCTATGGATTTTAAAACTCTAGGTTAAAAATCCAATACAAACCAATTTCTATTTCATGAATCCCAAAAAAAAAATTAGACGCATGAAACAAGAAAGTTGTTAATTTTTCTTTTTTATTTAAACTTTAAAAACTTTTCTAAATTTGAGGGGTCCACTTAGGACATCACTCATCTGATTTTCTCACTTGTAGTTTCCCCTTCCTCCATATTTAATACACAAACAGGATGGAAAAGGAAAAAATTTTCATTTTGTAGCCCCCTAGCAGTTTTATGAAACTTTTCACTACAAATTTTGAAAAAAAAAACACCGGGATGTGGTTTTAAAGAAAGGGTGGTGGTTAAAAGAAAAAGATCTTCCTAGATGATCAGTTAATTTCAGAAATTTTAAATCCCACCCCCCAGCAGTTTTAAAGCCCATTGAAAGGATTTTAATTACAGATAAAAAGAGAACAGCAAACAGGAATGGTCAGGAAAGTATACATGAAATAAAAGAAATTAAAAAAATGAAAACTTAGAATGAATCAGGCGTGTCGACTAAGTGAACTAGAAAAGGTTACAAGATTAAAAAGGGGGCGGGTAAGAAGAAAATGAACTTGAGACAGCCAAGCAAGAAGTCAATACTCGTAAATGGAAACAGTCTCCAGTGTCTACCTTAAATGCTGCAGACTAGCGCAAGCACTCAAAACAAGATCCAACTGTTTTCTGTTGAAAGAAGCAAGGATCACAAAGGAATATGTATCAATATAAAAGAATATATCAAGTATGGAACCCCAAAATAAGCAAGTCTACTAGGTGCATGAGTTACTGATAAAATGGACTTCAACACAAAATTAATTTAGAGGAGATAAGAAGGTCACCTGAAGGTCTGGAGAAGTGGCTCGAGATTAAGAAAAAGTATTTCTTTCCGAGGACCCGAGTTCAGTTCCCAACACCTACATCAGAGGGGTAACAGTTTTTTCCCGTAATTCCAGAGTTACCCATCTGACCTCCATGAGTCCCTGCACAAAGACACACACACACACACACACACACACACACACACACAACTACATATAACTAAAAAATAAAATAAGTCTTTTTTTTTTAAAAGTCATCAATCTTAATAAAGGAATGGGTAACTATAAGGATCAAGGCTGAAAAATAGCTCCATTGGAAAGTCTTTCCTGGCAACCATAAAGACTTGGCTCTTAGAACCTATAAACATAAAGTTGGGCATGATGCCTGTAACCACCTGGCCCAAATAAACCTAGTCTACATGGTGAGTTCCAGCCAGTAACAGAAGCTATCACAAACCACACAAAGGCAGAAAGCACAATAAGGACTGACAACTGAAGTTTTTTTCTTAGCAAGGGGTATAGCAGACTTCATTCTTTCATTTCATTCATTCATTGATTGTTTTAACACTTGATGAATGTATTTTCCCAGCAGCCAAAGTAAAGTTATATAAAAATAGACCACATTTTAAACCATAAATTTGGTGTTAATAACTAGAAAAACATCAAGTAACTTTTAATATACATCAGAATAAAGATATAAATAAACAGCTAAAGAAACTACATAACATGTGGAAAAAATTAAAAATTCATTTTGAGTGATGAGTACACCCTTGAAGAAAAACAGGAAAAAATATAAACATTCCTAGAATTAAATGAAAACAAAAACACACCTTATTAGAAAACTTTGGGGTACTTAAATGACAATTTTAAAATATAATTTCAGAGCTATGAGGATGTAGAATAATAAATATTAGACAGAGTGCAAATAAATAACTCTCAGAGGGATTGTCATGTCATAAAATCAAGAATAAGCCAAATCCCAAATCAGTAGAATAAAAGAAATAATTTAAACAAAACCATCCAAGAACCAATTAACAAAAAATCCTTGTTAGGATGAAATGAAAAGGAACTCTAAAACTATACTTATGGGAATATGAATTATTATAGCTACTATAAAATAAAGACTAGAAATACCATTAGATCCAATTATATCACTTTGGGGTAAAATATCCAAAGGAATAAATGCAGTAAAACATTAATGGTGTCCATATTCATTGCTATTGTACTCCAAAAAGTCAAGACACAGAACCGATGTAGCTGTCTGTCAATATATGAATGGATAATTAAAATGAGGTACACCCAATAAAGCATTCTGTCATAATGAAGACTGAAATCATATCAATGTGCAGGAAAATAGACAGAACTGGGAATCATCAAGATTAACTAAATAAGCCAGACTCAGAAAGTCAAATGACACATGTATCCTCTCAAATGTGGAATCTAAGTTAAAACAAAAAACACATGAAATTAGAACTGTGATAGGTACAAGAATTAGGAAGCAGACCCAAAAAAGGGGAGGGCGTGAAGCCATATTTTGTAACTATAATGAAAATATCACAATGAACAACAGTGGTTTTGTACAATTACTAGTAACAGGCCTCTGAGCAGATAAAATGGTATAGATGCACATCTACTCATTCCTCTGCACAACATACAACCATAACCATGGAAATGTCAAGAGGCAACCCCAAAAGGGGGCTTACAGCTGCTTATAAAAAAGGACTAGAGAAGAGGCATGGTATCGTTTGGACCTCTTGCTTCCAATAAATATGGGATGCAGGCTCATCATCCTTGCCTAATCCCTTGCTAAAACAACTAGCAGGTAAATTTCTTGTTGCAAGATATGATAAACCTTTTGACAATTCAGGTGATCTTGACACAAAAAGGAGAGGTGTTAAGCCCCTGGCTCACAATAAGCAGTCAAGGGTTGTATTCTTTGTCCATTCCACCAGGACTTTGATTCCCTGAAAACTCAAAGCACTTTTATAAGCACTGGCAGGGGCCAGCCACTCTAACAAGCAGAACTACATGTCTGTCTTTACAGTTCTCATGTACTCCTTCTTTAAGAGACATAAGAAAATCAGGTTAAACCAAGCAAGAAATTCTAGCTTCTGCCTGACAAGTATTTGTCCCCACAAAAGGAAGAAACAGACCGAGATTGCATTCTTCTTCCCCGTCAGGTAATGTTTGAGTAAATTTGGGGATAAAAAATAAGAAAGCTATTGTTTGCTATTTGCCTTCAGAAATCTCTCCCTTCATCATAAATACAACTTGAGAGCCTGAAATATTTTTATGGGCTAAGCTGACCGAAAAAGCACTGATTTAAAATCTATGATGCCATTGTTCAGGTCTCATTTAGGGATCCATGTAGAAAGTCTCATGAAGTCCCAGCCTAGACCAAAAAACTAAGGTAAATAATGAGTACTGAGAAAGTGCTAGCTCATCTTTGGGATTAACCCCCGCTAATTGTTTATCTAATACAAAGTTTGTAGGCTCTAAAGAACACAACACAAACTCAAAATGAAACTCAGAAGCTGCTTGTATAAATTTAGATCTAGATATAGATATATAAAAATAAGAGTCAAAGGAAAGATGTCATTGAGGGGTTGGAAGGAGGAAAGGACATGTGGGAATGATTCAGTTATATTTTTAAAATTATAAATATATTTAAAAGAAGAAAGGCAAGGGGGAAACTAGCTGTAAAAAAATGGTAATCTACTAATAGAAAAAGGATATCAAAACCCTAGCTTGCTTATTGAATGTCTTCTCAAGGAAAGAGATTTCAATAGAACTCTACCCTCTGAATATATTAGTCAAAATATATAGGGCATATTTCAAAATAATTCAAGTATCATACAAAGAACTAGAGAAATTTTAAGATGAAGTAATGGTATTTAGGCATGTTAAAATTCTATTAATTTAGCATTATCGCAAGGATCTTAAAACCCACCCATTATAAAAACATTTAATAGCATTAAATAAATCCTTTTGACACAAATGAAAATAAGCGAACTTTCAGAGAATTAGAAAACTAAAAGAAAGAACCCAATGGGAATCATAGAAATGCACACTACAATACGGTAAATCAAATGTAAGAGTACACAAGAGATTTAATGCGTAGAAACAGCAGACATGAGAAAAGATGAATAAAATGTAAAAAAACTGAACAGAAGCTATAAAAAAGAACAAGCATCAAACCCAAAGTAAAACTGAACTTTCAAATCATAGGAACCTTAAAAGATGATGAGGAAAATGGGACTGAAAAAAATGTGTGTGGAAATAAGTGTACGCTTCTCAATTTGATAAAATTATACCTCCTACAGATTCCGGAAGCTAACACGGAATGGTAAACCCAAAGAAATCATCGGGGACACATTTAAAAAATTAAAATTCTGAGAAAAAGAAAAAAAAAAATCTTACAAGGAGCTGGAGAGATACCACACATTACTCATAAGGGAACATCAATTTGAATGACAGTAGATTACTCATCTGAAACCATGGAGACCAGAAAGAAGCAGAAAAATATTTCTCAAGTACTGAATTTTAAAAGGTGTCTTTTTTTTTTGTTTCTCATGAAAGACCATATGAAGAGAATGACGAGAGACTTGGAAAAAAAATCTTGCAAACTACAAAACTGTCCATTATTCTTGAGAATCTAGACTGTTTAGAGAAGCTTCTGCAATAGTGAGCTTCCATAAAAATATTTTTAAAAAAGTTTAAAACGTTGTTCTTGGTTATAGTACAGAACTGGGCAGTTAGACCCTATTGCTGAAGATAACACATACTTGAGACTAGAGCATGGAAATACCAAGTTGTTATTCACCCTTACTAGCTTAGCTAGTGCTAGATACCCCAGTGCATCATCGATAAATTCCTTTTTGCGCTAACAGTAATTAACACAGAGAACCAAACTGGCCACAAAGGGAAGCAGCAATAAACTATGGAATACTCAGCCTTAAGTGGGACATCTTTAGCAGCCCTCTCACTCCAAAGCTCAGGTGTCTTTGTGGAAGAGAGAGGGAAAGATAGTAAGAGCTAGAAATTGTGGATGAATTCAAAGAAACAGTGGGTTTCCAGATGCCCCAGGGCTGCATATATGAACTCACAAAGGGAAATTTTGACAGCATGCAGATGGACTATACAGGCTCAACCCAGACAAAATCTCAGCATGGAGAAGGGAAAGGGGACCCCATAAACACACTCAATAAACTGAGGAGCTAATGGCATTAGCTGCTAGAAGGAGGGTAATTGTCTTTAATGATGTGGGCCCTAGTAGGTCAACTACAATTAGGACAGGTACCACAGATCTCAAATGTACTAGATTTGATTTAAAAACATAGAAAATATAAACATAATGGTTGGGTTGGTACATACAGATGTAGCAGGGGATCTGGGAAGGGTAAATATAACCAAAATACCTTCTATGAAAATTTCAAAGAATTAATAGAAACATCTTAAAAGAAAAACGAAAAGCAAGTAAATGTAGAGAACTGTTAAAGTTCAAAATAAAAATCACATTGTCTTGCATAAAAATATACAAAAGACCCAAGTAAAAAACTATGCCAAAAAATAATATACGGATGACAAATAAATATTTGGAAAAAAAAATGGCATTAGCTATCTGGAAAATAAAAAAGAACCAAGGCAAGGTAGCACTACAAAGTTAGCAAACAGGTAAAATTCATGGTACCCGAAAAAATTATCAATGATTAGCACATAAAACAAGGAAACTACTCAGAAATGCATACGAATACAAACAGGCAAATAGGGTGGTACTGTAGAACTCCAGATAGAATTGGTTTTCTGTAAAAGTCAATATCCAAATTGTATTTCATAATTATGGGATGTTACAATTGAGAAAATCTGGGAAGTTGTGCAATGGGTCTCTGGTACTATTTTGTTAATTATCTTAATAGCAAGTAATTTAAAATTACTTGTCACGCAACTGAAATTAAAGTAAAACAATCCTTCATGTTATTATATAGCTACCCCCACTACTGCCTTTTAAGTCTTCTAATACAGACAAACTACTGAAAGTCTTCTAAATTCCCCATCGGAATTTATCATTATTTAATCAATTTCCCGCAAATGCCCAAAAATGAACTTCTTATCTTTGTATCCAGTGTTGAAGCTTACTATCTTTATTTTACTTTGGGAAATTTGATTTCTTTTCCATTTCACTCAACAAGCTGTAATCCCCTGTTTGGACTTTGATTTCTCTACTTGTCTACATTTCTCCCTTCCTACCACAACAAATTTTTTAGCAATTGTCCCATATCATCTGGACTATATATCTCCATCTAGAACTTGTTCTTGGTCTTAATGTCAATTTTTCTCTGTGAAACCTCTTCAAAACCAATAGCATGTCAACTAGAAAGAGTTCCCCCCTCATTTTACCCCCCGAAGCCCCCCAAAAACACCAGTGTAGTTCACCTCCGCATAAAAAAAAGAGATTTAAAATTTTTTTCAAAATCCTGGGATGAAAGGAAAGCCAAAAAAAAATATAGAATATTATGAAATCAAACCATAAAGGTAGGGGAAAAGTTGTTTTGGGAAAAACAGGCCCGGGCAGAAAGTTTGAAATTCACAAAAAACCCAAAAGGAATTGGCCCTAAAGGAGTCAAACCAAGTATTGGGAAGGAGAAAAAAAAAAAAAGGAAATTAAGGGAAAGTAGGAAGGAAAGGGAAACAGGAGGGGAAGGAAAATGACAATTTTTTGGGCCCGCCCCCCAAAACACCCAAAACCCAAATTTCAAACTAAAGAAAAGAAAGAACTCCCTCAAGAAACATGCCTAAAATAAAGGGCAAAGGAAGCCAAAAATAAATAGCCCCCGGGGTCGGAAAGAATACCCCCACTAAAATTCCAATTCCCCAATCACCAAACAAGATTAGATTTAAAAAATCATTTAAGGGAAAGAAAATTAAAAAAAAAAAATAAATAACACCCCCAAAAAAAAAATTTAAATTTAGGTAAAAAATAGAAAAAAAAAAAAAAAACCCCCTTAAAGAATTAAAAAAAAAAAAATAAATTAAAAAAATAAATAAAAATGGAAGGAGGAAAAAAAATCCACATTTTGTTCAAAGGAAACCCACCTCGTGAAAAAAAATACCAAAGAAAAAACGGGGAAAAAAATTTTTTGAAAGGCCCCCTAAGAAAAAGGGGTTGTTTTCCTCCCGAAAAAACAAAGGGGGGACCGGTCCCCGGAAAGGGTTTGGGGGGCCTTTGGGTTTAAGGAAGGGAAACCGGGGCCTGAAAGTTTGGACCCAGGGGGAATTTGAGAGCGGGGGAGGGGGAAGGGGATGGTGGGACCAACCCCTAGAAATACAAAATTTTAAATTGGATTAGACTGAAGGGCGGCCACTGTAAGACTAATTGCAAACTCAAAAAAAAAATTCTTGAAAAAAAAAAATTTGTTTTGGAATTGTATAGCGAACCCCAAGCCTGGGATATCTACCTTAAGCAAACTGAGCAGCCCCTCCAAAACCTTGAGTCCGGTTTTCACGGATGCAGTAAGACACGACACAGGGGTTAAAATTTTACCCCCCCCTGCCCCTCTTTAATATTTCAATCCCTAACCCTTAAAGAATTAAATGAAGAATGGGCGCCCCAATTTCCCCTGGCCTTGGGGTGAGGGGTTTTTAATATTAGCTTTTTTAGGGAAAAGTGGTGATTTGTTGTAACAGAGAGGAATAGCTAGGATTTATTGCATAGCCATAACCTATTGGTAGAAATCTGTATAATTGTTATTAAGCTGAAGTTATAATTTCTTAAATGGTACAAAATTTACTTTGATTTCAAATTTAAGGTTTTCATTGGTACGTGTTTCTTATTGATATAAAAGTGAGATTAATATTGTTACTCTCATAGGCATTGTGCCTATATAACACATTTAGGAATACAAGGCTTAGACTCAGTCCTAATTTAGCTATTTTAACTGATTTGAGATGGTTAGCCTGTGAGTTAAGGGCCTATAGCAAATTCATGGCTCTGAATTTATTATTAAGGTGTTTTCTAGATTTTAATTAGAAATAGCTGAGAGGAGTTAACAGACAACAATCCAGATTGCCTTACATGGATAGTTGGTTTTCGAAACGTCAGAAATCCACAGAATTGATGTTACAAACATTTCTGTATTAATGTTCATTTTGATTAGAGACCTGTCTGCTCCTGACAGCTTCTGTCTTGGATCGTAAGAAGAAATTGAGCATCTTTGGAGTTACACCAGTTGTGGCGAGACAGTCACTAGGCAAGAATTGCCTCTTTTCATCTACAGACAAATTATGGTCCAGAAAGGCACACCTGCAGAATAGTTGACTGATTATATCTGCCAAGACAGAGTAATCAGCCCTCAATAATTCTGCATCACTAGGTCTGTCAGATGATCCTGGGTCAGAAGGCTAAAGATTGGATGCTCCAACGTTTTGTAGTATAGGGACTGTCCAGGTGTTCAGTGGTCTCTATAAATTGACTAAGTTTTCGAAGCTGTGCTTTGTGCTTCCCATAATTTGAGTTAATTCAGTCATTCTGGATTTCTGACAGGGTTGTAGACTTATAGTCTCATAGCCAATCCCAGCTATTTACTTTGAGAAAAAAAAAAAAACTTGAGAGGACGGTTTTCAGCTGACATTCATTCTAAAGCCAAGAAAAAAACCCAGGTTCAGAACTAAGACTTTTAGTTAGGAGAGATGACAGAGGTTCTGGTTAGTCAACATAATGTTGGCCTGGGTATTAGGTCTATCTTGTACCTTACTGATACAAATTCGTATAGTTATGCTCTAATTGTATTTTGAGAGAAAAGTTTTATTTTAACAGGAAGGATGATATGTAGGAGGAGCTAAGGTGGGAGGTGTAAGGAGAGGAAGAGGAGGAGTAAGGAGAGGAGAAGGAGGAAGGGAGGAGCTAGGAGATGAGAGGGAGAGAGAGACAGAAAGAGAGAGAGAGAGAAAGAAAGAGAGAGGAGAGAGAGAGAGAGAGAGAGAGAGAGAGAGAGAGGTGGGGGATGGGAAATGCAGGAGGATGTTTATTTGTCTCTGCCAGTCAAAGATAGTTGGTATATCTAGGTTAAGTATTGGGTTACACTTCTGATTGTATGGGCATCTTGTTATTGAGCATTACCAAACTTATATAGCCTTTGATTAACATTAAAAAAAATGGATGAGGAGGGAAAGTGATGGAATACATGTGACAGGAAATCAGATGAGTATACTAGTTGGAGGAAGAAAGGGAAAGTGCAGAGGGAAACAAATCAGAACTCTAATGACACATGTATGATGATGCTGTAATAAAACCCAGTACTTTGTATGTTAACTTAAAATACTAATAAAAAAAAAGCAAGAAGGAGGAGGGAGGATAGGATACGGGGTTTCTGGGGGAAGGATGGGGAAAAGGGATGACATCTGAAATGTAAATAAATATCCAATAAAAAAGGAAAAAACAAAAAGAGAAAAGAAAAATATGTTTTGATCTAACACTATTAAGAAAATAGCTAGCCAACACAAATGGATTCCATGTTCTTCTGTATGTTTTCTGTTTTGTTTTGATATACTCTGTCTTTTTTGTTGTTTGTCTGCTTTGATTTTATTTTTTGTTTTTGTTTGACAGAGAGCAAGGCATTTGGGAAGAATTGAGAGATAGGAAAGATAAGATCAAATTATATTATGTGAAAATATTTCTAAATACAATATAATTTACAAACAGAAAGACTCTTATGAGATATTTTATGTCATACCAGATACCTATTAATACTCTAGTTTAGGCAATTCTGAAATATTAAATAATTTCAATTAATCACCATGGCAATATTTTGAAGTTTTATATATACAACGAAAAAAAGGGGTTGTCAAAGTTCTCTCTGCTAGCAAATAAAATAACTGGGATGCATACCTATGGATATAAAACTCTAGGATGTAAAGTCCAATACTACAACTCTATTTCATGAATGCAAAATAAATTAGACGCATGAAACAAGAAAGTTGTCTAAGTTTCTATTACTAAACATAGAACTCTTTCTGAATTGATGGCTCCACTTAGGACATCACTCATCTGACTTCTCACTTGTAGCTTCTTCCTCCATATTTAATACACAAACAGGATGGAGATGGCAAATTTGCAGTTTGTAGACACTCAGCAGTTTTATGTACTGCTCACTACTAATTTGAAATAAAACACCAGGGATGTGGCTAAAGAAAGGGATGAGTGGTTAAAAGAAGAGAAGATCTTCCTAGATGATCAGTAACTACAGTAATTTATCACCACTAACCCAGCAGTATAGAAGACACTTGAAGGAATCTTACATACAGATACGAAAGAGAACAGCAAACAGGAATGGTCAGGAAAGTATACATGAAATAAAGAAATTAACAAATGAAAACTTAGAATGAATCAGGCGTGTCTGACTAAGTGAACTAGAGAGGTTACAAGATTAAAAAGGGGGCGGGTAAGAAGATAATGAACTTGAGACAGCCAAGCAAGAAGTCAATACTCGTAAATGGAAACAGTCTCCAGTGTCTACCTAAATGCTGCAGACTAGCAGCATGCACTCAAAACAAGATCCAACTGTTTTCTGTTTGAAAGAAGCAAGGATCACAAAGGAATATGTACTCAATATAAAAGAATATATCAAGTATGGAACCCCAAAATAAGCAAGTCTACTAGGTGCATGAGTTACTGATAAAATGGACTTCAACACAAAATTAATCAGAGGAGATAAGAAGGTCACCTGAAGGTCTGGAGAAGTGGCTCAGAGATTAAGAGCAAGTATTTCTTTTCCAGAGGACCCGAGTTCAGTTCCCAACACCTACATCAGAGGGGTAACAGTTTCCTGTAATTCCAGAGTTACCCATCTGACCTCCATGAGTCCCTGCACAAAGACACACACACACACACACACACACACACACACACACACAACTACATATAACTAAAAATAAAATAAGTCTTTTATTTTTAAAAGTCATCATATCTTAATAAAGGGAATGGGTAACTATAAGGATCAAGGCTGAAAATATAGCTCCATTGGTAAAGTGCTTTCCTGGCAACCATAAAGACTTGGCTCTTAGAACCTATAAACATAAAGTTGGGCATGATGCCTGTAACCACCTGGCCAACTAGCCTAGTCTACATGGTGAGTTCCAGGCCAGTAACAGAAGCTATCACAAACACACACAAAGGCAGAAAGCACATAAGGACTGACAACTGAAGTTGTTCTCTTAGCAAAGGGATATAGCAGACTTCATTCTTTCATTCATTCATTCATTGATTGTATTTAACACTTGATGAATGTATTTTCCCAGCAGCCAAAGTAAGTTATATAAAAATAGACCACATTTTAAGCCATAAATTTGGTGTTAATAACTAGAAAAACATCAAGTAACTTTTAATATACATCAGAATAAAGATATAAATAAACAGCTAAAGAAACTACATAAACATGTGGAAAATTAAAAATTCATTTTTGAGTGATGAGTACACCCTTGAAGAAAACAGGAAAAAATATAAACATTCCTAGAATTAAATGAAAACAAAAACACACCTTATTAGAATCTTTGGGGTACTTAAATGACAATTTTAATATATAATTTCAGAGCTATGAGGATGTAGAATAATAAATATTAGACAGAGTGCAAATAAATAACTCTCAGAGGGATTGTCATGTCATAAAATCAAGAATAAGCCAAATCCCAAATCAGTAGAATAAAAGAAATAATTAAGCAAAAACCATCAAGAACCAATTAACAACAATCCTTGTTAGGATGAAGTGAAAAGGAACTCTAAAACTATACTTATGGGAATATGAATTATTATAGCTACTATAAAATAAAGACTAGAAATACCATTAGATCCAATTATATCACTTTGGGGTATATATCCAAAGGAATAAATGCTAGTAAACATTAATGGTGTCCATATTCATTGCTATTGTACTCACAATAGTCAAGACACAGAACCGATGTAGCTGTCTGTCAATATATGAATGGATAATTAAAATGAGGTACACCCAATAAAGCATTCTGTCATAATGAAGACTGAAATCATATCATGTGCAGGAAAATAGACAGAACTGGGAATCATCATGATTAACTAAATAAGCCAGACTCAGAAAGTCAAATGACACATGTATCCTCTCAAATGTGGAATCTAAGTTAAAACAAAAACACATGAAATTAGAACTGTGATAGGTACAAGAATTAGGAAAGCAGACAAAAAGGGTAGGGCAGTGAAGCCATATTTTGTAACTATATGAAAATATCACAATGAACAACAGTGGTTTTGTACAATTACTATGTAACAGGCCTCCTGAGCAGATAAAATGGTATAGATGCACATCTACTCATTCCTCTGCACAACATACAACCATAAACCATGGAAATATGTCAAGAGGCAACCCAAAAGGTGGCTTACAGCTGCTTATAAAAAGGACTAGAGAAGAGGCATGGTATCGTAGGACCTCTTGCTTCCAATAAATATGGGATGCAGGCTCATCATCCTTGCCTAATCCCTTGCTAAACAACTAGCAGGTAAATTTCTTGTTGCAAGATATGATAAACCTTTTGACAATATCAGGTGATCTTGACACAAAAAGGAGAGGTGATTAAGCATCTGGCTCACAATAAGCAGTCAAGGGTTGTATTCTTTGTCCATTCCACCAGGACTTTGATTCCCTGAAACTCAAAGCACTTTTATAGCACTGGCAGGGGCCAGCCACTCTAACAAGCAGAACTACAATGTCTGTCTTTACAGTTCTCATGTACTCCTTCTTTAAGAGACATAAGAAAATCAGGTTAAACCAAGCAAGAAATTTCTAGCTTCTGCCTGACAAGTATTTGTCCCCACAAAAGGAAGAAACAGACCTGAGATTGCATTCTTCTTCCTGTCAGGTAATGATAGAGTAAATGGGTATAAATAATAAGAAAGCTATTGTTTGCTATTTGCCTTCAGAAATCTCTCCTTCACTCATAAATACAACTTGAGAGCCTGAAATATTTCATGGGCTAAGCTGACCGAAAAAGCACTGATTTAAAATCTATGATGCCATTGTTCAGGTCTCATTTAGGGATCCATGTAGAAAGTCTCATGAAGTCCCAGCCATAGACAAAGAACTAAGGTAAATAATGAGTACTGAGAAAGTGCTAGCTCATCTTTGGGATTAACCCCCGCTAATTGTTTATCTAATACAAAGTAGTAGGCTCTAAAGAACACAACACAAACAGCAAAAATGAACTCAGTAGACTGCTTGTATAAATTTATGATCTAGATATAGATATATAACAATAAGAGTCAAAGGAAAGATGTCATTGAGGGGTTGGAAGGAGGAAAGGACATGTGGGAATGATTCAGTTATATTTTAATTAAAATATATTTTAAAAGAAGAAAGGCATGGGGGGAAACTAAGCTGTAAATAAAATGGTAATCTACTAAGTAGAACAGGATATCATACCCTAGCTTGCTTATTGAATGTCTACTCAAGGAAAGAGATTTCAATAGAACTCTACCCTCTGAATATATTAGTCAAAATATATAGGGCATATTTCAAAATATTCAAGTATCATACAAAGAACTAGAGAAATTTTAAGATGAAGTAATGGGTATTTAGGTCATGTTAATATTCTATTAATTTAGCATTATCTGCAAGGATCTTAAACCACCCATTATAAAAACATTTAATAGCATTAAATAAATCCTTTTGACACAAATGAAAATATAGCGAACTTTCAGAGAATTAGAAGCTAAAAGAAAGAACCCAATGGGAATCATAGAAATGCACACTACAATACGGTAAATCAAATGCTAAGAGTACACAAGAGATTACATAGCGTAGCAACAGCAGACATGAGAAAAGATGAATAAAATGTAAAAAACTGAACAGAAGCTATAAAAAAGAACAAGCATCAAACCAATGTAAGACTGAACTTTCAAATCATAGGAACCTTAAAAGATGATGAGGAAAATGGGACTGAAAAAAATGTGTGTGGAAATAAGTGTACGCTTCTCAAATTTGATTAAAATTATACCTCCTACAGATTCCGGAAGCTAACACGGAATGGGATAAACCCAAAGAAATCATCGGTGACACATAAAACAATTAAAATTCTGAGAAAAAGAAAAAAAAGAAATCTTACAAGGAGCTGGAGAGATACCACACATTACTCATAAGGGAACATCAATTTGAATGACAGTAGATTACTCATCTGAAACCATGGAGACCAGAAAGAAGCAGAAAAATATTTCTCAAGTACTGAATTTTAAAAGGTGTCTTTTTTGTTTGTTTCTCATGAAAGACCATATGAAGAGAATGACGAGAGACTTGGAAAAAAAATCTTGCAAACTACAAATCTGTCCATTATTCTTGAGAATCTAGACTGTTTAGAGAAGCTTCTGCAATAGTGAGCTTCCATAAAAATATTTTTAAAAAAGTTAAAACGTTGTTCTTGGTTATAGTACAGAACTGGGCAGTTAGACCCTATTGCTGAAGATAACACATACTTGAGACTAGAGCATGGAAATACCAAGTTGTTATTCACCCTTACTAGCTTAGCTAGTGCTAGATACACAGTGCATCATCAGATAAATTCCTTTTTGCAGCTAACAGTAATTAACACAGAGAACCACAACTGGCCACAAGGCAAGCAGCAATAAACTATGGAATACTCAGCCTTAAGTGGGACATCTTTAGCAGCCCTCTCACTCCAAAGCTCAGGTGTCTTTGTGGAAGAGAGAGGGAAAGATAGTAAGAGCTAGAAATTGTGGATGAATTCAAAGAAACAGTGCTTTCCAGATGCCACAGGGCTGCATATATGAACTCACAGGAATTGTGACAGCATGCAGATGGACTATACAGGCTCAACCCAGACAAAATCTCAGCATGGAGAAGGGAAAGGTGACCACATAATCACACTCATAGCTGAGGAGCTAATGGCATTAGCTGCTAGAAGGAGGGTAAATTGTCTTTAATGATGTGACCCTAGTAGGTCAACTACAAGTTAGGACAGGTACCACAGGATCTCAAACTGTACTAGATAGATTTAAAAACATAGAAAAATTATCATAATGTTGGGTTGGTACATACAGATGTAGCAGGGGATCTGGGAAGGGTAAATATAACCAAAATACCTTCTATGAAAATTTCAAAGAATTAATAGAAACATCTTAAAAGAAACACGAAAAGCAAGTAAATGCTAGAGAACTGTTAAAGTTCAAAATAAAAATCACATTGTCTTGCATAAAAATATACAAAAGACCCAAGTAAATACTATGCCAAAGATAATATACGGATGACAAATAAATATTTGGAAAAAAAAATGGCATTAGCTATCTGGAAAATAAAAAAGAACCAAGGCAAGGTAGCACTACAAAGTTAGCAAGACAGGTAAAATTCATGGTACCAGAAAGAATTATCAATGAATTAGCACATAAAACAAGGAAACTACTCAGAAATGCATACGAATACAAACAGGCAAATAGAGGTGGTACTGTAGAACTCCAGATAGAATTGGTGTTTTCTGTAAATGTCAATATCCAAATTGTATTGCATAATTATGGGATGTTACAATTGAGAAAATCTAGGGAAGTTGTGCAATGGGTCTCTGGGTACTATTTCTGTTAATTATCTTAATAGCAAGTAATTTAAAATGTACTTGTCACGCAACTGAAATAAAGTAAAACAATCCTTCATGTTATTATATAGCTACCCCCACTACTGCCTTTTAAAGTCTTCTAATACAGACAAACTACTGAAAGTCTTCTAAATTCCCCATCTGGATTTTATCATTATTTAATCAATCCTGCAAATGCCAACAATGAACTTCTTATCTTTGTATCCAGTGTTGAAGCTTACTATCTTTATTTTACTTTGGGAAATTTGATTTCTTTTCCATTTCACTCAACAAGCTGTAATCCCATGTTTGGACTTTGATTTCTCTACTTGTCTACATTTCTCCCTTCCTACCACAACATTATTCTAGCAATTGTCCCATATCATCTGACTATATATCTCCATCTAGAACTTTGTTCTTGGGTCTTAATGTCAATTTTTCTATCTGTAGAACCATCTTCAACAACCAATAGGCATGTCCAACATAGAAAGAGTCTCATGCCACCTCACTTTTCCACCTGATGCCCCTCCTTCCCCTTCTTCTTCACAGCCAAATCTCTTGTATTAGTTGATAGCCATTATTTTCAGTCTATTTCTTTATAAACTGAGCTCACTCTTTCTGTCTCCTGATCTCTAGAGATATGAATTCTGTCAAACTCATTAACAATCCTCATGCAGTCAAATAATTAGATACTTATTTTCTAAACTCATTTCCTTCAGTTCACAGTAGAACATACTATGAACAATTAACCCATCTCTGATATGATCTACTCTTCCCTTGCTTTCTTGAACACTGTATACACTGACATGTATTTCTATCTCATTGCCGTTTTCATCTCAGTCTGTTTTACAGTATTCCTTTCTTTTCCTTTTGCATGACCTTAATCAAGCCAACAGTTTGAAATATTATGTGTGCCATATCTCTAGTTCACGCTTCCACTAATTGGTTCCATTGATTACCTGACATCTCCACATAAATGGCTAATAAGCAATTCAAACACAATATGATAAGAACCAAGTCCACAAACCTTCTAATCAAATTCCTCATGATTTCACAGTTGCTCCTGTAAAAAAACAAACATTATTTACAGGGAATAAAAAGACCACTGGAACTGGCCATGGTGATAAACAAGGCCAGCCTTCAGAATGCAAGGGAAAATGATCTTACAAAGTTTGAAACCAGCTTGGTCTACATATAAAGTTTGAGGCTAGCTAAAACTATGTAGTAAGACACCCTGTTTCAAAAAGTAACAACATAAAGAATAAATAAACCAAGAAACAAACAGGTCATAGTTGCTCTTTTTACGGTATGCATTACTCAGCCTGCTCTTCCAGGGCTTTCCATTCAGGGTTTGCTTTCCAGATTTCTCTAATCTATAGTACCTGCTTCAAGCAGTGGTATTTTGTTGTTGTTGTTGTTGTTGTTGTTTTGTTTTGTTTGATTGTTTGTTTGTTTTAAAAGTACCTCTAAGACTTCGTTAAGATTTTCCTACCTATCCCTGCTCTTGACTTCTTGATATATTATACTTATCTAGAGCCAACATCACTCGCCACCAAGGTCAGGGAACAGCAATGACCAAACAGAATGCATCTGAAATCTTTCAGGAACTTAGTCTAGCTAAATCTATTTCTGAGGAGCTGTGTGAACTTGTGCAAGCCAGACAGTTCCTATTAATACTAGCATTCCATTACTTACTTCTAGTTTTCAACTATAAAACCTGAGTTCTACAGGTACTGTATTGAAGGCAGGAAATACAATAGTTAATTCTCTTTTTTTTTCCTTTGAAAAGCCTGTCCAGAAAACCAATGCTTTCATCTGTCTTTAGAGAAACAGAGAAATCTTAAATTCCCAAATGAAACTGCCAATATCAGCCCACTTAATAGTTTACAATTGCAACAATTTTAGATTCATTTCTCTACCATGTTGGCTCTTGCCTGACTTTTCAAAGGAGATGATTTCTCTTCATTATCTACACTATGAAAATGTTTGAAAAGAAATGAAATGAGGAACGATTAATTGATATTAGAATTAGCCTTTAATCAGGCAGATGGGACTGTGTAAACTTCAAGGAAACATTGGCCTTTGTAGCCCAGATCTTCTTGCAGAGAGAAAGGATGCAGCTTCCCAAAACAGATACTGAGCATCTTAGTCTATTAGCGCTGATGCCATAGCTTCTCATAGGTTGAGTTGCTCAAGCAACATATATTTATTTTTTTGCAGTGGAAATGCTAGAAGTTCAAAACCAGGAGGCTCACATGCTCAGATTCTTCCAGGTTGCATAAAGCCAACTGCCCTCCCCAAGCCTTGAGCCAGAAAGACCTTGTTTGCCACATTAAGACCCAGGTGGAGTCATCCACCCAGGCTACACCAACAACTTCATACAGAAACTTAGAAGAATAGACTGCCTGCTGAGTTTGCCTTGCCATATAATCCAGCTGAAACAAAGAATGGTTCCATGGGTTTTCCCTATATATACAAGTGATGAATATTAAACTTTGAGTCTTGATCAAAGAACTTTGTCTTGGCTTCATGCTTCTTTTGCCCCTCTGTTTCTTTTTCATTTCCAGCCCTCCTTTCAGGTGAACTCAGTTCGTCCCTGGCCGCTGGCAGCTACAGCCAACCTTACTTATATATTTTGATAGGGTAGAATATGAACCAATGAGAGAATGCTCATGGATCTTCGCACTTTCTGTTCCCTCAGACCAAAACCTCAGGCCAACTGTAGCACTGCAACAGAATGTTAGCAGCAGTTTCCCTCCCGTCAGTTCATGCGTCCTGTGGATCCCACAGATTATACTCACCTGGCCTCCCTTTCCTCCAGCTTCCACAACAGCAAGCATCCTGTCCCATATGCACAAACCAGCAGAGCAGGCAAGTAAAATAGGCAACACATTCCTACCCACTCTCTAAAAGTCCAGAGAGGAAACAGAAACCAAAGAACAAAAAACACAACAAACACAAACCTAGAAATCAGCACCTATAGAACTATAATCACTCCAAACCCAGATACCTAGACACCAGTGTAAGAACACAATAATATCCCGGGAAATATGACTCCACCAGTGCCCAGCTATCCCACCACAGCAGGTCCTGAACATTTTAACATAGCTGAAGTCCAAGAAAAAGATCTTAAAACCAGCTATATGAAGACGATAAAGGTCCTTGAAGAGGAAATTAATACATTCCTCAGAGAAATCCAGGAAAAACAAACAAATAATTGGAGGAAATGAATAAATCACTCAAAGAAAGCCAAGAGAAACAAACTGTTAAAGGAAATTATTAAAACTGTTCAAGACCCAAGAATGAAATTAGAAGCAATAGAGATGACACAAATTGAGGGAGTTCCTGAAAATTGTGAAAGTAGCCAAGAATGTCTGGTTTAACTTGAAAGCACCTGCCCTACACTGTCTGGATAGCCAGGAACCAGAGACTATCTGGATAGAGTCCTAGGGTAGAACCAAACACAGGTGTCATATACATACATACATACATACATATAAACACACACACACACACACACACACACATATGGAGCTGTATGAACTTATGGAAGATATGTGTGTGTTTTCTTCCTTCCTTCCTTCCTTCCTTCCTTCCTTCCTTCCTTCCTTCCTTCCTTCCTTCCTTCCTTCCTTCCTTCCTTTCTTTCTTTCTTTCTTTCTTTCTTTCTTTCTTTCTTTCTTGTTATTTTGAAAATAGATTTTTCTCTCATACAATACATCCTTTCCCTCCCTCCACTTCTCCATCCACATCCAATCTTCACAAGATGTACTCTCCCTCTGTTTCCCTTCAAAAAGGAGCAGGCCTCCTAAATACAACAACCAAATATGACCAAAAAAACAAGATACAATAAGACAACACACACATAGACACACACACATACATGTATATAAAACAATGAAATGACTGCTAATGATTTTCTGCTATACTCATAGATTGGTGCCTTCTTTAGTCATCAGAATTGCTTCCTCTGGTTGGAGGTGGGAGCAGGTGCAGAGACTCACAGCCAGATATTATGTGGAGAAAGAGTCTAAATTGAGTGTCTCCACTGATCCTCTCCTGTTGGAGCATAGGGAACCCTTTAAAAGATAGGGAAGGAGTCAGAAGGGATGGAGGACACCCACTGATACAACTAATCAGGGCTCATAGAGATTGAAGAGGAAAGCAGAGTGTGTGTGTGGGTCTGCACCTGTCCTCTGTGTATGTTACGGCTATTACTTTGGTGGTTTTGTGCAACTATTAACATGGGGAGCAGGGGTATATCTGACTCTTTTGCCTGCTCTTGGGACTTATTTCCTCTTTCCAGATTGACTTTTTTTTTTTTTTAACTTTTCTTATTGTATCCTGCTTTTTTTTTTTTTTTCATATTTGATTGCTGTTGTTTGGAGGTATGCTCTTTTTTGAAGGTAAACAGGGAGAGTGCATCTTGTGGAGGTTAGATGTAGGTGGAGAAGTGGAGGGAGGGAAAACTGAGGTCAGGATGTATTGTATGAGAGAAAAATATGTATTTTCAGTAAACAAGAAGGAAAGAAAAGAAAGGAAGAAAGAAAGAAAGAAAGAAAGAAAGAAAGAAAGAAAGAAAGAAAGAAAGAAAGAAAGAAAGGATAGAGGAAGGGAGGGGGGAGAGAGAGAGAGAGAGAGAGAGAGAGAGAGAGAGAGAGAGAGAGAGAGAGAGAGGTATCTTGAACCTCTTTTCATAATGTATACTGTCATATCTTTCACGTGTCATGTCTTTCTTTCATCTGCACAGAATAATTACTTCCCAACAGCCCACCTTCTAATACATCACATGAGCACTGGAATTTCAAGATATCTGAATGACTTGGTTAGTGACTAACTGAAGAAAAGGCCTAATGTCTCTATGCTCTGTACATATACGTTATCCATGGTCTTGGAACTGTTGCCAAGATAAGGCAAGAACATAAGAACAAAACATTTTTGTTCTAAGCCTATATTTTTGATGTTTGCCAATTTCTATGACTTTGTTCTCTGACATTGGTAAAATTTGCCACTTATAATGACTTAAAATGTACCTGAAGGACTGGCAAGATGGGCCAGTGGGTAAAGGCAGTTGCTGACAAGTCGAAAGATCTGAGTTCAATCTCCAGTACCCACATGGTAAAGAGAAGTGACTCTTGAAGTTTGTCTTTGGCTTCCATGTGCAATCCTTTGTATGCATACTAAATGAATGAATTTAATGAAATTTAAAAAAAAAACATAAATGTAGCTAAAGCATTTTTCTGGTGAGCCTCCTTTGACTCTGCCAAAGGACTCTCTTAGCCTTGCTTCCTATCAACTCCTCAGCTCATAACAATAACATCAGATTATCTATGAAAGCAGCCTCTTCTACATATTTTTATTGTGAGAATATGAAGTGAGACTCATGTGTTTAAAGTAGAGTTATTCCACATAATTTTCAAGGTTTAGTTTCAAGATGACTCATAGATGTAAGACTATGCTCATGCTAAAATTTCATGGATAAGCTGTGGTGTTTGTGTATAATCTAAACACATCTACTCGTCTACTTTAAATCCTTTCTAGAGCACTTATAATATTTAATAAATAGTGAAATCTCTATAAGAAAAAGATTTCTGTGTTCAACACAGATGCCCAGATGCTCAAAATGCTTCATATATATGTAAGCAAGTAGGTTCATAAGCATTTGTTCAGAAATATGAAATGCAATTAAAAGGGCTCATTTGCTAGCCACATGCATGTCTCTGTCTCCAGGACATATTTAAAATTTGTTAATTTTGACAGACAAGGCATTAGCTTTGAGCTTCAGCTGTGATATTGAAATTTTCACTGTATTTAAAATCTTGGGTCTTTAAAACTCAATTCACTGCTAGCTTCTTCATCTCTTTCAAAATTCCTCCAAATTACACATTTTCCCCCAAACTATAGATGACTTAAACTGTATCTCATGGAAATAATTAGTAAGCTGTGGAAAGTGACCATGATTTAAATAGTGTTATAAGTGGCAAAATTCCACTGGTGCTGCTAGCTTCTCAGAATAATATTCTTTCACCTTTGGTGGTCAAACATAGTTTCAGGAGGACAAAGATACATCTCTGTATTGCTCATGCCCATCATACATAAAAATATATATGCCTCAGAATAAATACCCTGTAAAATTAATCTAGTAATGACAATAAGTTTAAAACATACATTTGCTACCAACTATAATTTCTATACATTTTATTATTAAATTTTAACATACATGTGAATGACAAGTTCTTCTGTATGTTCCTCAGCTCACAAAATAGGATTTGAGTATTTCTTTCCTTGTTCCAAATTACCTGTATGGCCGATGAAAAAGGTAGGCACTAAACCCATGTTTTGGTTTTTGCCCATCTCCCAAGAGCCTCAAAAAAAAAGCAGATTCCCCCTCATTTCACTATGAGGTTCAGGTAAATTGCCAAACAGGTCAAATCACCAGTATATACAGGAGTAACATTTAACCCAGTTCTGTCAAAATCTTGAGTCTTAACCCTGTTTAATACTACTGCTTCAGTGAGCAAATGGATCTAGGATGGTTATCAACTAATTCCATCAGGTATTCGGAGAGCCTGGAGACTTGGAGACATAATAGAAGAGGGATGATGTTTTTAAAAGTAAGAGAGAAGTCACGATCCTATCTTCATATTCCTACTGCCCAAATTTGTCCCTGACCTACCAGCTTTCTGTCAGAAATAAGTAAGATCTTATGACTTGGCTATTTTTCTAGTGATCACAACCATTGTGTTTTGAGACTTAAGACAAAATTTAGTCACATGCAGGAAACTAACATTTCATAGGAATAGATTTTTTAAATGCAACAGATGGGGCTGGAGAGATGGCTTGCCATTGAAGAACACTATGTGCTTCTCCAGAGGACCTGGGTTTGATTCCTGTCACCCACATGGTGGCTCTAAACCATCTGTAACTCTAGTTCCAGAGAGATCCATTGCCTTTTCCCAGCCTCTGAGGCTACTACATGTATGTGATACACAGATATATATGCCATAAAAACACCCATACACATAAAATTAAAAACTAAAAGTCAACAGAGCCAGGGATGGTGGCATTCACCTACAGTTCCAGCTCCTCAAAAGGTTGAGGTATACCATTAGATCCCAGAGTTCAAGGGTAGCCTTTACATATAGCAAGCCAAGGTCTCACAAAAGATGAAGTCAACAAAAGCATATAATCTGCCAGCACAGCTAATGGGTTGAGCCCTGGCATGCTAGTGGATAATGGTATGTACTTTTAGTGAGTAGGGTGATGGAATGGTCCACAGGACATGGCATTAGAAAGGACTGTTTTTTATGAAGTCACACATCACTTGCATTTTTGACATCAAATGACTCAATTCATTTTCATCGGTTATGCTGGGTTCACAGCCCTTACCTGTGGTCTAAACTGTCAGATTCAGTTAAGGGTGTTACAGGAAAGATCTGTCATCATGACAGGTGGTCTTTTTTAATTTTTATTGTTCCTTGTGCCTACACACTGGGAATCTGACAACCGAGAAAACTCTTGTAACTTCTTATTTAATCACTGGCAACCTCAGAGGAGAAGAACCTGACCTCATGTCTCAAAAGCAATATTTTTATTTTAAAATATCCTCTCGGGATAGAAGAGGTCATGATGGAGTGAGATTATGTGCGCTTTTAGCAGTCACCATTATTCTCCCTAAGTCATAGGTTACCTCCCTGTTCTGAATGTCAGTTTAGGGCTGGAAGGGAGAAGAAAGGGAGCAAAGGGGGAGGGGAGAGGAGGAATGGAAGGAAGAAAAAGAGAGAAAGCAACTAAGAGAGAAGACAGAGTCATAAATAACTAAAGCCAGGAATAGTACAATGCATGTGTTTGTCCTTAACTGAAGAAGTATTTTTTTGACATTTTGTGCTGCGCCTGACATCGTCGAGCTTCTCTATGGAAGTATACAAGAAGTCAAATGCAGACAATGCAAATGAGCTTTTATTCATTCTATTGGGAGTTCTCTTTACAACTATGAACATAGGGTATACGAAGGGTCAAGTTATTCTCTCAAGAAGCTAAACTGTAGGTGGAATAGAGCCAAATTAATTAACTCCTACATAGGTTTAAGTTATTTATAAACCTGAGAAATAAGCACAGCCTGGATTTCCAAATGCCTGAAGCTAAAACATTTAACTCTTTAAGGACCAGCTACAAATCACTTTAGGCCTTTTTTCTGGACTGAAGAAATTTGAGCTTAGCCAGACAGTTGTGCTTGCCACATATATTATTCATGTGACATGATTTGGCAACAATGCCTACAATAAATACAATGAAATCGAACCAGAATGAGTGCCCAGATTGAAGAGGGCTATTGCTTCATGAGTAATGGGGTCCATTTGGAATGGGCATTTTCCTGTATTATCATAGTTGAGTATCTTGATTATTCAGACAGAACCTTCTGAGTTTCTATTTCTATAGCCTGGCTCAGTGGGACTTAAAGGAGCATGACCCACAGAGTCTATTTTAAAGGCCCAGCTATGTGTGGTATCTGAGGCCCCAAAACCTAAGACAGTACCTGAGTTACCCAAGAATGTCATTCTAGATGATCTTGTGGTTACTAGAGTCATCTCTTTTTGTGTTTTCCCTTACAGGGTTGTCCTTAGTTAGTGTCTTCATTGCTGGGAAAAGACTGAATGACCAAGGCAACTCTTATAAAGAAAGTAATTAATTGGAGCTGGCTTACAGTTTCAGAGGTTTAGTCCATTATCATCATGGTTAGAAGCAGCCAGGCAGAGATGGTGCTGGAGAAGGAGCTGAGAGTTCTACATCTTGATCCAAAGGCAGCAAGGAAGAGACTGGAATTCCACACTAGATGGAGCTTGAACACTGGAGACCTCAAAGACTGCTCCCACAGTGACACACTTCCTCCAGCAAGGAGACATCTCCTAATAGCTCCACTTCCCAAACATGAATCTACTGGGGCCAAACCTATTCAAACCATCATATTTCGCTGCCTGCCCCTCATAGGCTTGTAGCTATAACGTAATGCAAAATGCATTTTGTCCAACTTCAGAAACTCTTACAGTCTATCACAGTCTCAACAATGTTTAAAAGTTTAAAGCCTCTTCTGATTCATATAATCTCTTAACTATAATCTCTATACAATCAAAATTAAAAAGTAGATTATATACATCCAGGATATCATGGCATAGGATACATATCACCATTCCAAAATTTAGGGAAGGGAGCACAGTGAGAAAGAAAATACTGGACCAAAGCAAGACTGAATGTCAGCTGGGCAAACTACAAACTCTGCACCTCCATGTCTGAGTCAAAGTACTCTTTAGATCCCCAACTCCTTGCATCTTCGTTTACTGCAACACACTTTTTTTCTCTTAGGCTGTTTCCATTCCCTGTTAGCAGCTTTTCTTGGCAGGTATCCAATGCTCTATTATCTCTAACCTTTTGGGATCTCCAAGGCAATCCAGGTCTCACCTTCACAGCTTCTGAACATAGCAGCTTCTGCTGCTGCTGTTCTTCATGGTCATCTCATGGTACTGGCATCTCCAAAATGATAGGATCTTCTCCTGCAACTGTGCTGCCCTTTCACCAATAACCTCTCATAAGCTCTCTTCACAGTGCCAAGTTCAACTTCTTTGCATGACTCCTTCAGTCCTAACACATTCTTGGTCTCAGCAGCTTTCTTTAACCTCAGAGGGAAATTCTTTCCTTGATTCTAAAGTCAGAACCATGTGGCTGAGGCTGGCTGCTGGGGCTGGAACATGGTCCCCTTGTTCAATTT
Organism: Mastomys natalensis; assembly: GCA_021653895.1. Taxonomy (NCBI): domain Eukaryota; kingdom Metazoa; phylum Chordata; class Mammalia; order Rodentia; family Muridae; genus Mastomys; species Mastomys natalensis. The sequence goes on along the minus strand of JAJTUV010002182.1, from coordinate 420,492 downwards.
CATCTTTACTAGCTTTCTATTTTCAATGATTTCCTTCACTGCATAAACTTAGCTGTTCTGGAACTTACTCTGTAGACCAGGATGGCCTTGAACTCAGAGATCTACATGACTCTGTCACCTGAGTGCTGGGATTAAAGGTGTGTAATACCACACCTACACCTAAGCTTTTCTTCCTTCTTATATTAGATCTTTATAAGCATGGCCACTATGCCTTAAAATCTGGATTAAAAGCTTTTTTGTTGATCTGGATCAAAACCTCAAGATTTTCCCTCCATTTCTGGATTATAGTTCATTCCATATATAGTCCAGTTGACAACCAAGGATAGCCATCACAATCTACCCCTTGTCAATTTGACACGTAATTATATCTCCTTATGTCCAAATGAAAATAATAACCAAGTCATAATAATTCCCAACATGATAGAACTATCCCTCTTGAAACTGCAAACAAATAATAAATTTAGGATAGATGGAAATAATCCCATTTTCAACATCCTTTTAACAAGATCAAAGCTTATTTAATATCTTGAATCTGTTTATCTTCTTGAACACAGGATTTAGATCCATTCCACTTTCTGGTGCCCCTTTAACCCTTGAACCATACATTTTGTGTTTTTCATCCCACTTCAAGATTCAAAGTTTTCTTTTATTTGGAAAGGATATATTAATTCTCCTATCCTGTGTCATAACTTAGTAAGGATCTTGATTGTTTGTTCCATAAAATATCACATTGGTGCACTGTATTGACAACATTATGCTGATTGGCCCAAGTGAGAAAGAGGTAGTTACTACTTTAAACTCATTTGTATCACATATGTACAACAGAGGATGGGAAATAAATCCAAAAAATTTAAGGACTTTCTACCTCAGTGAAACTCTTAGGAGTGGTGAGGCATGCAAAGATATTCCTTCTAAGATGAAGGATAAGTTATTACACTTGGCCCCTCCCACCACCAAGTGGGCCTATTTGGATTCCTCACATTCCTCACTTGGGTGTGTTACTCTGACCGGTGTACCAAGTGATTCAGTAAGTTGCTAGTTTTGTGTGGGACTTGAAACAGGAGAAGGCTCTTCAACAGGTCCAGTCTACTTTGCAGGCTGATGTATGACTTGGAACATATGATCCAGTAGACCCATTGACACTTGAGGTGTCAAAGGCAGACAGTGCTGCTATTTGGAGCCTTTGGCAGGCACCTAAAAGTGAATCACAGAAGAGACCTTTGGGATTTCGGGGAAAGACTACCATCTTCTGCAGACAACTATTCTTCCTCTGGAAAATAACTCTTAGCCTGCTATTGGGCCTTAGTGGAAACTGAATATTTGACAATGGGCCAGCATGTTACCATACAACTTGAACTGCCCATCATGAGCTGGGGGTTATTGGGCCCACCAAGTTAAAACTAGGATGTACATGGAAGCATTCTAGTAATAAATAGAAGTGGTATATACAAACAAGTGGCATATACAAGCATAAGCAAGCCAGTAAGCAGCACCCTCCATGGCCTCTGCATAAGCTCCTGCCTCCAGGTTCCAGCCTCACTTGAGTTTCTGTCCTGACTTCTTCCAAGGATGTATTGTTATCTGGAAGTATAAGCTAAATAAACCCTTTCCTCCCCAATGTGATTTTTTTGGTTGTGGTATTTTATCACAGCAATAAAACCCTGCAAAGGTGATACTGTGATGGCCTGAAGACATGGTCAAGCCTTCTTCTTTTCCACATAACTTCAGATTCAGAAAAATTAGCACAAGCAGAGAAAAATACTTTTGCAAAATCAGAGCTTTGCAGATACATTTGCTTTCTATGACACGAAGATGGCCTTTGAGTCATTGCTGGATGTAGCAGCACAAGTGGTTTGAGACTGAGAAACAAATTAAAAGCATTAAGCATGAAGTTCATACTCTGAACTATAGCACTCACTTTGGTACAGTGTGTGTTATTTCCGTTAGAGTTCAAGGAAGGTGTCAGTCCTCCAGGTGACTGCTCCAAAGAGAAGCACATATTACCACATTTAGACTTAATATGCGTGCACATAATTTCAACATTCCTTTCTATTTACTTAAGACATCCTTGCCTCCCAAATGAGAATAAAATGTTGATGCTAAGCAGCAAGTACTCTGCTTCTAATTTATATCTTCTCAAATCTCATTTCCTGAGCTTATTAATACCACTCACATTTCTCTTGTAGACAGTTAAATTGCTTAAATGTTGGCATTATGCTTTCTCATTAAATGTTCTCTAGCTTTGAAATGATGCATCCTTCTATCATTGTTACCTATCATGTGTCACCTATAGCTGAAAAGGGATATGATCACTATTTGAAGCCAATATATCTTCTATAAGTGGCATGTTTTATCAAAATACTTTATCAATAATTATACCATTAGTTTATACGTATATTGGTCTGTAATTGTTGGAAACCATCAGCATACCACATATACCTGAAATCACGTACCTTACTGGTATCCTCTTGGATCATAAAACTAGGATCATGATTAAGTCTATCCATCTATTTCTTGCCTTATTCTGTTTTGTCAACCAATTTAGATTCTTTTCATACAAATATGAACAACCTATTTATAAAGGCTTCCTGGAATTCAAATCAGTAATGTACGTAAGGAGAATCAGTTTACCTTCGATCTTGTTTGATGCTATATTGTTGTAAATTTTAAACATATGGACTCTTGAATATCGAGAGCACCTTTTGCAATAAACAATACTTGAATAATTTATAACTTTAAAAATGGATTGTTTATACTACTATTACTTCACACTTTATTTTTGAACAAATATCCTAATAGCTTAAGAATAAGGCAAATTTCAAAACTATTATTTGATATTTGATGATATTATGACTCTTTTGAGATTTTAAAAAGATTGTAATAATTCCTGGTTGCTATCAACCAAATCTCAAAAGCATGCATTTCATTCAGTTGTGAAGTTAGTGTCAGATGTTAAATTTGATAGATCTTTGTATGCTACATAATAGAAAGTTGTAGATAAATAACCTTTCACACATTTAAGTTTATAAAAATAACCTCAAGTACAGATTTTTAGAAAGCATCTACATGTAGTGGATTTGAGGTAGATAAATATACAAAGTAACATTATATGCCAAGCATTAGGAAACCCTGCTACTTAAGCTCAGAGTCCAGATAGCTCATCTGAACTCATCACAAAAATGAAGGACTCCCTTTTATAGAAGGGCTTCCCTTTCTCTGACCTTACCTGAGGAGCTTGAGTTCCACGGCCTCTACCCGAGGAAGATCACATAGTCCTTGGCAAACCTACAAGTTCAACTTCATCTTTTTTTTGGATAATAACACACCCAGCAAGTACCTGGGATTCCTGGAATGCCTCTCCTTGTAAATGAGGCATTTCAGGTATTTTAAATTCTAGCCAATGATTTATATTCACCCTGAAAACTCCTTCCCACTCTCCAAGGTGTATATATAGTCTTTGTTTACCCCAAATATAGTGTATGCCCACAAGCTGTCTCACTGAAGATCATTTATAAGAGCTGTTTCACTGAGTGTTGTTTAAAAGAACTGTAACACTAAAATCCTTGGAGAATGCCTTCTCTGATATAAGGCCTATGACCTGCCCGGTGACATTGACAATTGGCCCAGTTATCAGTATTAGGTACAAATTCCATCTTCTGAGCTTCTGAGCAGCAAAACACACTCTCAAGTGAGTGAAGTGTCAGAATAAGAAAAATGATCTTTACTTATTGTGGTGGGAATGAGAATAAGAATGGCCATAGTCTCATATACTTGGGTGTTTGCCTCCCAGTTGATGTACTATTTGGGAAGGATTAGGAGATGTGGCCTTATTGGAGTAGGTGTGGCCTTGTTAGAAGAGGTGTGTCACTGTGGGTGGGCTTTGAGGCTTCAAAAGCTCATGCAATTCTCTACTACCTCCTTTCTCTCTATCTCCCTGATGCCTGAGGAGGATCAAGATGTAAAGCTACTTCTCTGCACCATGCCTGCCTGAATGCCTCCACACTCCCTGCCATGATAACAGACTGAAAAATACACAAGCCCTCAATTAAATGTCTTCTTTTATAAGATCCTTTTATCTCAGTGTCTCTTCACAGCAATAGAACAGTAACTAAGACACTAATTTTACATCAAATAGAGGATTATTGTTTGCAATAATAAAAAAATAAGTAAAATCTAAACATCAATGAAACAACCCAATCATAAAACGGGCCTTGGAAACTAGCAGAAGTCTTTAATAAATAGAAATGTCTAAGAAATACACTTTTAAAATATTCATCAACTTTACCCATCAGGGAAATGCAAGTTAAACTATTTGAGATTTCATCTTATTCCAGTCAGAATTAAGATCAAGAAAGTTGACAACAAATACTGGCACATACTCCTATTGTTTAACAAAACTTTATGCCTTTTCATTCATAAAGCACCATTATTCCTCTCCAGTTTTATTCCTAGAGGAAAGGGGAACTTGTTTTGCTTTCCTACTGAAAGACAATTGGCTCTAAGTTTTAAGTGAACATCACTCTATGACACCTATATAGACTTTGATTTTTTTGTTCAACAAGCAGATGTTAATATAAAGGAAGATGGAGGAGTATTCATTATTTAATTTGTGACAAATATGGTAATATACCTCTCCATATCCAACTTCTTCTAGTCATTTTATTGTTAATTTTGAAAGGTTACTACTTTGTCACAAAAATCTCATATTTTTCCTGGTTTATAACTTCCTAAATCATAAAAGTAAATGTATACTTATATTTTACTGGAAGCAATAAGCAGACCAATTCTCAAACTATTCCACTATAATAAAAGACTAGAAGGCTAATACATTAGGAATTAGAATCTATTAGGAATAGTTTTTAGAACAGCAAATTTCAAATATTATATGGCTGGAACTGTCCATGAAGTGCAAAACAATTTAATGCAGAGTTGGTATACATAGGGGAGTAAGATTTCACCATGCTCTAAACACCTGCCGCTGACACTCATACTCTGCCCCTGACATCATCTCTCCTTTCAGAACTTTGAAGCCCAGAGATCTAAAGGAGTCTCAAAAGTAAAGTTAAAATCATAGATCATGAACACCTCTTTAGAAAGGATAAAGAAATGAAGCCAAGTTCTATTATATAGTCAGGATCCAAGGACATATGTTTGGAGTTAGACAACACTGAGTGACTTGAAAGACTGTGTCACAAGGAAAAATAAGCAAGAGAAACAATCAGATTATGGCGGCTTCCTAGAATAGTGCGGTCTGCGCTTTTGGTGGCAGCTGCTTCAGCAAAGCCACAGAAGCTGCTGATGACAGCCAGGGTACATTGGCAACTGTATCTGTCAACACTCCTAAGTGTACCATGGATGTTTCTCCCCATGTACTCTGTCACCAATGTATCTGTATCATTCTCCTACAATGTCTTTCCCTGGGAATCTGAGTGGACGTGACTTTAAGACCTTGCATCCTGGTTCAGGCAGAAAGTATCATTCTAGGAGGTAGTGATTATCTCTGGTGCTAGAGAGAGACCACAGAGGGTACAAATGTTTGACATTCTTTGAAAGTCATTCTACTTCCCATATCCTTCAACCATGAGTAAACACTGCGGTGAAACAAGGACATTTCCTAGCAAAGTAGAGCAAAGCACAATGCTCAGTCTTAGGAAATGTCAAAGTCAAGACTATAGAAAAACACACTCTCACAAGGAACATAGTATTGCTATTCCATAGTTCTAATTGCTTAGACTAGTCACCTTTCCCTGAGCATAACCACAGCCTTCAAGCCCTAAAAATGATCTTTGCCTTCTAATGCTGTAATTTGCACACATCCATTTTTCTACCCCACTCTGAAACTACTCATGTTTGTCTCCTGAGTTCTTTTACAGTTTTATTGACTCCCAATTAAGCCTAAAGATACATGCCATATAATATATTATAATGAAATACTTAACTCTTGGCCAAATTTCTGAAAATACCTACTAGGAAAAGCTGGCAAATAATCAATAGCTTCAATATTTAGTTCTCCCTTTGTTTCCACATTCAGAAACATATATGCAAGTGGAGCACTTCTGTTTCAATGTTTAAAAGATATTGTAAAATCATTATGTTAATAAAAGAATTCTTGATATCCTATTCTATCTCTACTCCATCCTGCTTTTGCTCCCAAATTCCCATCTCAATAAATATTAACTGATGTCCAGACGTTCAATTCCTAAACTCATCCTTTATTTTTCCCATTCATACCTCAACTGAATCAAAACCTTCACTTCATCTCATTAATTATCTCTACAAAGCTTTTCATAATTTCATACCCTTTTCATCATCTCTAGAGTTGCTCTGTGTCAAACCACCATCTTTCATCTTTTTCCTCATCATTAGCCTGGTAACTTTGTCATTACTGCTATTCCACTTGCTAATTCTCTCTCCTATGTTCACTCCTTCTCTCAAAACTCTCTGATCAAATGAAGTGATAGCTGTCCTCCTGTTCTAGTTGCCTTGTGTTCTGCTTCCTAGAGCATGGATGAGCTTCAGACACCCATTCACGAAGATAGATATGAACCCCAAGTTACCACTTTTTTATCATTAAAATCTTTAGATCTTTTAAATAGCTCTTACAACTGATGATTTCCTAATCGCTTGATTCATCTCCTCCATGTTATTTTCAATTTGTCAATGTTTTCACTACTCTATGATAGCTAATATTACAGTAAAAGTGATAGAGGGAATTCTGGCTAGTTTTCCATGTTATGTTCTTGTTAAACAGGTTACTAAATGCCTATGAATCACACTTAGCAGAACTTGGTTATTTGGCCACGGTGATAAAAGTATAGCCAAAGACAGGTATTCTTCTCTCCATATGGGCAGAAGGACAGGCCCTGGGCCCCTTTCTCCTTAAGGATTTTATATTGACTGATCTTCTCAGCATGGTACACATAAAGAATCCAGATGTGCTTGATTTGAAAGTCAAACAGTAACATGAAAACCGGTGATTCTTAATCTCTTTTACAATGTAAAGGCCACCTATGGTTCTCTCCATCATTATGAGTATATTTTAGACAATTTCCCTTTTCTGCAGGGAGCATCTATGCTGTCTTTTTGAAAGAAATGTCAGTGATGCCTGCTGGAGATAAAGGATAGAAGGTTAGACTCACATAGGAAGATCCAAAAGCGTCATGATACCAGGGGAAATGGTAGAAGTGCTACATTGAGTTATTTCATTGTGAAAACAAACTGTAGAGAATAGATAAGAAATCTAGGGGAGTTATGCCCTCTAAAGTCTCTTCCAATTCAAAAGATAGCATGATTATATGACTTAAGGTCTGTAAAAGATTTCAGATCCTATTACAAAACATAATTGCATGATGTCTTTGTGATTTCCCAGTTTTATGTTTAGGCCTCTAGACTGAAATTACACGTATACATGTTTGTCTGCAATAAGGGTTAACAGTTGGTTACATAGAATCAAATAGAATATACTTTAGCCTTTATGGGTCATATACTGACTCTGTAGCATGCATCTCATCCCTTCTGTTATAATGGTGCAAAATTACCAAAGGCAACATAAAAACAAATAGTTGTGATGAAATTCCAGTAAGTTTTTTTATTTATTTAGATTCAGGGGCTGGAAAGATGGTGTTATGATTGAGAACATATGCTGCTCTTGCAGAGGACAAGATTTTGTTTTCTAGCACTCTTACGGTAGCTTACAACCATTCCTAGGTGCCAGCAATGGACACACTACACATACATATATACAGGCAAAATGTTCATTCATGTAAAATAAATAAATAAATACACAAATGCCTATTAAAAAGATAATTAATAGTGGTTTTGGTCTTTGAGTAACAATTTGTTGATTTGGGGCCTATCATATTCACATTCAAAAATAAAGGACAAACCCTAGCTCTTGGCAACTCTAACTCTGGCCCAATACATAGAATCTTTAGTAGCTATGTGCTAATGTCCTGATTTGTTTGATTCCTTGCACATTTGATAAAAATAAATAGTTCTTAAATGTGCTTTGGAGTCCTGTTTTTTTTTTTCTTTCAAGTGAAGTATTTTTCTCAAAAATAATTTTAAAGTGAGATGGTATATACTTGGTTAATCTGAATTAGAATACAACATACATATCAGTAGAGGTAGATTTGGGGAATGAAACACTAAATGTTCCACTAGCTCAGATAATTAACTTAGACAAATTTTTTGGGACCTTAGAGATAAATGAGGTCTCCAGTCTCTTCTATTCTGAGGGCTTAATATGTCAATAGGATATGGTAAATGTTTCAAAGTACAAAATTGGCACTATGTCCTTTAAATCTTTCATGAGTTTAATTTCAGTTAATGTTATCTGTTTTGGCTAAAAGCATAGATTGTTCAGACTGCGTTCAAATCCCAGATCTGCTACCTGCTTGTATTACTAGAGGAGAGGCACTTGCTTCTTTTGATCAAATACACACATACATACACACACATGTATACACACATGTGCACATACACATGCACAGACACATGCACATTATTAGTTTCTACTTTGCAAAGTAATTGTAAATTCCACAAATTATTTAACTGCACAACATAAAATTATGCAGGCATATAGTCATTTTCAATATATCAGTGTGATATTACCTATGTGTATGGAGAAGCGTAAGTTAACATTTAAGGTTATAGGATTATGGATAGAGTAGTTAATAACTCTTGTTCCAAATGCAAACATTCCAATTGATTTAAGCAAGTGAGACAGTGAAAGGCAAAAATAAACAAAAATAAAACCCGAAGATTTAGTCCATGAAAATAAAAAAATATATAGTATAGCCTTCCAATATAAAATGTATAATTGCCAATATAAAATATTTTCTAACAACAAGAAAAACAAGGCAATGTGGGCCCTAAAATTAAGTGACTTTCTTAAAATATTCCGATGACTGTAGAGTCAGGTCTCAGCTGCCAGACTACTCACTGAATGAGAATTTTCATGACATGAGAATTTCCATACTAATAACAATGTATAATATTATTTATTCTACCTGTTTCTGATTGCCACTTGCATTAAAATTCCTAAAGGAGAAAACGGTTAACAGGAAGTCCTAGCCATAGAACAAAGCTTCTTCTGAAGCTTCTGGAAATGAACACATACTTTCAAATATGTAAAGTAATTGACTTTATTCTTCGTGGTCTCACAACATGGGAGGATGTGAAGAAAATCTTAAAAATATGTAATTAAAATAAATTCAAATGTTCCCCTTATTCTCTCTTACTGAATATATACAATGACACCAAATGGCAGGTATTGATATTATAATTCAGCCACTTGCAGTGGCTGAGAGAGTTGAGGTGTTTTGTCCACGGTCATATATCTGGTCAATGGCTGAATTAAAAACCTTAACCACTATACTAAAGATAGAATTGTAGAATGTGTTAAAATATTTTGAGAAATAGTTAAAAAGGAGACTTTGAAACAACTGTGGAAAACTCACATCTGAAAGATGGTCAGGTTTTGATAGCCTTCTAGTAGAAAAAACTAATCAAGATCATTAAGGCATCTCTCTCCAATGACAAAAAGAAAACTCATCCTTAAGCTGTCACAAGGTTGTTAATCTCAATAGCAAGCAAGATCCTTTCTCTTGTCTAGAATAACCCTGCATTTTGATTCCTCTTCGATCCATTTCTTGTCTATAAGTCACATATACCAGACCCTGCCAACCAATTGCCTTCTGTTCTTTGCAGATCTCTGTTAAATGCTGAACCTGATCTTTGCATCGTTAATAAAAGACTGAGATGAGAAGTGATGGCTTCAAATCCGTGATGTGTTTTTTTTAATACAATTGAACAAGGAAGATGGGAGATTATTGTTTCTAGTTGCTAAGAAGTTACTTAAAATCACTTGGGCCTTCACTGAAAGGTGAATGAATAGTTGCTGAGATTTTGTTCATTGGAGTCAATTATTTTTTAAAAAGTTATCTGCCCTTTATAAAACCCAGAAAGCTAAACAAATCCATTTCTGAGAATCAGGTGGAACAGAAAGAAACTAAAGATTGTATTTTTTTTTCTCCCAAGTGTAGAATATTCAAGAAATTATGTTTTTATTTTACTGTCTTAAAATTCAAAAAGAGAAGAAACTATATCTCATCAGAATCTCATTATAGTTATGTAGTTCATTTTAGTTGGAGAGCCATATCATGAAGTCACAGTTGTTGACTATTATCATAATAATCAGGCTTTTTACTACGGATTCAGTTGTACATTAGAATGGACTCAGGTGAATCCCTAGGGATTTAGAGAGAATAAGACAATGAAATAATTACAAAATTAAAGTGTGGTATGCTACAGAGGCTGTGGCAATGCAAATCTACCAGATTAGTGTGGTGATGATGAGATATAGTGGAACCACAGTGCAATGGAAAGTCTTACGGGCAAAGAGTGTAAGCAGAGATAATAGCATGAACAGAGTCATAGGCATGGAATTCCATGACTGGGAACAGCAAGTGGCATAATGTGTTTGAGAAATGGGGTATATTGAGAAGAAACATTAGAAGAAAATTGAGATGCAGTTTAATATATAAAGCACTATAACAGGATAGTGCAGTAACTTATCATTCTATACTTGTACGTAGAGAGGGCAACTTAAAGATACTTCCATTTGATTCATCCAATATAGTTACTCCTGTCACGAATACTATAAGCAGTACAAATAACTCCTTATATACAAATAACATCATTTAGAGCATTTAATACTGGTGCTATATTTTCTTTGGTGATACATTGTTCCTTGAATTAGTATATACTAATTCAGCTGACACTCAAGAGAATTTTCCTGTGTCCACAGAATGATAACCATATAAAAGATCAAAACATTTCATGGATTGGTTGTTTATATTCAGGGAATAGGTGAAGCAAAGGAACTCATCGCCTAGTGTTTTCTATTACTGGCAGTTAGAAATAAACATACTCAGGCTCTTGAGTTTCTTACCCTAAGCATACATAGTTTGAAAGACATCATAGGTAGGAAAATGAGAAGAAGCTGGAAATATAACATAAGGAAGAATAATTTAGATCAAAGTCACTGAAGGAGTCAGAAAGGAGGAAACCCTCAGTGTATATAGATAGGATTATTAATTGAACATGGGGACATTATATTCAGTTCTTTTGGTGTGAGATATGGGATGGAAGGCATGAGCAAGTTTGAAGGTAAAGAAGAGAAAAGATGAACAACATTGGCCTAACTTTTTTTTCTATATAGTTAGATCAATTTGTTGCTCAGTCAGCCTCAGACAGAGCCAAGAGTGACATCCATGACAGTAGTTGGTATAAGACATGCACAGTAGAAGATGAACAAAAGCAACAATAGGGTATATAGCTGGTCTGTGGACTTCAGCATTCAGGGGGAGTCTTCCCTCATGTGAATTTCTATGGACATGTCCTCAGGGACACACCTCTGGGTGCATTGGTAATAAACATTAGCAATCATAGCAGTTAAGAGTACATCTGAAGTGGACCTATGTCAGTGACCTCAGCCACAAAGGGTATGTTTCACTGAAAGCTGCATGATATTCCTTTAAGCAGATTCTCAGAAACCCTGTTATATTAGTGTGTACTCCTTAGAAGAAAAAGAATATGGTGTAGTTAGAGCTCTCTATGTTAAAAAGTGTCTAATGCACATCCTTTCCTTCACTAAAGCTTATGGTACCCCAGGACTGCGAGCAATATCTCTGCTTCAGTAAGCAAGCTGTTGGATCTTGCTACTCCATTTGTGCTTAAGAATGGTATTTGTGCTCAAACATTTTTTCCTGTGGGTATTTCCTTTATGAGGTGGTTCACAATTCATTTTTATGCATATAGAATCACTGGCCCAAGAACTTAAAGAAATCATCTCTCTGAATAGCATGTCTCCAGGCTCACTGAATAAGATCAAGAGAAGGCTGGGCCATCATTTTCATTCATCTTATCTCACCTTGCAATTCACTGTAATGCCTTCGTTATGAGGAAAACAGAAGCAGACTGTGACTGTATCAAGGTTCATTGAGTTACATATGAGGGTAATACATACATAATACCTATAAAGCACATATAGGAATATGGAAGGCATGGGAAGGGAGGAAATAGAAAGAAGGGTATGAATATAAGTATATTGCATGGATGCACAGAAATGTCATTATTTAATTCCTTATTTCATATAATCAAGAAGAATTATACAATGACACATAATATGAGAAATAGTTATGTAATAACAACATGAACAAGCTTTTAAATGTGGGTTTAAATGTGGAAACCTTCACATTGTACTGGATCAATGATAATCACCAAATATTTCTCATGCCTTTGTTTCAAAAGGAAAAGTAACAACCTGGTCCTTTATCTTTCTAAACCCTGTGATGAGCATGAACTCTCTAAATAGAATGCTGGGGTTAAGTGACTGCTGGGATCTTACTAACCAGATTTGAGTTCTGCTTCTGATTATATCTAAGCTGTTTGATTTGAGGGGAGACAGCTGTCTTTGGCTCCTTTTTCTCATCTTCACAAAGTGAAATCAACACACACACACACACACATAGACACTTGATATTGTAGCATAGGTTCACAGTTAACTTACAAAGGTCAGACATATTCCAGAGAGGCAGACTAGCAAAAACAATGACATTAAAGTTTCCCACTATTGTATATATCTTTTTCTATAGTTGCTTTCAAAGTGGTATCCAAATTCACATTGGGATGGTATAACGTTTGACATCTTAAGATGTTTCTAACTCCTTTAGCATTAAAAAAATGTGTAGTTAGACAGGGTCAAAGATGAGGACTTCTCCATGACCAATTATGTTTTTCACAATAATGGCAAAGGCATTTGTGGAACAAGGAAATGAATGAAAAAGCCTTTGATACACCAAGGTTCTCTCTGACCTTTAGTTGTTATAATATGTCTTCTTTTGTTTTGTAATATTTCCTGTGTCATGCAAAGATGGATGTCATATCGATGTCTCATTTCACGGACACTTATTCTTTGCACTTTTACCAGTTGTGAACCTCTGTGTTAAACTGCTGTACACTGCTAAAAGAAACTTCTCTGATGAGGGTTGACAGCTAGCTACACTAATCAAAGCAGTGTCTTTTGGATATGACAAATCTATTGCTCTCATGAACTCACAATAGCAGTGGCTGCCTAAACAAAACTTCCACAATCTCAAGGCAGCAAACATTCTAACATAGATGGCAGAGGGGCCCTTGAGGCCCTGCCACTGCATGAGGACCTATTGTCAGTTGATTGTTTCTGGGGGAGTTCATATTCATCAGTGATATGACCCCAGGTATTTTGTCCATGCTCCAGTGCATGGCCCTATATCCATACATAAATGGAAAGAACTAATTGAAATTAGTAAGGCATTACAAAAGATCACATAAAGTTGGGAAGTAGTTGTTAGAGGTTTGCTAGAGGACTTGGGGGTGGAATGCATAGTGGATATGATTGACATGAATTTTATATATGTATAAAGTTTTCTAATAATGGATAAATATGTTATATGTGAACAAGAATGCTGTTGGTTAAAAAATGATTCATCTTTTCAGTTGTAGCTAGCTCAGCTTTATGATCATAAAGATCCATTCTAGAAAACCATTACCTCTGTTCTAGCTCAAATGTTTTGCTGTGTTATTTCTCATAGGACCTTAATGTTATAACTCTTCAGTTTCACAATGCTTTGTCCAATGCATTAGGTACCTTGGAGAAAGAGCTTGCTATTTCTAGAAACCTCTTAACTCTTTTTAGGCTAAATAAATAACATTAGATAACATGTGTCTACAATGTACTAATGACACCCATGTGGTCCAAGAGTTGGCACACCCCTTAAATGCCTAACTTGTTTCCTGCAAGTCATTTATAATGGTCAAGGAAAGCCAATACAAAATAAAACAAAACAATGGTGCCTTTCTTGATAATAAGAAACAGAGTAGTGCATGTCTAATATTCATTTCTAAAAAAAGCCTAGTTGCTATTTCTCAAAAATATTCCATTCATGAAATCTCCTTCATGATTTGCCCACTAGGCAGAAACAAAAACATCAAATTGAAAGACTGTTTTCAGGAGACAGAATCAAACCACATAGCCTGAGGCAGATACCCTTTACTTTATCAAATAAAGTGGTTTGATCTTAGAAAGTTGCATGTAAATCAATACTTATTTAAATACGGTTTGGAATGCCTATATAAAGCAATCTTGCAAGTGATCCATTAGTAAAATGAACAATCACTCCCATTTACCTCTTCTCTAAAAGTCAAATGTTCAAAGAGCAGTACTTAAAATCTGATTTACTGATGATCCAAGTGATCCATGCTGAATTGCTACATAACTTAAGCAACTTTATGGTAAGGACAGACATTAGAGCATTGCACTGGTACACTGGTATATTGATGCATGATATTGAAAAGAAAAGACAAAGTTTTTCACATCAAGAATCATGTAGAGGTACATATTTGGCACTCAGCCATCTTTATATAATATTATACTCTCTGTTGCATTAGCTGTATTTGAAAATTCAGTTTGTATTAAAGAAAAATTATGCCCGAAAGTACTAGAGCATCTAGGAATGCTGGAATAATCTGGAGACAAAGAGGATAATGTCAGTGTAAACTTTTATGAACACAGAGTTCAGCCCAAGTGAAACCTTTATATCAACTCCTCCAAGATTTGGGGGAAAATCCAATAATATTGGAGAGAAAGAATGTAAGAAGCAGAGGATGGAGATGAATGCTATGAAACAGTATGTCCTGGACATGACATAGCCACAGCACCCATGAATTCACTGCAGCTATAACTATCTCAAAAGGTGATGCCCAACATCAATGCACCAAGTATTAGGGAGGGCTTCATGAGGCTTCACACTCCACTGAGGGATTGCAGGCAGATCAAGTGTACTAGAGGCAGAAGTATCATCTTCTGTGTACCTGCTGAGAAGCAGTTCATGTTCTAGAAAATAAGCCCCACATACATGCTTACAAACAGCACTCATTAAACTCAATGAGCTCTTGTTGAGAAAACAAATTCAGTAGGAGAGGGAGGGGGGTAGGAGAGAGAAATGAGGGAATGAAAATGACAAAAATCACTACATGTATGTATGACGTTCTCAACAGAAAATTTTAAAAGACTCATTCAGACCTAAGTCAACGTAGTTCTTCACAGTAAAAATTCTTCTTTATCACTTTTTAGTGTTTTCCATCAATACTCAAAATGACCACATGGATTGCTTCCCATTGCAATCTCTACCCATTTTGCTCCACTTCATAAAGTTAGGGAAGCAGAGGAAGTGGTTCTGTATTGCATCCAGTTCTGCATTCCTTCTATTTCACTACCTGGCTCTCATGAACACACTGCTAAAGATGAATTCTGAGGCACCTTCATGGAATCAAGGACAACAGAAAACCTTAGCAGCAACTTATATGTTTGAGTAGAATTTACAGCTCATAATAAAATAAAAGAATGCAGAATTGGCCATCGAAAGAGTACTTTTTTAAATCCAACGTAGAAAACCTGCAAGAAAATCCCATGTGGAGGCTAATTGTCTTGGTAAAGTAATGAATCTATTGTTCATCCAGCATTTTAAATTTCCATTAAGGAATAACAGCACTCAAGAGATGGATCTTATTGTGTGACACATTCTCTGAATGTCACTTAGTAGTAAGACAAATATATCCTTAACACCAATGTAAAAATTCCGTGTTTTCCAATTCTAAAAAGAAGAAAAAGAACTTATTAGTGTAGCCATTAAGAGGTAACAGAATTCTAGGTATTTGCCATACTCCTGTCTGCTCTCTAAAGTGGCATCATGTGGTCTTAATTGGGAAACTTATGTCAGCTATTTTTGATAAGTCAGGAAAACATAGGGTGTCATCTATAGCAAAAGATGACCATTCATTTCAGGCAAGTAGTGACATGAACTAAGGTACAAGAGTTCCACAACCTGCCATGAAATAGAGACTAAGTGCTGGTTCCGGGAGGATCTCAGGATAGGAGTGGTAAGGGTAGAGATATGGGGAAGAAGATGATGGAATTGGATTTGAGCTTTTACAAGTTTTGTATTTCACTAAGTTCTGCTGTATTGTTTTATATACAATAAAAGACAAAACAATAAACAAGTGAAAAAAAGAAAAAACATTAATATGGAGATTAAAATATTAACATATTGGGTCTCCTATTTATAGATTTTAAAATAAATGAAGCCTATATATTAAGGTACTAATTTTTATTAACAGCAGATTCACAAATGTAGTGTTTATGGGTTTAGTATAGTGGATACTATATATTTTGTGGATAAAAATATGAATTTAATCAACTGTTATAGAACTGTGAGAGTTACCAACAATGGTGACACAGCAGTCAGAGGAGATATCTAGTATAGATCACCTATGATCTCAACATTAATTAAATCACATTATTCTTCTATTCCTATTTGGACTCTCATTTTGTCTTACCTAAGGTCTTAATTAAAACTCAGGCTCCTTTTTGTATAAAATTGAGATAAAATATACATGCTCCAGTATCTCTCTAGAATAGAGAAACCTGAATGGTTGTCTGGTAAAAAAATTAAGTCTTCAAAGAAATGGTCATATAATTATTGTTTCTAATTCGTCGTCCAATGCTGAGTTCAAGGCTCAAAGGATATGAATGGCTGTATGCCCTAAAGCAATATTTTATATCACAAACTGAATCATAACTCAGGTAACCTAACTACTTATTAAACTTCCCCATACTAGGCATGCCCAATGGGCAGCACATAGAGCACATGTGTCCCAACATAGCTATGAATAAGGCCCAGTCCCTCTGTAGATCACAGTCTCAGTGGTTTAGACATCTGCTTGAAAACAGTCCAAATTCGGAATATTATAGGTTTAAGCAGCAACTGTGATGCTCACAGAAGTGTGATACTGAATTTATGGTAAGAAGTAGGCTGTTACCTAACAGATAATAATCTGAGCAATTTGGGATGCTATGTTTTTAATACGTATCTAGTGTGTGGCCTATTATTAACTTTCCGATAGAGATGGGAAATCTAGAGAGTACATGGGTGGTGAATTTTGATATCAACAAATCCTTCTGCCTTCATGTACTTCCCTACAACAGAAACAGTACATTCCTAATGGTAAGGAGAAATATAAGTAAATGTCTAATTCCTTTTGAATAGAACATCTTCTCTCACTGTTATTTCAGTCAGCTTGCATATCTGTAAGGAAAAGAAGGAGCTATAGGTAGGTATGAAAGAAAATTTTCCAGGAGACAGGCCAATGAAGAATGACATAAAATATTGTGCCTATGGTTTTCAATCAGGAAGAAAGGTATAAGGTTTCATGGCTGGAATGTTGGTCTACCAAGAAATCACAGGTTATAATGGTGAGCTTCTGGCTTTTTGGCCTGTGGTTTGGGACACTGCCTTTCTTTAAACTATTTTTCTGAAAAAGACCACGAAAGGAGGATACATCACATCAGGATAAGAAGAAAATAGCTGGATCCCTGTTGTCAAGGCCAGAAATATGTTTTCAAAAAAAGGAAAAAAGGAGTTAAAAGGTCAAAAAAGGTAAAGCATGCTTACTTACTATTTTTCTCAAGTAGATTCCTGAGAGTCTCCCTTCTGGAGAAAGCAGAGTATAACTTAGGAAAGGCAATATGGGTTTCTTTCTCAATTTTTGCACTTTCTAATACTATGGTAGTGCTTTTTTCTTGTCTAATTTGACAACATTAAAAGTAAAGTACTCAGAAAGTGCTGCTTGGGTTACTTTTTTTTCTTAAATCATGCCCAGCATTTAATTTTCTCAACAATATTCAAGAGTCAAGATCATGAGTGTTCTGAATGGTTTCTGACAACTTGACACAAACCTAGACATAGTTGGGAAAAGGGAATCTTAACTGAGAAATGCCTCCATGAAACTGGCTTGTAGGCAAGTCTGTCAGATATAGTCTTGATTAATGATTGATGTACTAGGCCCAGCTCACTGTGGGTGGTACCATCCGTCCCTGGACAGGTGGATGTGGGTTGTGTAAGACAATAGGCTGAGTAAGCCATGGGGAGCAAGTCAGTAAATAGTGTGCTCCAGGCCCTCTGATTTTGTTCCTGCCTTCAGGTTCCTGTCTTGAGTTTCTACTGAAAATTCCCTCAATGATAGAGTGTGACTATGAGAGATATGATAAACCCTTTCTTTACCAAATTGCTTTTGGTTCTGGTGCTTTATGCCAGGAATAGAAACCCTAACCAAGACAATGAGTTTTGACAAAAACCAGTAACTGTCACTCTAAAGCAACAAAACCCTCCTGTTTTATTAAAGGTGCAAAAAAAAAATCTTTTATGAAGTGAGGCTTCAATAGCTCCAGTAGTCTAATTATTTCCATCAGGGCAGACCACAATACTATTAACAGAACAACACCTCGACTCTTTCATTATATCATTCAAATAACATAAGACAATAAGAAATGATTTTAATACTCACTCGATGTGTTTGTATTTAGCTTGCCTGTTTGTTTTCATCTTACAGACAAGGATACAGAAACCTGAGAAAGAAATGTCTTACCCTTCATTATGTAAATCACTGGCAATACTTCTTTTAAAGGAATACAAACAAAGCTTTAAAAAATGAAGGACAGGAGGAATCACAATTGCTTTTGAAAAGAAAATCAAGCAAAATTTTAATTTATCTAATTTAATTTTGGTCTTTGCTAATCCTTTGGAGTATTAATTTTCTCTGAACCTTGGTGTATTTAATTCTTGTATATCTCTCAAAATACTATGCAAAATCTCACAAAATTCCTCTTGTTACTGATATCATATGGATACTGGCAGTATAAATGAGCCAAAAGATGCAGGGAAAATGCTGCATTTTTTTTTTTTTTGGTTGTGTCAGGCACTGAACTTACAGTGAAGCAGTGAATTCAGCATGGACACAATTATGAATACAATTATAGATAAGCCATGTTTGTTGAGACAGAATAGTTAGATTGAACATTCTAAGCTTTAGAATATTGACTTTATATTATGAAAGCATGCAAAAAACAAACACACCACTGAAAGATAGTTATCTCTGCTTTTAATCAACTCTGGAAAAGAAAGAAAGAATGGCCCGAACAAAAACTTTCCCAAAAACTACAACAATATTTTCCTGTATGAGGGTGTACTTTGCATCTAGGCCATGCTGCAAATTGATTTCCACCCACTTTCATATGTGAGAGCATCTACTCTAAGCCCCTAGAAAAAGGAGACTCTGCCCCACTTCTCAGGTCTTTTATAGTAGGCACATGAAGGAAACCAATTTGATATTCATCAAATGACCACTGAATGACTAATTTAGCCGATTGTCTCATTTTTCTTGCATGAATCCACCATCTTAGCATCAGTCTTTTGAAGGAGTCAGGGAAGGATTGGGACGAGAGATGCAGAATTTGGATTAAGTCAAAACTATTGTGTTATAGACCCAAAAAGATGTTTTGGTTATAAGTAAATAGAAATAATATAATTGGCTCTAAATAATCTTCTAAACATATCTGGGTTTATATGCTTATCTTGTAGCTCAGTGTTCTCTAAAAAGGTGTGTTTTCTTTTGGGGGACATTTGGCTGACTTTGTATACATACATACATATATATATATATATGCAAAATATATGCCTCTCAAATTTCTATGATTAACAAGATAGTTAATATATCTGGCTCCTAATGTTAATAGCACTGGGGTTAGATACTCTATTCATATACAACACAACGTCTGTCAGGAATGATTGAAGACAAGATAAATCTATCAACTGCTTTTATAAGAAAGAAACATTAGCAAATATACCTACTGTGCTTTGTGTCTCCCTTGTACATAACAAATTAAGTTGATAACATTTCAGTGTTAACTGTTTTTAATTATTAGAATGTATTCATTGATGAATCTGAATATATATGGAAAATTAGGTAAAAAGATGAAAAATACCACAGTTTTGCACAATTCTTGAAACACTCACTGTCAGCTTACAATTTTCTGTGTCTACTCCTTGCACCTCCTCTCAACAACAGAGAAAATAGTAAAGTCCAT
The DNA here is from genome assembly GCA_021653895.1 of Mastomys natalensis. Classification (NCBI taxonomy): domain Eukaryota; kingdom Metazoa; phylum Chordata; class Mammalia; order Rodentia; family Muridae; genus Mastomys; species Mastomys natalensis. The sequence goes on along the minus strand of JAJTUV010002182.1, from coordinate 400,466 downwards.
GGATAAAATCTACCCTTCTACCCTTCCGTCTTCTACCATTGAGACCTGTCTTTTTCTTATTGAAAGCCCTGTTCAAATCTAAGGAATGGGATAGGAAGAAAGCAGGATATCAGAGTTTCACATTTAGCAGGACTATATGCTCTCACTAGTAAAAATTCCATAGCCCTTTATTGAGATCGAATCTATATTATTTTGAGTACAATATACTGCCTACAACAGATTTACTTGATATAAAATTACAGAGAAAAAGGCAGTACTAGATATGCTAAAGGAAAAAAAATAATGAATGTCATTAGGAATAGGCACGTGGAACAGAATTTACTACCATGACATTTTCTGGTCTCAATAAAGAGGGCATTCACCAAAAAGTATCTGGGGACTCTATCATCTGCAATTAGTGCCGCAATTCATTGTAACTGAACATAGTTCAATAATAATAATGAATAGTTCAACTCTAAGGTTTCTGTCATAAAGAAATGTTCAACCTTGAACAATGTAAAGAGAATAAATGGAATCTCCTAAGTTTCTCATACAGATGATACAAGCATTTTTCCCCCTCAGGAGGCCACTTAGGAAGATTTATTTGACTTTGGTCAAAATCACAGTCTACTCAGAAAACTTCTATCCAATTTTCCATGGTGAGTTAACATTTTCTTGGGATCTACAGTTTCAAACCTGAGATGAACACTCAGCTCATAAAATATTGTTAAGTCAACCTTTTTGAACCGTCAAACTTGGGGTTTTTCTTGTAAATATTTTGATTCAGCAAGATGCCTCAACAGCTATATACGGAATCAATTTCTGCAGAGGACTAAGAGTGTATTCATTTGTTAAGTTGTCAAAAACATTTAAAGTCATAAATACTTTCCTTGATTGTAGCATATTAATCTATCCTGATTGTATACCAGGTTAAAATTTTAATCCCTGGGCCTGGAGAGATATGGCTCAGTGATTAAGAACACTGACTGGTTTTCCAGACAAGATGGGTTCAAGTCCCAGGGGATCCTTTGCCCTCTATTGGTCTCCTTGGGCATTAATCATGCATGTGGTACACATACATACACATAGCCAAAACACTCATACACATAAAATAAAAATAATAAAATGAAAAATTTAAAATTCCTAGTGATACAATACCTTAGGCTATTAAAGTATTGGGATCTTCACTATATTAAAATTGACAACACATGAAAAAAATCATTCCTGGCAAGGACTCACCATTGGATATATTATGACTGTTTGTGATTGCTCATGTCCATATACAAAGGGTCATTTAACATAACTCACTGTGACAACTCAAGATTATTCACCAGAGTGTATGATATATAGAGAGAATTCAGTTACATACTGAAGGGAATTAAGTGACACTGCCTAGATGTTACAAAAAAGTTATAAAAGGCTTACATTAACTAGGATTTCCTTACCTAATGTTTTTTTTTTTTTTTGGTTTTTCGAGACAGGGTTTCTCTGTGTAGCCCGGGCTGTCCTGGAACTCACTCTGTAGACCAGGCTGGCCTCGAACTCAGAAATCCGCCTGCCTCTGCCTCCCAAGTGCTGGGATTAAAGGCGTGCGCCACCACCGCCCGGCGTTACCTAATGTTCTTTAACGTTTCCTTATTGGAGTCCAAGTCTCCACTTGAGTTTATTGGCACCTCATTTCTTAGCTTACTTATTTCACTTCTGAGAACTTCTCTATCACCTCAGCCTCTTTGGGTGCCTCCATTACTGTCATGGTTTATTTTATTTTCAGTTTATATTATTATATACTTACAATTTAAAGTTGTACATGTTTATGAGGTATGAAATTACATGACAGTTTTTAATACAGCATGAAAGGCAAAGTCAACAAAGCTAACCTTCAGTTCAAAAACTAGACTTCTGTGCTATGAACATTCAAGATCCATTCTCCCAGTAAAACTGAAATGCACAGTGCTTAATGGTTAGCTCCATTCATTGATTTGTAAAAGAGATCCTGAGGAAAAAAAAGAGAAAAAAAAGAAAGAAAAATGGAAAAGGAAGGAAGAAAGGAAGGAAGAAAAAGAAGAATCAAACTAGCTTATCATATAGAATAGAGGAGAGTGAAGATTTTGTATCCTTTACTTATCATTTTTCCATCTTCCTACTTCAGTGTCTGTAAACTATCAGAGCACACTCCCTACTTCTATGAATTCAATTAGATGCCACAGAAAAATATGCATAACTTGTGTTTCTGTGTTTAGCTCATTTCATTAAGTAACTATGTTGTCTAATTTCATCTAAATTGTTATAAATATCTGAATTTCTTCTTTCTTACAACCGAATAGCATTCCATTCCATATGTGTGTATCTTATTTTTATTATCACACTATCTGGTGATAGATCCTTAGTTTGATTAAATAATTTGGATCCTGTGAATAGTGATGCATTCTAGATAACACATTATCTCACTAGCTTCAAATCTTTTGGCAAAATATAGAGGAATAAGCAAAAATATATAGAAATGGTTAAATAAAAATGAAAACCTCTGTACAACAAATGGAAAAAGTAAGAGGTTAAAGAGACAACCAATAAAAAAGGAGAAAATTTGGAAGGTATATATCTGACAAAGAATATCTACTCAAAATATATAAGGAACTCAAAGAACTTTACAGGGAGAAAGCAAATAATCTTATTAAAAAATACGCATAGGATCTAAATAGGCCCTTGTCAAAGGAAGACATATAAATGGCAAATGGATTCATAAAAATTCTCTGCATCACTAATCATTATGAAGATGTGAATTAAATAAGATTTAATGAGACACAATCTCACACCCATTATAATAACTATTTTTAACAATCAAAAGATAGCAAGTACTGATCAAGATGTACATAAAAAGAGGCATTGTCCTGGGGTGCAGCAGACTTATATATGGTAGGGGCTCCTTAAAGGAACAGTTCAGAAATGTGCTTGGTTCTCTGGAAAGAAATGCCAGAAGATTTCCAGTTCTTCATCTTTCCCTAAGTAGTGTAGCTTGAATACTATTTGTGAGGGTGGGTCTGAATCCTCAGTTCAAATGACAGTCCCTTCTGAGAAATGGCTGTAGTTGGATCAATTGATATTCAGGGAATAAATGAATTATATTTATTCTCCAATTTCATCCCATTCTTTAAATGAATTCAGGGTTACCTCTTCAGCGAGGTGATGCAGCAGCTTTAAAGACTCACCAAGGGATAGGTATTTCCTTTGAGTCAAGAGAATGAAAACTCTGGCTTTGCTGGGCTTAACACTCCAAATTATCTAATATTTAAGAGTTAGTCCTGTTGGCTAGATCAAACATGTGGCTAAGGGATCATCCTTCAGGAAGGCAGATGTACATAATGACATATTAAAGAGATAGGAGGAATATTTATCCTTTTAATGACACAATACACATTTCCTTCCCAGAATTTCCTAGTTCTGTGTAGTTGTTACAGAGTCATCTTGAGGTTCTGCTATGTCTGCCCATGACTCAAAAAGATATAATTTTTCCTTTTTCTTTCTGTTTTTCCCCCTGTAGATGTTAGCTAGGGCATACGTTTGCTCTTTCTTGTACTTTCAGCCTTTTCACTCTTTCTTCATACCACCTCCCTGCCATGTGGCTGACCTCCATAACCGTTTAATTCAACTGGCATGCCTCTTTCTTTTCTTCATCATCCTGTCCTGTGTAGTTGCTGATATTTAGAGTCTGCTTAGCCTAGGCTTATTTTAAACTCTAATAAAGCCACCCTTGAGATTTAAATAAGCGAAAAATAATGTAAATTAGTGCAACCATCATGGAAAACTGTTTAGAAGCTCCTCAAAATAAGCTAACAGCATTATATATGATTCAGCAATCTCTTTTTTTATCTGAAGGAATAAAACCCAGTACAACAAAGAGATACTTGCTCTTTAGGTTTGAATATTAGGCAGAGGCTGATGAGTCTGTATATATGTATCACCAGCCTAGAACTCATTCCTGAGACATTTGTGGATCACATCATATAGTATCTGACTCACAAAAAGCTCAATAACTGTTCCATGAACACATGGATTAATACATGAATAAATGAAAGATAGAGACAGGATTCATGAGGTATGAATGAGAAAAACATGGAGGACCAAACTCATCCCAGAACAGTTTCGTTAGCCCTGGCTTTCCTACTGAACACAAATATAAGTTGTTTTAGCTTCTGTGTTCTAGAATGATTTAAAATGCAAAAGCAATCTAGCTAATAGACTAGCTTCAAGTTGTGCATTTCCTGTCAGTCCTTAATTCTTTAGGGCAGATTTAGTATTTCTCTTGTCACGCTGTGCCTAGTACACAGCATAATGCCTCACTTTGCAAAACACTCAATAAATATCTATTGACAAATACATCCATTCCGTTAATGGTGATTAGAAACACTCAGTCACTTGCTGCCTGGAATTAGGGCAAATGGCCCATTGAACTCAAAATACCCAAATTTGTTAGATGAATAAGTTGTTTGTAATGATGAATATTTATTGAGTGCTTATTATTGCCAGACATTATGCTATGCTTGTGGTATCTCTTCAGTACAGCTCTACTGACAGGGAAGGAATAAAGGTTGCATGTTTTAATATAGTCCTCACAGAGGAGGATGCTGCCTAACATACCCATAGCTATTTCCAAAGACAAGCTACAGTATTGGAAAGGGTTCTCAAACTATTCTCATTCACTTTGGGGACTTTTTTCATTCCTCAGCAAATATTCTGAGTATATTTTAACCAATTACCCACTAAGTGAACAGCTAACCATGCATGCCAATTAGAGATTTACTGAATCAATGCATGTTTCTTCCAACATGGATCCAAAATACTACCTTCTTAGAGGCAAATCAAATGACTACAGAGGAAATAATAGCTCAAGAAGGAACAAGAAAGCAAAGTTTTTGGCTGCCAGCTTCTATAATCCCCACCTTTTGAAATATCCTTTGTTCCACTCTTGTTACATGAAAAGAGCTAGAGTTTATTCACAGCCTGAGGCAGCCTGCTAGACAAATGTCCTCACTGTATGAATGGTTTTCCTGAACCCACATTATCCCATTGAGGGCTATGATTAGTCTGAGCTTTGCTGGGCTGGATGTATCCCAGAAAAGACTCCAGTACAACAGCCATGTGAGCTCCACTGCTGTGGTGTGTTTTTCCTCCAATGAACTATTTTATATAGTGATATAAATATAAATAATATATAATACAAACAATATATATAATATGAATTTATATATATATATATATATATTTCCATGTGTGTTGTGTGTGTTGTGTATTTGTGTATATGTGCATCCAAATCTATCCTGAAGAGTGTTAAGTGATCACAGAATATAACAATTGTCTTCTGTGTATGCATGTATGTGTGTGCATGTATTTGAATAATTGTGTCATCACAGAAACAATGTTAAGTCTCTGGCAGAGTTTATTCCAGATATCTTCTGCCTGTAGAGGTCTGCAGTGAGTGGTGTGTACCTAATCCAGAGAATGATGCACATGCTCAGAGAAGATGGAGTTTAGAGGGAAGGGAAAGGGGAAAGAGATAAAGAGAGCAAGAGAAATAGAGTAACTCTAATAGACAAATGTCTATCACCCCAACCTCCCTGTCCTGATAGATAGACTAAACAAAGAGGATAATACTCCTCTCACTGCACGCAATTTCTTTAGTACAAAGTGTGTATAGAAGGCTAAACTTCTAGAGCAGTAATTAAACATGTGAGCTCTCACTAGGAGTGTTCCAATATGGAAATACAGGGTTTTTGTATAGGCCACCTGAGAAACACCATAGTTGAATAGTGAGGTGGCCCGCAGATTAATGAGAAAAGCCAACATAATGACCAAGTATTTTTATGATTAGCTGCTGCCAATAGGCATTTATACAGAGAACAAAGGGGAATTAAAACATGCAACCCAATCTCAAGGAGGCAGGTTTGCATAACTTCCTGCCTTTTGTTTATAATATTCAATGTAGAGAATACCAAAAATAAATCCTCCATTGAGTTCATTAAATAAGTAATCTCAGAGATTGTAGATATTTCTATATACAACTTTACTGTAAGCACTGACTGTCTCTAGCAGTGGATAAGATGCTCTGTAGGTCTTTTCTTTTGTCCTGGGATTGAAAAGATGAGGCAAGGCATCAGAGGACCTGAAGCTGCACAGTGCAGGGGAAAAGATTAGATGTGGAAGCCATGCACACTTGACTTGACATCTCCATTAGGACACTGATTAGCTTGGTGACTATGTAAACAAGTTGGTTCATATATCTACACTTTAGCCTCCCCATCAAGCCCTCCAAGACTAATGATGCCTATCTTTTAGGTGACTGGAGGGACTAGTGAAAATATACCTGAAGTGGCTGGCACAGAAATGATAGGTACCCATCTATGCAAAGGATAACATGGAACATAATCAAAGATATATCTGGTCTTTTTTTCTTCATGTTTCAGGAAAGACATGGAGCATTGTGTATAATTCTAGTCCTTGTGGAAATTACAAGTAGTCCTAAATTGACAATGATACAAGGAGTTTGGCAGAACTGAAGTCCCTTCACAGTGTTTCATCATACCAGGACTTAGGTCATCAGACGATAGTGTCTGAAACATGATTTTGAGGTAGAATGTTCAGTGACAAAAGGTGATCACCATATGGCTAGTACCTGAGCTTACTCCAGCACTGTGACTAAACACCATCTCAGAACACAGTAGAATGATGAACACATTGATCAAACAAACCAGAAACTTTTCTGAGGCTATATATCTTAAAATAGCTAGGTCTCATGAATAGATATCTGCTAACACACTGGGTAGAAGTGGACATGCGACTTTCATGTGTTGAAGTGAGTGCAGATTTTGGCTGTGAGGCAAGACAAGGGTAAGTGCTGTAAAATCCAAATGTAAGGTCTCTTGCTCAACACTTCCCCAGGCATTATTCAAGCTGCTTATTTAGAAGCCACTGAGAAATGCTGTCGAGTATTACAAATGAATACCTGAATGTGTATCATTTAGAATACTCAGAATGACTTATAAACAGGGATGGCAATTAAAGCCTCCCAATCATATCAGAATCAGTTTTCAAATACACTCTGTTGTGATAATTTTAAGCCACAGTAGCTGATTATGTCTGTGTGATAAGAAGGCAATGCCTCAATGACAGCCTCTGGAATAAATCAGGGACTGACACCTGGGGTCACAAGTAGCATTTGCCCCAGGGCAGTGGTAAAACAGTAAAGAAGTAGCTATACTTTACTGTATCTCAAAACATCCTTTGTTCTTTTTCGTCTCCTGCTTTAAGTATATTCATTTGATGATGGGTCAGGAGGAAGCTCTTCTGCCCACAATTAGAAGCTCTATTACACATTGAGACAAGAGCAAGTCCTACAACAATGGCTTGTAAGAAAGAATGTTGGTCACAAGGTGGCAGATTACCACACTCCTATGGAAAAGCTTGGCTCATTTTATAATAGCACATGATGATAGAAGAAAGGGAAAAGAAAATTTTTAAAGAATGTGTGTGTGTGTGTGTGTGTGTGTGTGTGTGTGCGTATTGGAGACTGTGGATATCTCCCATTCTTCCAACTTCTAAAGATCAAAATAAGTACTGCCTGTCCAACTGTGACCTCTAATCACAGAGCACCTCCTGAAGAGACCCATGTAATTGACATGATAAAACTTCCAAATTGACAGCTGCCACCAAACACCAGGCCTTCTGCCAAGGTCATTTTTTCCCAATGCACTGATTCCAGCTCTGTAAGGACATTACAATCACCTTGGGAGTCATCTTCTAAAGTACTTCCACCAGAAGACTTCCTACAGCATTGCTACTGGTTGGTTAATTTTGTTCTATGCTAAGCTTAATCATCATATTATTTAAGAGGTCCTCAGCTGACTCCACTGTGAAGATAAAGTTGAAGACTGCTCTGATAAAACAGTCATTACTCAAGTGAATTCCTCACTTCTAGGGCTGGCCTGTGAGCTATGACACTGAGAATATTTTTTATTTAATTCAGTTGATAATCTTTTGCATAGCAAGACAGAGATACTTTTTTTTTTTTTTTTTTGGTTTTTTGAGACAGGGTTTCTCTGTGTAGCCTGGGCTGTCCTGGAACTCACTCTGTAGACCAGGCTGGCCTCGAACTCAGAAATCCGCCTGCCTCTGCCTCTCAAGTGCTGGAATTAAAGTGGTGTGCCACCACCGCCCAGCTCAGAGATACTTTCTTGACTATGGGATCAGTACATTGTTTCTCTTCCATCCCAAGCTGCTTCACTAGTATAGCACTAGAAAAACAATTTCATTCCCAGGACTGATCCACATACAATACTTAGAGTAGTGTCTGGTAGCTTGAGAGGAAGAGATCAGCACCCATGTCTTTAAAATGTGTTTGTTAGCAAAGACCTATTCTGATAGGAATTCACTATATACTAGAGTCAGCAGAACTCTTCCCAGGGTAAGTTTTGTGGGATATTAATAGAGGTTAGGAGGAAGACAGTTGCAGCAGCTACGTGATGATCTTTAATAGAGAACTGAATTAGTAAGACAGCTTCATAATCAGCGACCCTTCTTAAACCCTTTAACTATGCACATTATCACTCTCAAGGAGTGGTATGTAATCTATAAAAACATTTCACTATAGAATTCATCTTTGTAAAATAATATCTGACATGGTCAGTGGTTTAAGAAATGCAATTGAAGGCATTGATTTGATCAACAAAATAAGCATGTGGGTCATCTGAGACAAAGCACAGAGGGTTTGGATTATGGCTCAGTGGTAGAGCTATTTGCCTTTCATGCATGTGGTCCTGGATCCCATTTTTCAGTACTATAGGTAACCAACGAGAGCTAAGTATTATATCAGAGGCAGCAGCACATTCTAGTAATACTTCTTCAGTAAAAGGAAACTTTCATACATTATAGTTGACCTTAATGGAGACATCAGCAAAATGTCGCCCACATGATGCTTTTATGCATATGGATGATGTTGAGCCCCAACAATCTGGGTCAGAAGAAAACATTTTCTTAGGTGGTTTATTAATTACCTATGAGAAAAGAAGAGTTGCTGAGGTATCCTAGCCACAGAGACTGTCGGCAGTACACTCTAATATAATGGTTTTGAAGGGGAGAATATCAATATGGTTTTCAGATATGATACTTTGATTTTGACTCTGAATTTTTTTATTTTAGTCAAAATCTCCAGTGGAACTTCAGTTTCTCATAACAGAGTTCCATATTAAACACATATACATGAAATGGATTATTAAAGTTAGATTCCCCCAGCAGAAACTTCTAATTCCAATATTAACTAAGAAAAACCTCAACAAGGGGGAATCAGTGCTATGGCAGTGGAATGCATAAACCTCCATGTTTTAGGAGGTCTGTTGCTTTCAAACCTGAACCATATTTTCAAAGAAAGAATTACTATTAATTTCTACTCTACAAGCCAGCATATAGATAGAATTAGGATGCATATATTCAATAAAAGAATAATAAACGCCCATTGTATCTTGAAATTTAATTAATGGCTGCTAAGTATACTTCCTTGATTAGATTATGAGGGTTTTTTTTTCCAGAGAGTAGAAGCTATGCTCAAGTTCTGACTTAATTTTATATAAGGTGAAGAAATAGGGAAGAAGGGTGATTGTGTTTCAGCTCGATTGATTGCTTCCTGGAATTATTAGGAAACAACTTGGCTTCTAGGAAATAAATGACATTCAACTAAAAGAAACACATTTGGATCCATTGTGGGGAAAGGATATGATTTACTCACTGCTGATCAGCAAGGCCTTCACATTTCCAGCTTTTATGCTGACCATAGTATTTTACCACTCCTGAGAAACAGCAGTTAAGCTGCTATTTGCTTCAATGAGTGCAGAAAGTTCTCTGGTGTCCTTTAGTTATTCTTGAGATCACAAAACAAAGGCAGGGGGACCTAAGTCACACTTGCTCTGCAATAAAAAATTAAAAATAATAAAATCTTTATATTTACATCATCATCTAAACACACAGTCCCAGTTTTTTATAGAAAAAAATTTCTTCTCAATTGTCATCCTCAATGGAACAAACAGGTATATCGTTCCTAAAATACCTTTTTCAAGTATCCAGTATCAGACAGGGTTACTCAATTGTAACTTACCAACAAGGGGATTTAATATGATTTAATAACAGTAGTTTAGTTTTATCAAACTTACTAGTAATTCAAATCAATGCTGAACATATTTCCCAAAAGGGAAATTGGAATTAAAATGAAAAAGTCACAACAATAACAGATAATATATTTGTTTTGAAAAAGCAATAAGAAAAAAAGTCTACATTTACACAAGCCTGCTTCTTAATATTGGTCTACCTTTCTCTTATTCACGGTGTCATGTGCTTGCTCTGAGGTAAAGAAACCAAATTGAGAGTCAAAGTAACATCAGTATTGTAGTTACAGACACAACCTCTTAAGCTTTTAGCATAAAATTTTGTTTCCTCTTTGTTGATGAAAACCATGGTATGTTATCACCAAGTTCTGGAACCTATTTTAGCCTTCAAAGGATACTTGTTGGAAACAAAAGTTTAGAGATGTCCCAAGGGATAAGAATGTGTGTGGAATAAAAAAAAAATATAGAAAGCAGAATTCAAATGTCGGATTTCACAACACTGACAGGTCACTAAGCTCGATATTATTTTTATATCACATTAACACCTCCAAAGTTATTGTCATATAAAAATTTTCACTGGTAAAAACCAAACACTAAAAATGCACAATTTTTTTGGTCCACCCCTCCACCCTGAACTTCAACACTATTCACTTACAAGCTTGGGTACCTAGTCTGTGACTCTCTTTTGTTTTAACAATCTCTAAACATTAAGAAAAGTCCAATGAGTAGCATTTAGGAAATAGAAGCAATGCTGAAAATAGATTGGCTTCCAGAAGTTGCACTAAATCAGTAGTTTCATTTTGGCACCCATGGCACAGAAAGAGAAAGTGAATAAAGGAACAAAGCTATGAAGATTATACTTTCTCTTGCCAAAAGGATCCTGGAACCACAAGAAAAATATGTTGGTAATGATCTCCACTCTCCATGCAGCAGCTTTCTTCTAACAAAGAACATTGCTGGTATTGGGCCAAATTAGACTCTCAGATATTCATATGTTCTTCTACAGCCAAATTCCAGTGCATTCATAAGTACTTGCTTATATCATAAGTGAATTATATAGGAAGAATCATATCACGGAAACTCAAAAGTGTTTGGAACAGATTTAAAATTTAGTTTTGAAATTAGCTGGTCATTAATATAAGCCTACTTCTCCTACTTCTCGCAAAATATAATTGGCTTTAGTGTGTCAAAGAAAAAAAGTAAGAAAAGAAAAGCCACAACAAACAACGAGATAGTTCTAAGAACTTTTTTGCATAGATTCTGAAGGTCTTGAACACAATTCACAAGTGTCTTTGAAAGATAGATGCCTCTGAACAATATTAACTATGCTGTCTATATCAAATCTCAAGTGGTCATAAACTATAGAAATAGCCTGCCCATCATAACCATTGATAGCCAAAAGATATACCAAAACTTTACAAAAACACAAAAAATATAAAACAGGTTGACTTTATCAGTTCATTGAGGGAAAAGTAGCTTTTACACAATGTATATAGACATTTTGCTATCTCTCAAATTTTTATCTTCTTCCAAGTCTTGGTGAGTTTTTCATTATTCAATTGATGGCAATGGACAAATTGACCATTATTTTTTTCTCTTGCTATGAAATTGTAGGAATTTACACTTAATGCCAGTTAAAGTCTGATACTAGAACACAGTGACTGTGAAACAGAACATATCATCAAGATGAATCACATGACAATAAAAATGGTATCACATAGCCACACAGTTTAGCTCGACTATACATTTGAAATAAAGAAACCTTTTATTTCTAGGAAATATAGCAAAATGTTGCAACTTTGAGAGAGAACTAGAAACTATACTTTATCGAATTGAAAACTAGTCTTGTAAAATTATTCCATATTGCCAAACTGACCACTGAACCCTTTCAAATCAACAAATACGTCACCTCCTGGAAATAGCAAACTCTCATTTCCTACACGAAAACAAGCATGTTATTCAAGGACTATCCACAACACATTTGGTTTGCTGCCATATTAGGTACTTGGGATGTTTTCAGTCTAGACGGGAATAAAGTGTTCTCATTCACTGGTGTATGTTCACCAATAGCACAGAAATCCTTGTTTGAAAGAGTAAAATATGATTGTAAATAGTATTAAAATATCTCCAAAGAAAGCCTCTGATGAATCTAAAAATATTGATAAATGGTTATTAGGAGTAAGAAAAAAAGACAGTTAGTTCTGCTATGTCAAAGTATCTTCCAGGAGGACAATCAATCATCTGAAAGAAGAGAATGTCTCTTCAAAACATTACAGGTGAGAAGGTAACAGTAACATTCAACATATTGACAACCATTGAATTTACAGGTTTGAAATGATAGATGGAAAATAATTTACCTCTTGTAGAGAGTCTAATTGCTATTTGCTTCCTAATAATCCATATCTGAAAACATTCATGACAGTGTTCCCATTGCTCTATAGGTGGTGCTTGAAAATGAACAGATCCTGTCAAAGTTTATGTAATAAAAGTGGGTCTTACAGTTATCTAGTTATTTACTAAATCTAAAATCTTGCCAAGGAAAATCAAGTTTCTAGCTAAATGTGTAACTGAACTTAATCAGTAAAGTCTTAAGCAATACTTTTATTACCAAAACCAAAATATTTAGTCTTGTTGTCAGTATAGAAAAAACACTGTGTGTGTGTGTGTGTGTGTGTGTGTGTGTGTGTATCAATCACATACAGTATGAGAGAAAAGAAAGATCATATTGAAATGTACTATATATAATGAAATAAAATAATAGTCATTGATTAAAAATTCTTATCTCAGTAAAGTTAAAATTAGTTAATTTCTTCTCAGCTAAAGCACTGTGAGAAGGAGTTTACCTATTGGAAAGGGTCACCATTTATACCTGCAGGTGACTAGTTATTGACATCAGGACTCTTAGTCAAGGTAGATGGTTTAGATTAGCAAAAGCATTAGTAGAAAATAAATGCAAATATTTGATACCAAAATAAGCCTGAACATAGATGGATAAAGGCTTCCCACTTTCCTGCTTATGAACACTTAATTTTCCTTTTGGAAGAAAGAGAAAGGGACATTTTGAGGTGTCACATTTTGCTTTAAAAACTATGAACTGGAGCTCACTGTAAGTAATTCTCTTACATATCAAACTTTAAACAAAACATGGTATCATTATTTCCCACATCAGAAACATGGCTGTAATGAGGATTTTTATGATGTTGCAAAAGAACAACTAGATATAGGAACAAAGTCACTTATAGAATATATTTAAACATTATACAAAGGTACACTCCAACTATAGTTGTATAGATGAATGTTGTCACATCCAACGTACAGTGGGAAGCACCATCAAATAGGAATGACCAGAAGATAATTTCTTACTGTAAAAGAACCTATCACATGCATTACAGTATGCAAAAGTCATTTAGAAAGTTAAAGTGCACATTGACAGCAATAAAATTATCACATTGCATTTGTAATGTGAAAAACTGTGAAGTCTGTTCCAGAGGGTTAGAACTCATGCTGGTCATGGTGATTTAGCATGGCAGCAGGCACCCAGTCATGGTATTGGAGCGAAAACTGAGAGAATATATTTGATCACAACAAAAGCAGATAGAGTACTAACTGGTGATGGATGGCCTTTTTGACCTAAGCCCACCATACTGACACATCCCTTCCAATAGAACATACCTTCAATCCCTCCCAAACAGTTCAGTAACTGGGGATCAAGTGTTCAAATACATGTCCATTGAGGCCATTCTCATTCAAACCCCATAGGAATAGTCGCATATTTTTATGGCCTATACCACGTTGTACACAATATTTTCTATATACACAAAAATATGCCTAGGCATACCCATGTCTATGTTGAAAGTGTGCATTAGATGGTATGGAAAATGGTCAAGAGAGCAGCAGTAACTGCACCCAAGAGACACAAAATCAATGGTAGCTGCATGAGAGGAAATGCTGTCTGCAATCGATAGAATTGAGAGCACTGTAATCGGTGGTTTGAAAGCCAGGGACTCTAACTTTCTGTGTGACACCAAGAGTGCCATTTCGCCTTTCTGAACCTCAGTTTTCTTGTTTAAAAGCTGAAGAGATGTATCTACTTATTTTTTTTCCATTTAAGGCCTATTAATCCCCTTTGGAGGGGACTATTACATGCACTAAAGGACTTTGAGTAGCAACTCTGATACAACTTGCCAGATGCCAAGAGCACTCTCCTTAGTGGAACAATCAAACATATCTTTAGATATTTCTAGGTCACCAATGTACCCTTACCTACTGAATTTGGATTCACCTTAGTTGACAATCACCAGAATTGGTGATGTGTGGCAGAAATTTCCCTGTCCAATCTATTTGCAGTGGGAGGCCTGCGATTGGACAGGGAAAAGGGAGGCAGAACTAGGAGTTGGAAGAGAGAGAAATGCAGGAGAGAAGAGGAGCTTGGCTTTAACCAGCATTTTGGCAGAGATGATATGAAAGATTAGGATTTAAGATAATTTGTCTAATCTGTGTTGGCATCTTACCATTATCAATTGGCCTTGAAATTATTGTGTGGGCATCCTGGGATTTGGTAATGATTATATAATCTGATTGGTTAACTACAAATATCAAGAGTTTTGATTTACTGGTGATGGGTGTTGTGGTGGTGGTTGTGGGGTGGGATGACTGTAGCATGGGGCTAGCATGGCCCCGCTGGAGAGCCTGCCAAGATAGAACCTGGCTGGGACCAGGTAGCCCATGGTAATGCTTATAGTGCGGGAACATGGTGGCAGAACCGAGAACCAGCAGTCATCTTTCTAATACTTCCCGCTACAGTGATGTGCAAAGACTAGCACAAATCTCTGAAAAACCATTTGTATCGGGAAAGGGTCATCTCTTGCAGAAGTGAATTTATGCAGTGTAAACCAAGTAAAGAGTAGGATGCATCAGTGAGTGTGCTGCCAAACAGGGAACAGAAAGCCTCCATTGGACTGGTACAGTTGAAACACCCACTTGTTACAACTTCTTGGCTCTTCATTAGAAAAGTGTATCATCACATGTAGATATCAAACTCTGGGTACATACATGCTTAGTAAGCATTCTACTTATCTAGGTACATGCTCGGAGCTTTGTGCACCAGTTTTGTCCAAGGCAGTCTCTTCTGTCTAGTACAGGCACATATATAAATTAGGGGCTCTTGGCTGCTGCTGAGCATTTGAACCACATGTGGGAGCTTTTAAAATAAATACCAATGGTTCCATGCTAGACTAATTTAAACTAGACTCTCAAGAGTTGAGCCCTGAGCACTGGTAGCTTTCAAAGTTCCTCAGGTGACTTGACTATGTTGCTAGATTTGAAAATTAGCATTCTAAGTAATGCATTGTCTCCTTATCTGCAATGTAAATCCCTCCCCCCCTTTTTCCTGAGGCAGGTTCAGATCTCTGATTAGCTTCGTCTTTCTATTATTCCCATACCTGGGTAAAGAGATGCCATGTACTCTTGTTTGGTGGTCCTTTATCTTTTCCGTGTACCACATCACACCAACGCACACATTTTTACCCCATAATTCTCTTCCAGCCTGAGGAGCCACAGTGGATTTCTAAGAGGTTCACAACTGCTAATTCCAACCCTAGCCTGTATTCTAGTTTTTAAAAAAAACATTATATCATCACTAGGCAGTTTTATTTATTCAAACAGATCTAAGCTCTATCCTTAATAATGCTCACCAAAAAACTTAGGACATCAAACATGTACCTTGTGCTGAAGCCTTTTTGTGATACTGCCTCCTGTCACTAAGGTACATTTTCTATAGGATTCTGATATGGGCTCCCTTGTTTTTTTCAGATTCTATACCAATTTATGGTCATGGAAACTCACGTTCATAATAACAAAATGATTCTTAAAACTCACAGGGAACCTTGTTGGGTACTAGATTTTCATTTATGACATCATGAGAAAGGAGATTGAGAGTACATTTTGCAGAAATTGTTGCTTCAAATCCGCTAATTCAGTATTGTAACTGCTCCATGGAAGCAGTATCTTGGGAGCTTTTAACAAAGTGTCCCTGACAAGGATGCATGTGTAGAGATTTGGATTTAATTGGATTTTGAGGGTGGGTTGGGCCTTGATATTCTACGCAGTTTTCCTCCTGTTTCTAGAGTGCACTGGGATTGACAAAGAATCTAACTGAAGGGGAAAACATAAATATAAGCACAAACAACTGCAAAAAGCATGATGTCTTCCTGAGTAGGGAAAAACTTTAAAAGAAGCAAGATTTTAAAGTTCCAAGTCTTGATCAAGTGTGGACTATAAATGAATTACCCACACAGAATGTTTCAAAAGCCCTAAGATGTATGATAGGGTCATTGAGAAACACCTTACAGTCAACCTGTGGCTTCCAACCATAGCTCCTGTATCATGTACCATGAATTTGACCTTAAGAATGTCAGGGATCCTTTTTTAAAGTTTATTTTCCTAAGTCATAAATGGCAGTAACAATTCTTTTTTTTTTTTTTTTTTCAAAAATATAAGGCTGAGCCATCTCTCTAGCCCCATGTAGCAGCTATGTTAACAAGTATGTTCTAGTCAAGTTGCATGTGTTTTTTTCATGGGCAATGAAAGACAGATTCTCAACTTGCCATGTCCATATCACCAGAATCAGAATTTACATTTCCTCAAGATTCAGAGCTCACTGCTATGTGCTAAGCACATTAAAGTTTGAGGTAAATCTAGTACATTTGTTGGTACATAGTCATATAGTTGGTATTAGATATGATTTCACCCCTGAGACCAAACATTTATTTTGGTAGATGTTAAGGTATACTCAGAGAACACAACTGGTGAGTGAAGGTCATCACCTACAGTGCTAATGTGAATAGTACATTTTCTACCTTTTATCGATGATCAAATAAATCCCAAACAGCTGTTGTAATGATGAAAAAAAAGTGTTATGAATGGAAGCATCCTCCAGTGTGCCCATGATTGATACATATTCATACATATTCATCACATCTTAACTATATTAACTGATGCTAAATTTGACTTTACAATGAAAGTGTCTGTCCCAAGGAGGATGGTGGGGACAAACCAAACCAAACCAAACCAAACCAAACCAAACCAAACCAAACCAAACCAAAAACAACAACAAAAAAAAACTTCTTCCACTTATATATTGCTGGTAAAGTGAAGCTGTTCTGTGGCTTTCATTGTAATCTTATAGTAGAAGTAGGAGAGATGGCCCACAGGAGAAGAAAGAGGGTTAACTCAGGGATTATCAGATTGACTGACAAGCTGTATTTCTTTCACAATGTCATCTGGAATTCCTTGAAAATGCTCCACTGTCACTGACTACATTGAAAACTTTGATTTCACTTGTTTGTCAATTAATGCAAGTGGCTTCTGGCCGCATTGTTCTAGGAAAAGAACACTTAACTCAGCTTTAAAATCATTTACAGATTGGTCCCAATTATTGCATTTACACAGTTTCCCATATTCCTCTATGTACAATGATGGGAGTCACTGGTGCCCTTCAACAGAACGATTTCCAGACTCCTTGGCTCATGCACAGTTCTGTATGGAGTATGTGGTGGTGGTGGTGGTGGTGAGTACTAGACATATGTCATTCCTTTGAAAAACACAGTACAGAAGTACCAGTTAGGCTCACAGAATGATGTCATATCTACTCACAGAAATATTTTTTCCAGAAATCTTCTCAGTCTTTGATCTTAAGACCTTTCTCATGCACTATCACAGACTACATTGCTAGAGAAATCCTGTTTTTCCCCCATAACTTACCCATTTTGAAAACAATCTCAGAAAAAGTGGTATGGTTTCTTTGCTCGTACACTTTGACACAAACTTGCAAGTCTTCTAGCCCCACCTTGCTAGAAGTCCGAAGATGTGTCTCTGAACCATACTACCTCAGAAGAGAGCCTATGGGAACCCTGCAATCCTTCTCCATAGATCTCCCTTCAGCTTTGCATTCCAATATTTGAAGGCTGATCCAAGTCTCATGGGTCAAAGGAGAAGTTTAGTCCTGGTAGTTGTTCCACCTTGGTGTTTTGGTAGTTAAGAAAACCCCATGTCATATAATCTGCCACCGCTTTGTGCAGGTGGTTGGGAAATTAGAGTGCAATATTGATTTAAAAATATGCATGACTGGGAAAATGACAGATGACATCAACTTTACTTCCACTTCTTCATATCCTTCCAATTGATATAACTAGCAAATTCATATTCCTTTAGGTTAATCAGGCAAAACTTTTATTTTTAGGCAATCAATTTTCTTATCATTCTGATTCTGGCCACTATTGTGTTGTCATATGTGTTTTCTGTCACCTCTCCTTGCCTCCTGCTATCCCCAGTGACACTATTAAAGACAAAAAAAATCACTCGAGTACATTAGTGACCCCTCTTAACTGATCTTTGGCAAAATTCATAAACCATATATGGATATATAGGCTGTTCTTTTAAAATTATCTTTCAGAAACTTCGAAATACAAGAAAGTCATTGAGGTTGGTAAAGCATGGCTTTTCATGTCCTTTGGCTGTGCTGATTAGAGTAGAACTGAAAGGACTGAGAAGGCCTTGATCAACAGAAGAAGGCTTTCAGTTGATCAAGAACAACACCCTGTCTTCTTGTTTCATTTAAAATATGCACTCATTAAATCCCTCTGTCTACTTAGTCACAAATTGTTCTCAAGCTCATCAGAAGACAGTTAGTATAATTTGGCTTCAGCATCATATTTGTCAATTTGTAAGCTCAAATGGTTTTCTATACCTCCAGGAAATAGTTTTTTTCTTTCTTAACCTATATGCTGCAGAGAGATTCATCTTTCTTACATAGTTAAAAGCAGCAGTTTCAGCTAATGGAACATAACTCTCAATTAAAATAATTGAAATCCACAAAATAATTGTAATAAAGAAGCATTCCAATTAAATGGATGCTTTCCTTTGTACCCATGCCTGCCACAGTTCCTTACTCCCCATTCAGTAAATAGAGTTAGCTATTCTTTTTAAGAAGGCTGTCCCTGCAGGGGAGTCAGATGGAAGAATAGATTGTGCCAGGTTAGAATCCATTCCAAATTTGTTTGGGAAGAATTTAAAGAAAAGAGTATTTGAGTTTATTTACTCTTGCCAGCATTTCTGTTCAAGAAAAAAAGCCGTTATGGTTACAAAAGCCTCAAGCCATCAAATATCCTTAAAATAGCATTTAATGATTTAAGTGTAAATGAATCATAAACACTTAGATTTTGTTGTTGTTTTATTTTCCTTTTATCGAAGATAAATTATTTTTGTCTCACATAATGTAGCCTGGTTATAGTTTCTCCTCATACTCCTCTCAGTTCCTCCTCACTGCCGCTCCCAATCCAGATCCACCCCCTTCTGAAAACTCCTAGAAAATAAGCAGGGTTCTAAGGGATAATAGTAAAAAAAAAAAAAAAAATACGATTAAACAAAACTAACATCAGAATTAGAGAAAAGAAACAGACAGAGGGGAAAGAGCCCAAGAGGAGACACAAGAAACAGAGAGCCAATCATTTACACACTCAGGAATTCCATAAAATCCCATAAAAACACTAAACTGGTAGCCATAATAATGCAAAGGCCACATGGGGTAAAAAAGGTAAAATGTATAAATAAAAGAAAAGAAAATATAATAAGGGTTTTTTTTTTTTCTTTAAAAAGGAATGACCTGACACACATTATGAGAAAAGGAACCTTTAAATATGTAGTTGAATTAATTTGCTGCTGGCCATATACTGCTGGGCATGCAGCCTACCCTTAATAATAGTAGTTTGTTTCCCCAGTGAGACTCTTTGAGAGGAAACTAAATATTCACATGCAAGTAGTTTTCTCTTGGAGACTGCTTCCTGGTTAGGGATAGGGCATATGTCTACTCCTTTCAGCTCTAGGACCTCATCTGGTGCAGACCTGTGCAGGCCCTGTGCATGTTGTATATGCTTGTATGCCAAAGATACCATGAAACAAATACAACTTCAAATAGAGTTTGAGGAAGAAATCATGTGAGAAGTTTAGGGTTTGGGTACTAGACCAAGCTAAATACTATTTGACACTGGACAAACCATAGTACCTGTGTTAGTCTAGATGTTGTAATGTGGAACAGACTAGATGATTTCTAAAATCATTTTCAAAGCTTTCAAAAGGAGTGGAGGTCACTTCCCTCTCTTTCTCTTTTTTCATTATGAACCTCATTGCAGAACACGGCTGGGTATGTTCTGATCAATTGTTCCCTGTTTTGGGGGAAGTGGTACATTACTAGGTCTATATGAGAAACTTGCATTCCTAGCCTAAATACTAAATTTTCCTTTCTCCATGAAAGTCAGTTCACCAAAGAAAGCACGCATTTAACTATGCTATTTTGATTATATATGGAAGACCCAGGAGAGGTAAGCATTGAGAAGGAAAGAACAAAGAATGGGTTCTGTCATGGCTGAAATGGCAAATAATGGCTTACTCCTTCACAGATGGAATAAGTAGGAAATGTGAATTTAAAAACCTACTCTGGGAAATCACTGGTTATTGTCTGATATTCATGTAGTCCCAAGAAGTCTCTGTCAAAAGCCCTTCTTCAAAAGCAAAATAAGGGAACAGGAAAAACCAATGCAGGACCCATACCTGGATGGGTACACTATCGAGGAACAAGTGTCAACTGTGAAGCCATTCTTAGTGAACTGCATTAGACACAACTGTCCACAGAAGGCAGCATGAGTGCCCTGAATGTGATTTCTATTTCTCTCTAATGGCCCTTCCAGTTGGAACCCACTGATATGCCTGAAATTTTTGAATTTAAGATGCATACTGAAAGAGCTGGGTCTTTGGGAAGTGTCTATTTTGTCATCTAGAAATTGGAATATGCCAGTTTTCACAAACTTACAAAATGTTATCTGGAGGAGGTAAAGTACTTCCCAGGTCACATATATAAGGCCATCTGCTTTCTCACTAATAGATATCTAACTTCATGTTCAAGATTGCTGGCAAGAAAGCCAGCAAAAATGGACTATATAAACTCTGTCCTATACAATTGAATATTTATTTTGTGGGTAGTTGAAGAGATGCTTTTTTAGATGCTATTGAAATGCAAAAGAACACAATCCATTTAGAGTTGTCTAAAGAGGGTTCATTCTGTTCTTTTCTTTCCCATGGCTTTTGTGTAACACCTGTTTAACTGACAGGCTCTCAGAGATGGGCATAATATGCATGAAATATTCTCAGCTCCTTGAGATGTCACTTGACTCAAATCCTTACCTAGCAGATACATCTCCAGGTGAAGCTATGGCAACCATGGAAAAACATTTAATGCTGAAAACAAGATGTGCCACAGGCATATCTAAGAAGTAATAGAGAACATGGATCCATCTGCAGGTAACATTGTATTCTCAACACCTCTTAAGAAAGCCATTCCATGTAATTGCCCCTGCTCTTTAAGAAACCTTGAGAGTCTGTTAAGAATTTTGTGAGAAGCACAAAAGGAATGTGAATCTTTTCTTAAGCATCTCTATTCATGGTGGTTACAGTGAAGGAAACAGAAAAGATAGTAGGTATGTAGGAAAACCTGCATGCTAGAACCCAGGAAGCTGAAGTCTCTTGCCTACATTCTTTGATTCATCTCTGCCTATCACTCGGGTTTGGACTGGAGTTTACATATCTTTACATAATAGTTTATTGCTAGCTCTCAGTGGAAATCACTGTAACTCCTTGTCCTGCGATATCCACCAACTGATGTAGTAATATCTTGAGAAATGCATGTTATCCATGATTTGGATTCATTGAAATACTGGGAACAGTAGGAATTTAAAGATCCTGATATGTTCATGGGATAATCTCAGTTCCTTGGAGGGATATAAAATTAGTGAAAATAGATTGCTACTTACTTTTATGTGTGAATGTGCTTATTAGATGGGATATCAAGGCGTGTGTTTAAATAATTATCTAGGGTATGTCTATTAGATCTGTGACATGTTTTACAAACCACTGGACTAAGTAAAATACTGTCATTTCCAATAGGGACCACTATTATCCACTCCTCAGTTGAAAATCTGAATAATGAAAAGGCTGAGCACTTCTGAGTAAGGAAAAATATATATTTGTATGATATCATTGGAATTACATCACTGGCTTTTGTTTGGCCTAAGAACTTGAACTGGTACATGGACTCTCTTGGGGTCTCCAGCTTTCTAACTGGTACTACATCTTAGATCTTAGATGTTAGAGCTCTTATATCATCATAATCACTAAAGAACTAGTTAATTATGATGTACACACACACACACTCTATTGAGCATGCATATTTATAGACCCCTAAGACAAACATTAGGGTATTTGCTTAGGGACATAGACGTACAATTTCCCTACTTCTTCAAGTAAAATTTGATTTATTTACACTGATTTTTATTGTAAAACACATCATTTTCCTTCCTACTTCACCCTTGATAATAATGATTAATAATTCAATATTGTGGTAAATGTGTCCATCAAGATGTCCAGGGGGGTTATAACATTATGTAGTCCCTTCATTAAAATGTGGCTAGAGAGGCTGAGAAGATGGGTCAGTTGATAACTGCTTGCCATGTAAGCGTGAGGAACAGAGTTTAGATCCTCAGAACCCACAGGGAAGCTTTCCGGTTCTAGCAGTCACTTATAATCCAGAGGATCCCTAAGACAATATGGTTAGGCAGAGCAGAGAGAATTGACAAGCTTTGGGTTCAAAAAAAGATCTTGCCTCATTAAATAAAGTGGAGAAAGAAAGAGAAAGACACCCAACATCATCCCTGGACATCCACATGAATGTAAACACACACACACACACACACATACACACACACACACACACACACACACACACACATTCTCTCTCCCTCTCCCCCCCACACTTATAGTGTGAGGTAGAATCTTAAATTAGCTTTTAGCCAATAAATGCAGCAAAGGTAAAGAGATTTAAAAAACCCAGTATATAACCCTCATCAGTTGATAATTGAATTCCTCATGGGGGACATTAGTGAAATGGAGAGGTGGTTCAACCTTTATGAGCACTTGCTGCTCTTAGAACCTGATTTCAGTTCCCACTACAAACATGGGAGTAGACAAACAATTGTTACTCCAGTTCTAGGGGTTTTGAATCCTCCTTCTGACCTACATAGGCATTACATACATGAGCTACACACAGGTGCAGGTGCGTACATAAAATAAAGGAACACAAATTTGGATTATCTTGACTTAATTGGTTGAAGGCATTAAAGCATAATCACTTGTAGGCTTTGAAGAAATGAGTGTCATGTGATCAGGACTGAAATAGGGCCAGGCCCAAAAGACTCTAGGTAATCAAGGGTCTGAGAATGACCTATGGGGTGACATTTGCTAATAAATAACATGTTGTTCCTACAGCCATTAAATTCTTCCAACACTCAAAGTGTTAGCATTCTGTCTAAACTCTACTCCCACAGTTACATGGCAATAGCCAGGTATGTTCCTCCCCACAGTTACCTGGCAACAGCCAGGCAGGTCTGGTCCACTATAAAAGGGGCTGCTTGCCACCTCCTCTCTCTCTTTCCTCTTGCTTTCTCTTTCCTCTTGCTTCTCCCTGTCCCCTCGCCCCTTCCCCCTTCCCTTCCCCCTCTCTCCAAGTGCTCATGACTGGACTCTACTTCTCTCTCTCTCTCTCTCTCTCTCTCTCTCTCTCTCTCTCTCTCTCTCCCTTTCTTTGCCTCTACTATCCTCTTAATTCCCCTCCCCATGCCCTGAATAAACTCTATTCTATAATATACTGGTGTGTGGCTAGTCCCTCATGGGAAAGAGATGCCTTGGCATTGGCCCGCTGAGACATCCCCTTTCCCCATACCTCACCACACACACCCACAGAACATATTCTCTTTCTCTTTTTATAAACACATCACAAAGGAGATGACAAGCATGTATTTCATAAAATAATACAGTAAAGTCCATACCTATAGTCAATCTTGTGTTATTCTGAGTAAAGGGGCCAGCTATATGTCATGCATTTTGCCATGCCAAACAATATCCGGTGACATGGATTTTGCTAGTTATAAATGCTATTGCTGTGAAGCTTTGATTATGAATACTGAAGAAATAGACAGGGTCACATATTTGCTCTATTCCTAATATATTTGGGATTTCTATACTAATTTCCTAGGTTTCTACACTAATTTCAATTCCCAGTAAGAGTCTAAAACAGTTACACTTTTCATGCCCATATACTCACTACCATATGATGCTTTTAGTTTTCTTGATTGCTATCATTCTGACTCAGGTGAAATAGAAAAATCAATGTAGTTTGTATCATGATGGTTAAATAAGTTGAATATTTTTCCTATAAAGCCAAAGAATCCAGATAAAGTAATATAAGTTTACATATATGCCATCATATATGATACTTATAGGGTATGAAAACGGAAATAAGAGTTGTGGGGAGGCAGAGGAGACTGACAGAGTGGCAGGACAAGGGAGGGTAGTGTAGAAGTGGGTGTTTATAATCAATATAAACATGGAGAAATATTACAGAGAAACCCACTAATTTTAAGTTAATACTTATTAATAATTATAATTTAAAAAGAAATGAGCTGTAATGTTATTTTAAAAAAAATGTTGCTAAAATGACTGTGTTCTATAAAGAGTACCATGATAAATAAGCATGGTGGTGAATTCCTTTAATCTCAATGGTCAAGAGCTGAACATCTTATTAAAGCAAATCTTACACAGAGACATGCCAATCTGGTTTATGGGTGTAGAAGGATCATTGCTGGGTTACTCCACCCAGCTCCATCTTCTAAACCTTCCTCATGCCAAGTTGGCAAAGCATTGCCGTACTAAGTAGGACTTATGACTAGAATAAGAGAGGATGAAAACACATTGCCATTTTCTCTTCTTCTAGGGCAGTGGAAGCCACCATTTGTTTCTTGCATGCCAAGTAAGGTATACATGCAGATATAATGTAGGAAAGATACCTAGCTATAGGCACAGGTCAATTGGCAGTGTTTTTATTTTGATAACGAGATAGTCAAGAATTTCATGAGCAATACTGCAGTAGCAGCACTCATCCGACAGCCACTGGTCCATGATTACAGGACCCCAGTAAACAAAGTCAGCTGATACAACTGTTTCCATTCCAATGTAAATGTATAGACATGGTTTGTAGGTTGAAACACAACTGCATCTTAAAGAGCCAGAATTTGTGTGAACACAGCATTAGTTGGTAAGGTCAGAGGAATGGCAACCAGGATATGTCAAACTTTGTCAAAAATGGCAGCTCACCTTCAAAATAGCTGGGGCGCACAGTCATCAAAGCATGCATGGGTGAAAGGAGAGAAAAACATCACTCTTTTCAACACGGATCTGGGGTATGCAGCTATGGTCACTAAAAGTGTGGTGAAAAATGCAACAGGATCAGCTATTTCAGCTTGTCAGAGTAGAAAATCAAAAATGATCCATTTGTGCTGTATTTGTTGTCGTTGTTGTAGAGCGAAAAAACGACCCTGTGTAAAAATGCTCCTATATATCAGAGGATTTTGTGAATAGAACAGGGATTACAGGATCATCTGACAGCAAGCCACTATCCTCCACGCTGCAGAATTCCCCTTTCTCCAGTGATAAGGAAAGAGGTATAGAAACGGTAATCAATGACAAATAACTTCCAAGGGTAGTGAGTCCTGGGTTCTGCTATTGTTTCTGCACTCATTTCCTGTGAGACCTATGGAACGATAGATAGTCCTTATTGGGATCCTGTTAAAGTCTGTCTAAAAGGACACTTCTGGAAGATGGCAAGGCTATATTCTTTTAAAGCGAATGAGAATAGACTAAAAACGCCAACACTAATCTGGGTGCATGTACTTGAGGATACTATGAGTTTCAACCTCTCTTACATTGTGATGAAGATTATGATGACAATATCAATAATCTTAATAATGATAGCAGTGCTTATTGATATAAATAGGAAGGAAATTTCCTGTTTTAAAATTTAAATAATTTAAAAAAATATTCCCAAGCATCCTCTTAAAGTGTTGAGGTAAGAAAAGCTGATAGGTGTTTCATCAGCCAGAAAGTAATAGACAGACTAGTCAAAGGTAACAGGACATGAGTTTCCCAACTCTATCTTCATGCCGCTGTTATTGTTTCACTTATTATTTTTTCCAGACTTGAAACTCAAGTAGTTCAATAATAAATCTCATAACTGTGGGTTTCAATATTTCTTTTCTTATCACTGTACATGAATCCCAATTCCCTGGGCAATATAATATCAGCAGAGTTCCCACAAATTCTTTCAGTGTTGCGACACAGTGAAATTTTAGTTATAGGAAAGGTATTTTGTATTTGAATTCATATTTTGTGCACAAATATGGAAAAAGTTAAAATCAATATACTGTCCTAATCATATGCTCTCTTCCATGGAAAGTGATTGTCCTCAATGAAATTAGTCAATAATCAACATTATTTATATCAGATGCTATCAAAATGTTTTGCTAAAAATGAAGAAAAACACAGAATATTATCATGGTGAGATACAGAAGATGCAAGCACAATGTGGTCTCACCACTAGACTATTAACCAATTGGGGCATTTAGCATTTCAAGTTAAAAAATGCTTTCCTAATTTAGTTTAATTTTGGTCTTCATGGCAACTAAAATAAGGAAAGACAAGTGACTGTAACATGGAGAGAAGCTGAGGCCCAGAGAGTTACTACCTTAAGTTCCCCCACCAAAATGCATGACAAAATTAGAAACGCAATTCTGACACTGTTGCCAGTGAGAATCAATAAAGTCATTATCATATCTACTGATTCAGCAACTATTACATACCAGATGCTGTTCTGTACTTTGTCTTGGGCATACAGGGTTAGACAAAACAATGAATGTTAAATGAGTCTTGGCCTCTTCCAGCCTAATGTTACACAGCAGTTGAGGGAGGGAAGGTATATGCATGACAGGCACATTGGTATGAACAGATAGCCTTTTCTTTCTTCAGGGCACCAGGCTAGACCCAAAGCTCAAAAACATCCACCCTGACCATCTTTTGAGCAAAGCAAATGGGGGCCTGCTGGGAAACTGAGAAGCAACCCTGAGAAGTCAATGCCCATTAGACAGGACTTATTCAATTACAGTCTGTCAGCATTTTTGCCTTTTGAGATTAAACTGCACCTGACAAGTATTTTATGTTTGTTTTTTAAATTTAAATGGAACTACAACAATAACGAAAAGAATAGAAAGGTACTCCCAAAACAGGCTAAGAAACCATGCATTTAGAGTGAAACACAAATATTTAATCAGAACCTCCACATACTTAACTGCTGGAATAGATGTAATCCTTGCCCCCATTGAATTAAAGGTAACAAATCTTTAATTTTCCTATGTATTTGGCAATAAAATTATAAGTAGCTATGTCTGCTGAGTTTGGCATGAATTAAAACACAAGCGGGTATATAAAGCTCAACATGTGAATGCTGCCAGTTAGAAGCATCTTCATGCTCTGCACTTAGAGATGGGGAAGTGGAGGTACCATTGCTGCCAAATGACCCACAGGAATTGCCAATTCCATGCAGTGCTTTTGCATATCATGGTTTTGCATGGTCAGACTTACTATTTCCGTCCAGATGGGGTAACGTGCCAGCCTAGTATGTGTCCCAGAGTACAAACCCAGGAGTGGTTGGATTTCACTCATTCATGGAGTTTTACTGTGTGATAACTTCACTTGGCCATTTCATTTGATCATTCTGTATGTAACAGATGAATTTCTGGTGGCAGATTCAGGACTGTGCTGTATGCCTGACAATCATATCAGGATTCAGGCTTGAGCATTAGGGGAGTGAGTAAGTCATGAGTCAACCTTACTAAAGCTCATACAAATCAGTGAAAGTGCTGCAATTACTCACACTATCAAATTTCAGAAAGCTTAATTAAGTATGATGGACTGCGACGATAATACATCAAACTCTTCTAAAACTAAGAACTTTCCCACTGTACTCAGACTAGGAGCTTATTCAATATTTTTGAGTTGCAACTCATTGCCATCATTCTAAATCATGATTTGGAAGAAGCATGTTAGCAAGTATACTGTCAAACCATAATAGTAAACAAGGGAGACTCTTTCCATCAAAGCACAAGCCATTAAGAGACTTTCACTTTAATTAACAATGGGAAATTAAAACACATATCCACCAGTTTCTCTGTAGGGTATAAAGTATCCATTCAACAATCCCTGCTCTGCAAAACCTTGATTATTCAGTAGATATAGAGGCAAGCCAACCTAAACAATCTGAGGTAGACTGCTATGTCTGATTGTTTTTCACTGTGTGTTTGCTATTGGGAAATTGCAGGGGCAGAAACAAAACTTGAGAACATGGGCTCAAACAATATTAAGACCAATTCAGCACAGCATAGCATTGTTTCTGTAATAATCAACCAGGAGTCCAGAAAAAAAAAAACAAAAATAAAAAAGAGGTTCAGTTATACTGGCAAGATATAAAGATAGACAAGGATAAACATGTGGTTGTACAATACATAAGGGAAGGAATATAAAATGATGCACAAAATAATACGTACTCCACTCATAATCTTATGGCTAGAAGAAGCATGCCATAGGAAACCAATCCAGCTGTCAGGAAGCCTTATTGATATGACTGTTATGTCAGCAAAGTACATATAGAGAACAAAGATTTAGCTGGAATAAATGGCATCTACATGGCAAGAGAAATTGGACCAACCACATTATCAAGAATAATACCTAAGCGAATGATAGATAAATCAGTGCTCTCCCTTACCATTGATCTTAGGAGTAGCATAGCAATCCTAAGGCTTGGGGCGTATTTCCATCTCTGTAACTTACTACCTTTGTGATCTTGGGTGTATCACTTGAATATGGAATATGCATTTCTTCATCTATGAGGACAACTCTATTCCTCATTCCTCTGCATATTTTACATAGCAATATTATTTAAAGTGGGAGACAGGACAATGACCAGCATTAGGCTTGCTCTGCATCATCAGTATGTTGCAGGAAGAACAGAGGGCAATGAGACGCTCAGGCATGTGAGTT
Source organism: Mastomys natalensis (assembly GCA_021653895.1). NCBI lineage: Eukaryota > Metazoa > Chordata > Mammalia > Rodentia > Muridae > Mastomys > Mastomys natalensis. Next base: position 371,313 of record JAJTUV010002182.1, on the reverse strand, counting down.
GTTCTGACCTTACATCTTAGGAGCAACCACTATGGAAGGGGATCAAGTGTCCTTGGGACCATATTCAAATCCAATGTTATAGGTGCATCAGCTGGAGAGTTTCTTCATGACTCTGGATTTTCTTCATCATGCCATATGAAAAGGTATACAGTAGAAACTTTCTTACACTACTTACTACAGTCTATATTTATGAACAGTCATTACCTGAAAGTTTTGTTTTCTAAATATTTCCCTGTTAAAAGAATCAATGGCCCTACATTCCCGAGGAGTATTTTTATATTCTCACTATGGAGATGAGTTGAGATTTTCTGGTCTCACCTTTCTTTCCCCCATGAAAGTAGAGAATCAGGAATAAAAAGCAATCGTTTGACAAGAGGTTTGTAACATATTGCAGATTTTTAGAAAAGGACAGGCATGATATTTACTCACACACAACTGCAAGACAGCAGGTCGATATGTATTGACTAAGATCCAAAATAACATAAATGAAGTATCACAAGGCCCCCACCCCCATGTATTCACCTACCAGTGGAATACTGAATCAATTGCTGTAACATAATGCTGTCAAGACCCTCGTTAAAATGCTTTCCTCCATTGAGCAGCAAATTAGAAAGACATTCACAGGTGTCCATAATGGCATCTGCAGAGATCTCTAGCTTAAAAATTACCTTTCCTGGCTCCTTTAGACAATGGAAGATGGTAGAGACAGGCATTAACATTCTGCCTGATTCTGGAGCAACTGGTAAAATAAAATATAACTCAAACTTGGTATCTGAAGAGAAAAATAGAGCAAATTAGTTTTCTAAAATGATTTTTGTTAACCATTCTCTTAGGTTAGGGTCTCTAGAATCAGATGCTGATCCAGAGAATTGCTGTTTGGGAAACTGTAGTCATCAGGAGTGATGGAAGTGGAGTGAAGAAAGCAAGGCTGTTGTCTCCTCGGAGACAGAGCTTTATCCTATGGAGATCCTATGGAGAACTCTAGATGCTGAACTGTACCAGGAGAGTGGTCCTATCTAGAAAGAAAGGGCTTGATCACTTTGGGGATAATGCTTGTGGTCTAGGTAAGCAAAATCTACTGGGTAAGAGGGCTCCTGATAGAGAGAAAAAGATGTGAGCCTTAGTGAACAATCATGCTCATCGCTATTGTATAAGGGCATATACTCCAGGAAAGGAATTTAGGCAGTGGGATTAACACTGCGCAGTTATCAGGTTGGACATTATTGGATTCTGTATAAACCTGATTTCTTACTAGAGACCTGCCAGTGATATTTCTACCTCTCTGATCACAGTTTTTGGTTCACTCCCTTTGCAGTCACACTGGAGTACACGGTCATCATAAAACCTCTGTAGTTGCTCTTCCCTTTCCCTGAAGCTTTATTCATGCAAATGACTGCCTCATTTCCTCTTTTCCTTTACTGATCTTTACTCTGATGTCTTTTCCAAGTTGGTTTCCGTAAGGACTGCCAATGCTGCCAGCCATCCTCCATGCTTCAGTCTTCCCTACCACAGTAATCACCACCTACAAAATATGTTGCCTTTATGTTTATTGTCTCCCCCTTCCCTTCTGTGGGTCAGCTCTAAAAGAAAAGGCATTTTCATGACTTGTTTTTAGAAATTCACGAATGTCACCTCAATGCCCGTAACAATCAGTGCGAGAATCATCAGCTATTTGCTGAATAAATAAACAAAATCACCCCACTTTCCTCTATGCCTGACCTAACTTGAATGTATTTCCAATGCTCACACTTTCTCCCTCAATTTCATCCATACTATTTCCAGTGCATTAGATTCATTTTAAAAATCACTTACAGTAATGGCTTTGTTTATTCCTACTTTGTATTTTCAAATGTTCACTAAATCAACTACAGTCACTGCATCCACATGGGTTATGAGTCATGTTTGTTTTGAAATAGAAAATGCTCAGAGCTACCAATTTTGCCAGTCATGAGGGACAAAAGACTCCAAGACAGAATCTATTGTCATTTACCAAGTGAGCAAATAAAATTCAAAGGGAAAGTATGTATGTTGTATTTACTAAAAGAGAAAAAAGTCCTCCACCAGAGCCCTTAAAACTGGATGTGAATAGAAATCCATGTAGCATCCATCAACTAAAAGTATTCTTCATGCATTTACTCTTTTGGGAAACATATATGTATGAAAGTTTTGTATTTACCTATTATATATAACTCAGCATTTATCAACACAATCAATACCTATTGGATACAATGTTTGATCTGGAAGGAAAAGAATACTATTGTGTTTCTGCATATACATTATCTGAAAACCAAATAGTTCAGTAATTGGTTTCATCTCCGTGTGGGCATAGAACAGAATTGCAAACCCTGGGAGACTTACAAAAGAATGCATTTTCTTTCTTTTTACAATATACTTTGTGTGTATGTGTATGCATGCAGGTGTGCATGTAGGTATGCATACAGGTATGCATGCATGAATGTTATGTGTACATGTGCTGAGACTACAAGTCCATGTGGAGTCTCTTCCTCAATCAATTTTCTGAGTTATTATTTTTTATTTCATTTTTATAATTTTGTGGAGGTAAGGAGAATGGGCACAGAAGGGAGAAGAGAGTGTCAGATCTCTTCATGCTGGAGTTAGATGCAGTTACAAGCCACTGGAGGTAAGTGCTGTGAGCCTATTTCTAGAACCCTAAAGAGCAGTAATCACTCTTAACTACTGAGCTATTTATTGAGCCACAGCTTCCACAATGTCCACTAGTAAGGAATCCCAACAAAGACTCCAAAGACCTGGTAATTTTATGACTTCCTACTTTCAACCTTATTGTTTCTTAAGCAGAAAATGGGAATAACTATCAATTGTATCTTTATGAGAATCTCATGAGATGAAGGTAAAAGAAGTCTGTAAAAACAGAGAATTACAGAAGGTGTGTGAAAACTGGGCTGCTTATCAATTTTCTCACTGAAGCTTGGGTAAGAGTTCTGTTTTATCATTTTAAGCACTTGGGGGAGGAAATGATAGTAGACAGAGAGAATGGCTTCATGAACTGCATCCCAAATTACTATGAACATGATGGTAGGAATCTAGAATCTAATAGCTACTTAAGATCAGAAATTAGCAGATGTAGTCAGTGTGATCTTCTTACTCTAATCTTCTGTATCTGTACCTGTTAAATAACCATGACTGGGAGTCCTGCCAGAAAGAGCAATCTTTGGCCTGTATCCCAGACTACTCCTTTGTCTCTGATATAGTATTACTGACTTGATTTGGGCCTCATATGCAGATGCAGTAGAGCATGATGGTTAGAAGTGCAGCCTACACAGTTAGACTGCATGCTCTGTATGTTACAGTTCTGAAAAGGGATTAAGCAGGCTACATAATGCCAATACCCTCCCTGAGTCTAGACATCCTCATTTGGAAAGCAAGTAAATAAGTGCACATATGAATATTGACCTCACACTGAGAGTCAGTGTGAGAATTGTTAAGTACATTTACTGTGTGAAATGTCTAGCCCTCCAGCAGCCTGTGATGGCTGCCATACCAATGTGCTACACCAGATTCTGTTTTTGTATGAGCTGTACCTTTTCCAATCTCAGGTTCCTCCTGTGCTCAATGAACAATATGAAAGCTCTGACCAGCTGTTAGGACAAAAGTGCAACCGTCTCAACTGGCCAAGTTGTTGTGAATGTGACTAACATGTTTTTCTTGTTGAAGCACAATGTGATACCACATTAAGAGCTCTGGAGTCAAATGATACACATTAATTCTCTTGACTTCACCACTAAAATATTATAATATTCTAATGAGGAGAGGTCAGTAATTTTGATCTAGATTTACCCAAAAACATATTCATTACATGAATCAAATGCATTAATATGACTGAGTCTTAATTTTTTTAGGCATCTAAGGGTAATAGGAGTTCCCATCTATCTCTCTAGGCTCTTTAAAGACTGAATAAGGGCTCCTGCAGTCATCTCTCCTTCATCCAGCATTTATTTATGTACTTAAGTGTGTTTATATTTCTAGGTTTGACTTCTTTTTTTTTTTTTTGACTTCTACACTGAGTAAAATGTCTCATAATTTTCCTTTTCCTGGGAGTGATTTCTTCTTCAATTCCTATTCATTCATCAATTATCAGTTCAAGAAGCCCTTGCTTTGGCTCACCTATTACAAATACCTCATTGTCTTCTGTAGAACTCACGGTAGAGCTGTATGATTTCAATTTTCACACTAGTCTATACCCATCTTGCTAGCCACCATAATTTCTTGTGTCTTAGCCAATTACTGAGCTAAAACAACTTGTCCAATATTTGCCAGAAGAAGTAGCAAATAAACAAACAGGAAGCAGAAAAGCAATGAAATTACCTTACTGACTACCCCACTTTCATCTTGAATGTTCAGGGTGGTAGTTTCAGATAACCAATACTCTTTGGCAATGTTCTACTTCAATGCTCACAAGAAGGCTGCTCTCTGAGACCTATTATTTCACAGCATGCATGTACTGTTTCAAATCATCAGGTGCTGGAATTGAGAATGCCAGCACCCCTTCTCAGTCTTTTTTGAGTACCATTCGGAATAATTCGGATCTCAAGGGAATTCTTCTGTGCTTGGACCTTCATCTCTCTTCTCTTCCCATCTCGTTAGCCTGGCATGAGATTTGGTTTAGAGTTCTTCTCTTCCATTCTTCTGAGATCTGTATGCACTGAGACCTTCACTAGGGTGTTATTTTTCAGATTTTCTAAGGTAAGCTATTAATAATTCAACATGTCTCTTTGGCTAGGAAGAGAAGTACTGGAAGGGGAAGAAATGGTGGTTTGTTTTTAGTTGCAAGCCTGAATCATTTTTCCTTCTCCAACCTCCTGTCTAATAATAAGACCAAGGAAAAGGGAGACAGCAAAATCTTAGTGTTGCTACAAAATCCATGAACAACCTCCCTTGAAGATCTTTCTGCAAAATCCCGATGACCTTCCTGTAAATTTACCGTTCTTATTATCCCAAAGTTTTGAGTGAATAACTTCCATGATCAATTATTACCCAGGATTCATTCTTGTATTTATATCACCATTATTCTATCAAATTGTTCACAATAAGTCCTTTGTGTGTTAGAAACATGATACACATCACTGTAATTGATATTTTTGCTTTCTACAGCAGCTGTGAGAAGCATTCGTCCAACTAAAATTTTTAGTAGAAAACATAGGTTGTTTCCATTCATCAAAACTACTGTAGAATTTCATGAATGGAGAGGAGAGCAAAAGACAGAGGCAAATAGATATTATACCCCAGTGAATGGAAGAAATAACGTACTATGGAAGTACAGAAGTTATAAGGATAATCGAGAAGCCTGGATAGGCAGAGAGAAAATGCATTTTTTGCTACAGTACAGATGATATTGGCCAATTCTGAACAGGCTAATAACATAAGCATTTCCAGGATTCCCTCTAGATGTTCATTTAGTCAACAGATGCTACTTGTGCACCTACTCTGTGCCAATTATAGAGGTATACACTTGGTAATGTAAAGGTAAGTGAATGTAGTCCCTGCCAATAGATGGATCTTTGAACCAGATGCATGCAAAGAACCCTTAACAAGACATTTTTTATTGTTTCTTCCCCTCCATCTAGTACAAAAATTCTTTGACTTGATGCTTCCATGACAAGCTGCAATGGAAACAAGAGGCAATCTGTCCCAGATGAGGCTGTCTCCTTAGGATCTTATAAGAAAGAAACCTATCAAATTTCCCTACTGTTAAAGAGAAGAGAACACAGGTAGGATTTGTAACATCTCATACCCTGGCTCCCTTGAACAAGCTCCTAAAAGAAATGACAAATATCCCAAAGGAGCAGGCACTGGATAGTGTTCAAAGAAAAATCATTCACATTCATATGATAGAGGAACGTTGTTAGAATGGGCTGCCATTCCTGATAACTGTGAACCGAAGGACAAATGGAGAAAGGTAAGTCATATAAAGAGGAGTAACACGTGGTAGTGAGCCAGAACATAGCCTCCAAGGTGCTCAGAATGGCAAGATGTTAAGGTGTGATGAAAACCCACTCATTTTAAAGTTATGACAAGATGTTATCCAAGTGGTACCTTTTCAAATTATTCAATGCAAATACAATAGCCCCATAGGGATTTGATATCATCCATCAAGTTGTTCATTCTACAAACATTGTTGTAGTTCTTGTTTAAGTATAAAGTTGAGTGACAAGTTTCAGATTGGACAAAGAGAGGCCTTATTTCTCTAAGTGATATGGTTGGTAGGTGCCATTAACAATGCCATCTCTATTTTTTATCAAGTTGTACAAACTTACAATCTTTGCACTCCCTATTCTGCAATGTTTTCTAAGCCATAGATGCAAAAGCTGTGATATGGATAAATCCACTTTCTTTTGAGGACACTAAGCACTTAATGCACACTATCACCTCATCTAAATCTAAAGTACCTTCCGATGTTCCCAAATTCTTTTTTTTTTCCTTTTTTTAATTTTATTTTTTTGCTTATTCACTTTATAACCCGTCCCAGTCACCCCCCCCACAATCCTCCCCATCTCTTGTTTTCTGACTACCCCCTCTTCCTGTATCCCCCACCCTGCCACTTTAAGTCTCTGAGAGGCTAGGTGCTTCCTCTCCCATTTAGGCCAGATGAGGCACCCAGCTAGAAGACCATACTCCATATACAGGCTGCATGTTTTGGGATAGCCCCCACTCCAGATGTTTGAGACCTGCATGAAAACCAAGCTGCACATTTACAACATATGTGCAGGGAGGCCTAGGTCCAGCCCATGGAGGTAGATCTGTGTAGACTAGGTATGTTCCACGGTTGGTGATTCAGTCTCTGAGAGCTCCAAGGGTTCAGGTTGGTTTACTCTGTTGATCTTCCTGTGCAGTTCCTATCTCCTTAGGGCCCACAATCCTTCCGCCTATTCTTCTATAAGAGTCCTCAAGCTCCATCCACTGTTTGGCTCTGGATATCTGTATCTGTCTGAGTCAGCTGCTGGTTGGAGCCTCTCAGAGGACAGCTTGCCCCTGTCTGTTCTCATGAAACTCAAGAAGAAGGAGGAAGACCAAAGTGAGGGTGCTTTTGTCCTTTTTAGAACGATGTTCCCAAATTCTAACACTGTCACATTGCAATGTAGGGCTTCAATATTTAAATTTCAGGAAGGGGAGATATTCAGTTCATAACAAGGAAACATTCAATGTTTCTTTTCTAGATTCAGTGTGAGCTATTTATAAGTCATGGAAATATTGAATCATGTAGTATCACATCTAGTTATTAATTAAGAGTGCAGATCATGAAAATATATACAAACTGGATCTAAATTCATAATTTTACACTTACAAGCAATAGGACTATCCATATGCAAGCTATTTGATTATTCTGAGTGTGGTGAGATGTGTGAAATGAAATAATCAGAATTAAAAGATATCATGGATATTATAAATATTGTACCTGACATGAAGTAAAAATGTACAACACATATTCACCAGAAGAATTAAGCAGGAAACCAACATGCCTGGGGATAAATGCTGCAGAAGGTCAGCAGGAGAGGAATCTGAATAAACTGTAGCACTGAGAGATAGCTATGTGGAGAAGGGAGAGCTGAAAGATGCTTAGGAACAAGGAGGGTAAAGAAAGAATAATATTTCAGAGGGAGGAAACAGCTGGAGCTATTGTGGTATATGGCTAGAAATAAGTAGACGCCTGCATAGGCTGACCAGAGGATTGGCTTCCAAGAATAGCTTGTGCTTACTGGAAGCCTCTAGTTACAAGCTTGATTGGTTTTGCTGAGCCCTTGAATACCAGGAAGGGGAAGCAGAGCTCAGATATCAGCTGGTTCTACAAACCTGGGTTTAGAATTCAGGCAGAGACATCTGGACAGTAAACATAATAAGCCCTGAGCCTGTCCATCTCGCTTAAGGATTACAGTACCCCGTGAACACACTCATCCGATATTTATTCACTTGGGACCTGGGGACATATAGATAAATGTGGGAATGAAGTAAAGGTAAGAACAAGGGTGAGAGAGATAAAAGGGATGAAATGAGGTTGGGGATGAAAGCTGAAAATCAACACTGAGTTAACATGACTATGGGAGCTGAAGAAATACATGCAAAGCTTGAAGCACAGGGGATAGAATATAGATGGGAAAGGGATGAACCAGGAAAATCAACAGAGGACGATGAACCTCAGCAGCAACTGAAAGGGTAGGTAGCAGGAGAAACTGATGTCTCCTCGGTTATTTACTCTGAAGCCTGAGGACCATTTACTTTTATTGAGGTAAACCTCCCTTTTCATGTTAATCATTTGCCTTCAAGATAGGTCTTCCAGCAAGTTGTTACACAAGTCTTTTCCCCCTGTGACTCTCACACTGAATTGTTACCTACTGTGGTGCCATAGCTCTACTGTTAGGTGGTCTGGGAAGGGGTTATCACCCTATTTTACAAATAAAGAAGCTGATTCCTCTAGAGTTAAAAAGGCATGCCTGCAAGCTCATATTGGACAGCTGAGAAGGGGCAGATCATGAATGACTACCCTATATTCCCCTCACTCAACTGTGCAGGCATTCTTGTAGTGAGTTGGGATTCCTGATGAGAGTGACTTAAAGTCACCAGCCACTGCGGGGTGGGAACAAAATGTAGGCTATAGAGCAAAACATTTACCTGAAGGCTCTCTTGTGTAATGCCTTGCTAGGTGAGTAACCTTCAGTATGTCCAAGTAAGTTTCTTAGCCTGTAATTAGGTACTTGGCATGAGCACCAACTTTGGTGCCCAGATGTTCCTTAGAAAATAGCAGCATGATAATACACCTGCCTCTATCCTGTCCATAGAATGTGCCTCAGTACTCTCATTCAATAAAGCCATAATCCAGTGAGCCAAGCAGAGGGCACAACAGGACATTTCTCCCATTTTACATATATTTGCAATTATTAGGGTAACAGGGTCCACTACACTTTACAACTATCAGAAATTTCAAACTTGTGTGCCTGTCCTTGGGACCCTTTTCCTCCTACTGGGTTGTCTTGTTCAGCCTGGACATCTTGATATGAGAATTTGTGCCTAGTGTTATGGCTTCTTATTATGCCATGCTCAGTTGTATCCCTGGGAGGCCTGCTCTTTTCTGAAGAAAACAGAGAATGAGTGTATACCTGGGGAGAGGGAGGTGGGAGGGATGAGAAGAGTGGAGGGAGGTGACCTGCCATCAGGATGTTTTGCATGAGAGACAATTTAAAGAATGTAATAAACTAAATAAAGGAAAATAATACTTACTTAAAAAAAAAAAAAAAAGAAAGTTGAAAGCTTTGAAATTTCTACCAACTGAAATATACATATTTTGTGGCATTATTTTAGTTGAATTGAACTTGTTTGGTTAAAACTTTTGACATAAACTACCATTTAAACACTTACTACATATATGTGTGTGTATATGAGTGTAGGGGGGTATATATGTGTGCCCAAACTGTTTTGTATTCTAAAACATTCTGTAATCTAGAGAACGTGGAAGCAACTGCTAACTTCTTTCCTGCTGATTGGATACAATGGTTATGGATACAAAATTTAAATCAATATGACTATCCTAGAAGATCACAGGGGAAAAAACAGTTTGGTAACAATCAAAACAATTGAACTGGGATTGGTAACACGTATCTTTAATCCCAGAGTTTTAGAGGCAGAGGCAGTATATCTATGAAATTGATGCCAATCTCAGTGAACATAGCAAGTTCTAGGCCAATCAAAACTATATAGTGAGGCTAGTCTCAAAACCAAACCAAATTGATTATTCCATATGTTTATACTTGTAGTTAGAGGGGGAACTTCTCAAGATGACAGTTTAAGAGACTGCAATAACTTGGGGATCACTGAAAAACAACAACAACAACAAACCCCAGAAAACCAAACCAAACAAAAACAGACAAACAAAACCCAGAGTTTCATCTTCCCAGAAAGCTGATATGCCAATGATTTGAGGAAAGCGATCTAGCAGAATTAGCTGAACTTGGGCTTTACTCATAAAAAACCTCTAATTTTTGTTATCAATTCTGCAGGGGATGGATGGATGTCTGAGGTTGTCTCCCATGTGGGCCCCTTAGCCAGGAAATTCGATTTCCTGTAGAATAGATGTTTCTTATTTTCACATATTTGATTTGGAAGAAACTTCTTTCAGGCCCTTCTGACTAATCCCCAGAGTCAGTGTTTCTTTACAAAAGAAAAGAAAGGGAAAGAAAGAAGAAAGAAAGAAAGAAAGAAAGAAAGAAAGAAAGAAAGAAAGAAAGAAAGAAAGAAAGAAAAGAAAGAAAGAAAGGAGCTACTGCATTCTATTTATCAGCTGTGTGTACACTGCAGAGTCAAAAAGGTATCTGATTATGGAGACCATGTTATTATTATCAAGAATGTAACAACACCTACACAAATAATTAGAACCTAACTCCTCTTCTCTAAAGAACTGAGCAAAACATGTGGTATGACAGATTATCATCAGCCTGTTTGCTTCTATAAATCTCTGGTGAACAAAATCCAGTAACTTGTGGCTACTCTTTGTTATTTTGTTAGGAATCTGTAAATTTGTACTGCATATAATACTACTCAATATGTTTGAATGTACTCTACAATGAGAGCTCACATTCCCAGGCTCAGCCTCCAAATAGAATTAGTATGGTCTTGGGTAGTTTTGAATTTAACAATAGTTTAGTTGCATTTTTCCCCATGGGAGAAAACAAATTTTTCTGCCAAAAATGACCCCGTGAGAATATTACTGTATGTGTACTGTATTCATAATGCAAGCACAGAGATGCAATTTAGTATCTATGAGGACTACAAACATTATTTAACTCAAGGGAGTGGAGTGGAATGCAAATGGAGAATTCAGGAGAAAAATGAAACAGAAGAAAATCATTTATTTCTAGATGGTTTTGATGCTTTATTGAAACTATATGCTCCATCGAGCTTACCTAATATTCATAAAATGTAAATTAAAATGAACAAACCCCAAGCTATTGCTGTTACCCAAAGAGCTACTCCATTCTCACCATATTACCATTGTTAGGGTTATTCATAGGAATCATGTGAACCAAGTACATAGTGTATCAGAACAGAGAACAAGCATTAACATAATTCCCTTGTTAATAATGCTGTGTTGATAAGAGCAAGAAGGCAAAGGCTTGATCATGAATCAAATGGAATTCATATTCTCTACAGCAACTCAAATTACTGAAATTTATTGAAAATATTTTGTGTATCCTTCACACCTCTGTTCTCTGTGATAGATGTTTTAATGAACTTCTTTCTGCTCTCTGTGGTTCAATAATTCCTGTAGGAAAGCCTTGAAATTTAAAACTCCAAAGACACTAATAAGGAAACATAGACCCACTATAAAAATCTAATTCTCTGCTAATATCCTGGCAATAATTTCATTATTAAACTTTCTTAAAAGATACCATGAGTTTTTCCTCCCACACAATTGTAGTCAAAGTTTTTCTCTGATATTTCACCCAATGCCATTTAATAGACAGTACACATTGTCCACATTAATAAAACATACTGTTAGCCTAAATTTTGTTTTGTTTTGTTTTGTTTTGTTTTTGAGACAGGGTTTGTCTGTGTAATCTTGCTCTGTAGACCAGGCTGACTTTGAACTCATAGAGATTCACCTATCTCTGCCTCCAGAGTATTGGGATTAAAGGTGTGTACCACTACTGCTCAGCAGTCAACTTAAATTTAAAATTTAATAATCTGTTTTGAATTAGTCTACTAACACTCGTCAACACCCAAAGCAGCAATGAACAAACATCTAAATCAGACTTTTAGACAAAATAATTTCAAAGAGAATTTTAGTGTGTTCTAGATGTAGAATTATAAGTATCTGTACACACTAAGATAAGTCATGTCTATATGATTTCTACATTGTTTGTATGAGCCCTTTCAAAAGTAGTGTGTTTCAATGTCAGTGGCAATTTAGTGTGTTTCAATTTAATTCTCTTTCCAATAGTTACTATTAAAATGAAAACAGATACAAGAAACTAAATTCTGCCAGTCCCATACCCCTGTGAATTCAGGCATCAATTGTACTCAATAAGTGTGTGTTTGTGTGTGTGTGTGTGTGTGAGAGTGTCTGAGAATGTGTATATGTATGTGTATTAAGGAATTGGAGAAAGATGTAAACATCATCCAAATTCAATGTGTTCATGTATGAACTTCTCAAAAAATAAGTCAATTAAAACAAACATTTTATGAATTTAGATTTCTTTGATTTACTACAGAATGAAATCAAACATCTCAAAATTTTATTGGCTATATATAGCTTGTATTTTGCATACTAACTCATCTGAGACTGAGACCATATTTTTAAAATTTTAAATATTTTCAGAAAATAAATAAGGTCTCCTTTACAAGGTTTTTCTCTGTTTTTAAATAATTATTTTATTTATTGACATTCCAAAGTTCTTCACTTCATCCTCCTCTCCTTCACCTCTGAGCTCAAGTCTCTACAGGATTAGGCACATCCTCTCCCACTGAGGCCTGAAAAGGCAGTCCTCTGCCACAAAACATGCCACAGGCCTCAGATCAGCCTGTGTATGGTCTTTGGTTGGTGACTGAATCTCTGGGAAGTTCTGAGGGGTGCGGGTTAGTTAACTCTGTTGGTCTCCCTATTGGGTTGTCCTTCTCCTAACTCTTCCATAAGGGCCCTCAACCTCAGTCCAATGGTTGGCTGTAAGTATTTGCATCTGTCTCAGCCAGCTGCTGGTAGGGCCTCTCAGATGAAAGTCATGCCAGGCTCCTGTCTGTAAGCACATCATAACATCAGTAATAGTGTCAAGGATTGGTCATTGCCCATGGGATGGATCCCAAGTTAGGGTGGCCACTGGATGACCTTTCCTTCAGTCTCTGCTCCAGTTTTGTCCCTGCATTTTTAAAACAGGAACAATTCTGGCTCAAAAAGTTTGGAGATAGGTTGGTGTTTTTTGTTTGTTTGTTTGGTTGGTTAGTTGACTTGTTTTGTTTTGTTCTGTTTTATTATTTTGTTTTGTTTTTGAATGTTCAAACCTATTTACTTCCCCTTGTGCTGTTGTGAATAAAGATAACTGGCTTTATCTATATCTTTAGGTAAATAAGCTTCTCAATTAGTTTAGTAGTCATCAGAAATACTATTTATTCTGTGGTTCTCATTTTTTTACTGCACATAACAATCATATAGCATGCTTATAAAAGGCAGGTTCCTTTATTAAAAACTCAGAGAGTATGTGTAGAGGAAAAACAATTTGATGTTGGTGATACAGGCAGCAGTTTGTGAAGCAGCACTTTACCTGTTTCATATAGCCTTTTGACAAACCTAGTACTTCCACAGAGTTATTTTCCTTGTGTCCTGCACTTTGGTATTTGGCTCATGTAATTACTTGCTGGGTAATCTCACTCAATGGAGTTAATTTTACAGTTCTGATATCATCCCATAACATCCCATAATTTCTTTCAATCAGTATAATCATTCCAAGCACTCCCAGAAGTTTGCCAAATACTCCTAAAAACAATGGTATTTTCTTTTGGTAAGAAGGACTACCAGGTACCTTTGGCTTACACAAGGAACATCTCTCCAGCACAGAGACTCTTGATACACATATGTTGTCTGCTACATGACTGTGATTCAGTATCTTGCTTATGATGAAGCCATCATCACATTTGCTTCTTGATGACACATAACCTATTCATTAACCATCAATGAAGAAGAAGGTACTTGACATACACACATCAACTGGTTGTAGAGCAGAGAGTGCTCTAAGGAATGAACAGCCCATGTCTGTCTCTTTTGACCTCATTTACCCCACATATTATCTGAGATATTTGAGGAACAATATCAGAAACTACACACATAACATATTAGCAACATGACTGACCAAATGTGATCTGGACAAGGATGATACAATGGACGTGCCAAACTGGAAGGGGAAAAGTCCATAAGACTCAACCCTACACAAAGTGCTATAGGCAATGGAGGGAAGACAGGAGCAGAAGTGCTTTCCTCTAGGGAAGAGCACATCAATTGGTTATTCAATGCCAATCAGTCCTGGAAACATACATACAAGTAACATTACACAGACCACAAAGTTTATATTTAGAAATATAAGATACACATGTATGCACACAAAATAATTAATAAAGAAAGATGCCATGAATTTGAAGGATTATGGGAAAGAATATATATGGCATGGAGACAAAAGAATGGAGAAATGTCATAAACATAATATCAGAAATAAATGTTAAAAATGAGTTTATATGACTGATCCACCAAGGAAGGAAGGCTGGCTCCACCCAGTAGCTGTCAAAACGGATGCAAAGGCTCATAGCCAAATGTTAGACTGAGCTTTGGAAGTCTTGTGGAAGAGTTGGGGAAGGATTAAGGAACCCAGAGGGGATAGAGACTCTATAGGAAGACCAACAGAGTCAATTAACCTGGACCCTTGGGGCCTCCCAGAGACTGAGCCACCAACCAAAGAACACACATGGGTTGGACCTAGGCTCTATAACATATATGTAGCAGACATGCAGCTTTGTGTTCATGTGGGTCCCCCAGTAACTGGAATGGGGACTTGCCCTCACTCTGTTTCCTATCTTTGGATCCTATTCCCCTAACTTTGCTGCCTTGTTTTGCCTCAGTGGGATAGGATGTTCCTAGTCCTGCAGTGACTTGAGGTGCCAAGGTACGTTGGTACCTAGGGGAATCCTCCCCCTTCTCAGCGGTGAAGGAGGATGGTGGGGAGAGGGGCAGTGTGAGGGGGAACTGAGAGGAGGGAGCTGTCATCTAGATGTAAAGTTAATAAATAAATACATTAATGGAAAAATCAGACAGTATTTACCACCAAGGTAATCGTAAAAATAAAATAGAAATTTTAAAAAGTAGTTTATACATATAATAACAACAGTTTATGTTTATCAAACAACAAAATCCTTACAATAGTAAGGATTCTTCATCAAAACTATAATCTTAGTAAAGATTGGTGGTACATGGATATAATTCCAATCCTTTGAGGTTGAGATAGAAGAGTTTCTATGATGTCCATACCCGTCTGGTAATATGGTGAGAGCAGGTTTATCAGGGGTAAATAGCAACCCTCTGTCTCATGAAACAAACCAATGCAAAAGAATGTCAAGACTGACTCTGGTTTTAAGTAGCTAGGTATTTTCTGACATATAGGCAAATATATATGGAGTATGCATCTTTGGAATCCTCTCACAAGTAGAGATGGGCAGAGCAAACTAATGATATATACTTTATTTTGGCAGCTTTGGGTAGCTAGAAGGCTCTCAGTATAAAAACACACTGTGAGTTTCCATGTACCCTGAGCTGTCTTTCTTTTCTCTCCTGGCAGTGAAATGGCAATGCGGATGGCTTTCCTGAAAAAAGCTGCATTAATAATTAATCATCAAAGATTAAAATCAAAAAGAAGTTTCTACCTCTGTGTATGGAATGGACTGTGACAGACAGCATGACAGTGAGTCTCTTGCACCCACTTCATTTCTTAAGAGGATTGGATGACTGAAGAAATGATCCCACTAGGAGTATTGCTATAGTTTGAGTTTGGAATGTCTCCCAGGGGCACAGCTCATAAAAGGTTGGCTGCCTGATTGGCACTATTGGAAAATGGTGGGAGCTTTAAGAGATTAACCTAGTAGGAAGATTTAGGTTCTTAGGGCTGCACCTTCAGAGGAGATTGTGGGATCCTGGCCTCTTATTTTCACTTCCTTATCGCGAGTTAAGCAGCACTTCTCCCTGCATGCACCCACCATGGCATGTTATAAGCCCAAATCAGTAGGTTCAAGAGACCATGGAGTGAAAAAAAATTCTAAAGCCGTAAATCAAAGTAAGCCATTTCTTCCTATAAGCTGACTATCTCAGGTGTTAATTCCAGTAATAGAAAGCTAACTAAGAGTTTCTTGATAATAAGTGTGCTGGCTAGTTTTATGTCAACTTGGCACAAGCTAGAGTCACCAGAGAGGAGGAAGCCAAAATGCTTCCAAAACATGGACTATATTCAGGCCTGTAGGGCATTTTCTTAATAGGTTATTGATTAGGGGAGGGCCCCCAATTGTGGGCATGGCCGTGTCTGGGATCGTGGCCCTGAGTTCTATAAGAAAGCAGGCTGAGCAAACCCTGAGGAGCAAACCAGTAAGCAGCACCCTTTCATAGCTTCTACATCAGCTCCTGCCTCCAGGTCCCAGAGCTGTTTGAGTTCATGTCCTGACTTCCTTCAGTGATGAATAGTGACATGGATGTATAAGTCAAATAAACCCTTTCCTCCGCAACTTGCTTTTGGTCATGGTATTTCATCACAGCAATAGTAAGAAACCCTACTAAGAAAATAACTAACCATTATCTGGATAACACTGACGTTTGAGGAACTGATTGTTCAAAAAAAAAAACTCCATAAAATTAAATAAAACAGAACAAAGCAGGAAAAGTTCTGTGAAAGAGAGCATGCAGGAACAAATTATATAGCAGTTAGGATGAAGCAGGCATCACTACTCTTCCCACCACTCATACAACTGTCTTGGCATGTCTATCCTCTGATGGATAGCCTAAGATAAATGATAATGCCTCTAGGAAATAACAAGATCATTTTGAGAGTTCCACAGACTAGACCACAGGGCAATAAGAACTCAAAAAATTTCTCTGGGCTACAGCAGCACCAGCAGAGCGTTCATTCATGTTTGCTGCTAGTAAGAACAATGAATGAGTCTCTATCTCCAGGGTTTTTACATGAACCCTCTACTCCCATGTGATTCCTTATAAGCAAGAGAAAAGTAATAATCTCTTGTACTTCCTTCCATGTTTCCACATCCTGACTTTTCAAGTCTGGACCTTATGTCTTGCCCTTGAAATGGCCTCAATATGTCCATGATTGCACTCTTGGACTAAGAAAACATTTGTAATTTGGTTCTATACATAGATATAGATTTGATACTTCTCTTGGGCATCTTTTACTATAAAACATATTTTATATATCTTTATTAGAGTGTAATTGGCAAATAGAACTGAACATATATGGGGAATGGCTTGATAATTTAATAGACATTGTGTAGTGATGCCTATAATCAAATCCACACATCAGTCATTGTTTAGTAGTTAACATTTACATATGTGGATTGAGAACACTGTATAATGGGAAATCAATGTATAAAACATATAGGGAACTCACAGAACTCAAGTCAAAAAATATCTCAATTAAAAATAGATAACGTTCACAAACAGATATTTTTCAAAACAAGTAGCCAACAAGCATACCAAAAAAGTTGGCAAATGTCAGTGTACTGCTTAGTTTTTGTCATCTAGACATAGACTGGAATCACCTAGGAAGTGGGTAGTACAACTGAAAATTGCTTCCATAAGACAGACCTGTAAGCCATGTAGGTGGGATATTTTCTTAATGTAGGAGAGCCTAACCCATGTGGATAGTGCTGTTCTTTAGGCAGATGGGCCTGGGATGTATTTACAAAGTAGCTGATCAAGCCAGGAGGAGCAAGCCAGTAAGCAACATGACTCCTGGTCTTTACATCAGTCTATCACTTGGCTTTCCATGATAATTGAATATAACTGGTAGGCAAAGTATAAACTTTTTCCTCCCCTAAGTAGTCAGTCTTTTTACCACAGTACAAAGCAAATTAAGACAATCTAGTCATCATTAAAGGCAAGCAAATGAAGGGCACCTTGAGGTATCATTGCATACTTGTTGTCATGACTATTATAAAAATAAAAGAGGGTGGTGCTGGCACAAATGTGGAGAAAAGGGAAATTTTATTGTCCATAATTTGTAGGAACATGAACTCATACAACTATTATAGAATCTGGTATGGAGATCCATCACAAAATAAAATTAGAATTATCATATAAGCCAGTAATCCCATTACAGGCATATATCCAAAGGAAATGAAATCAGTACATTGAGATATCCATACTCCTGTGTTTCACTCTAGTGTGATTTGCAACACTGGATCAACCTATGTCATCAAACTACGTTTTTATTAACAGATAAATAAATAAACCATGGTGCATATAAACACTAAAGTATGATTTAGTCATTAAAAACAAGGAAATCTTATTCGTGAAGACCACGTGGATGAACTTGGAGAGTATTCTGCCATGCAAAATAAGTGAACTACAGGAAGATAAATACTGCATGATCTCACTTATATATAGAATCTCAAATCATCAAACGTAGAAGTAGGAAAAAAGAACAGTGTTCCCAGAGGTAGGCTAGGAGAGATGACAATGACAGTTACAAAGATACAGATGAAATGGAGAACAGTATTCTACTGTACAACATTGTGGCTATGGTAAATAATGTATTTTATATTTAAAATAACTAAGAGAAATAAATTTTAAATTTTCTCATCATAAAAATAATAAGAATATGAAATGAGAGCTGCATTAATCAGCTTATTATTAATCATTACACAGTAAATACATATATCAAAACACCATCTTAGAGCACATAAATATATAATTATTGTGTCAGTAAAAGATATACCACTGATAAATATTATGGTAGGAGAATTAAATATCAATGTCTCAGCACAGAGCAATGACTTCTAAATCATTTGTGTTTATGCTTGTGCAGTATGCACCAAGTATTCTCTATTTTTAGCCTCTCACTTTGTTAGCCAGCCTGCATATGGTGTCCAAATCCATCTTCCTAAACTACTGCTTTTACCAAATATGTTTTCTCCTTAAACTTTAAATGGCATCCCAGTTTTTTTAATGAGATATATCAAAATTCTTTAGCTTCACCTTCATCAGGCTGAATTTGAGCAAACCCAGAGACTTTGGAGTTAAATAGACACATAAGTGGATTGACCTGGCTACTCCCCAGCTGCTGGAATGTAACTAGGGGGCTCAACTTTGCTAAGCCATTGCTCTTCTTCAGCAGGTACTTTTACATTTTATTTAGTCTGCCTGGTGTGCCTTCCCAGATCTTCCTCTGATATCACTTTCTGGATGGTCCTCCACGTAGCCTTCCCTGCTAGGACACCCATACTGTATCAGCATTTGTGGACCTCTTTACAACTAAAGTGATAATACAGTTGAGAGTGAGTGTTTACATCCATGATCCAATGTAGAGTTTCAGAAGGAGGTTCCAGTTTGCCTCAGATGACAAATGTATGTAGATCTCAAGGCTAAGATGGGTCATACTCAAGTGATAAATAACTACACTGAACAAGATGAGAGCAAGCCCTACAGCCACACAACATTGGGCACAGTTATTGGAAATCTACAAAGGAAAGTCACCAGTGAGACAGCAGAGCAACAGGCAGTTATAACAGATGGTATACAACTGTTACATATCTTTGTCTTCTGTTTTAGCATTGTTCATGTCTTGGGGTTGGGAGACTTTGGGAGGCCATCTGAGGCTGAACACATCTGTTCATTAGGCAGGTTTGGGCACAAAGACTTCCCTGTTCAGATATACCAACTACTAGTGATGAGTGTCAGCTCTCATACTGTGTCATAAGATCAGCCATGGCAATTTGTCAGGAAAATACATTTCAGCATTAGGGCACTGGTCTAGATACAGAATTATAGGGGTTTTCTCTCTGTTACAAATGAACCCAAAGTCCATGTCTTTTTTTTATTTAGATGAGTATTTATCCAAACCCATAACAGATCAGGGTACCCCAGTCAGGATTTCAGGGCACTGATGACAAATTATACCATGTGAACAAAATTCAGATATACCACCCACTGCCTCTGAAACCAATCATCAGGATACTAGCAGGATTCTCTCAGGCAACAGGAGGCATACTTGCTCTTTTGTTTAAATATCCTCCTTCCATTAGTAATAACTTCACAGAGTGGCATCCTCTAATAGAGATGAAATAAGCAAAGGAAAGCAGGGGACTAGTCGTGCTATGCACACCTGCTAGCTAACTACCTAAATGCTGTACATTGTTTGAGGGCAAGTACCACCTATATGACTCATTTATTTGTTATCAGCAACTAGCACAAAGTCAAAACTAAGAGAAGAACATTGGCAAATATCTGCTAGGGGCCAACCCAGGAACATTGCTGAGTACTCTGTAGGTGTAAATTATTTACTTCTCAGCCACTGAAGAACTGTGGCAGGCCTGGCACCCACTTTATGTCTCAGTTATTTGCAGGAGAAGCACAGGAACTATAGCACCTTTACTTAATGCATCTAAAACCTTGTTGGATGGGTCTTTATTTACTATGCTGCAGCATCCATAGCTACACATATTGTAGATGAATCAAAAGGTATTAAAAGATGATTAAGTGCCTCGATTCTTCTGAAGAAGGGGAGATTTGTAAGAACATAAGAATGAAAATCACTTCTCTTAACATCTTTATAAGATATCAGAGCAATTTTATAGATCGAAGGAGAGAGCCTGCATTCTGTGTTTGCTATTCCACTAGCAGTGTGAGGAAGAGAAGCCGCTGAGTGTTTATAGTCACCTCTTCTTCTCACTTCTTCTCTCAGGCTTCTCACAAGGGCTCAGAGGAGATAGTCACATTAAAACTGTTGTAGCCAGTCCTCTCCTTGAGGAAACTTTATTTTAGCATGTATTTCTCTGCTGGAGGAGCTAGTGTCTCCTCTGCTCCAATTCCACCTGTCAGGTTGGCAGATGTGAAACATTGTTTCAGGTTCTTTAATCTTTATTTAGTTTATTCAAAACTAACTTGGTTGTTTCTGCATCTTGAATATTAGAAGGTTTAGATGAGGTGAAATAAAGGCACAGGCTTATGGGGTTGGGCTGGGTATTATCAGAATTTCAAGAAGCTGAGCATTTACTGACTATAGACTACAGTTGATTATTTGAGTAGGAGAAACATGAGGACGTAGAACCCTATGTTTAAATATAATTTCCAATGTCACGATTCTTAAGCCGATTACAATGCCACTGCTCCATACATCAGAGCATCCTCTCCAGGCTCGCCCCTACATTCACATCCCACAGAGCATCCTTCCAAGTCTGGGAAAGGTCTTCTTATCATCTCTTTCTTTCGCAGAAAAAAACAGTGACATCACTAACATTCTCTCAGCTGTGGATAAGAAACTGTCAAGGGTGGCACATTAGAAAAACCTGGGTAGGTTTCATGAAAAACAGGCTGAATGCCCTAAGTGACTTATTCTCAGAAAAAAAAAAAAAACCTTCTGATTCTCAAGTCATAAAACAGTTACAGTGGAAAAGAAATTTCTACATGGCAAACATAAGCTAAGACAAAAATTATCTGGGCAACCAATACTTAAACACACCAAAGAAACTTTAAAACAATACATTTATCCAAAAGTAAATTCTACATGCCTCTGGTAGAAAACTGTCTGTAATTTGGAATTATGAACCAGAAATGTGTGAAACATCCTTAAGTGACTTTCTGGCTTGATTGTACTTTGTGAACGAATGTGTTAATTCTACATGTGGGTTAGCTTATTTTTATACACCTTGCATTTATGAACACAGAATGATGTACATTCTAGAGAAAGAAAATGGGGAAAAAGCATAAAGAATGCTAATTTAAATGGTAAATGGCCATATGTTCTGTTAGTCCTGGAATGTCAGGAGGTTCTTTTAATTCATTGATAATACATTGTGAATTAACACCATATTCCCTATATATCTATCTAATGAGGGGTCTCCCAGGGGAAACTAAACTACATTGTAAATTCCACCAGTAGATCACACTACTAATGTATGTAGTGTGATCTCTACTAACTCAGGTTTGCATGCAGAAGTATGTCTAACATCTTTAGAACAAGTTCTTATACAATATTCCCAACGTGTGGCCTCTAACCCTTGGCAGGTATGGTTGTTTGAAATATAAAGTGACCTATAGGCTCAAATGTTTAATTAAATATTTGGTCTCCAGTTGGTGACATTGCTTGGGTAGATTTAGGAAGTGTAGACTTGCTAGAGGAACTATGTCACTGGGGGCAAGCTTTGATGTTTTAAGGACTGGAACTGTGCCATTCTCATCTCATTCTCTGTTTACAGTTTTGGTTTAAAATGTGAGCATACAGCATTCCTGTTTCCATGTCTGCTACTTGTTCCCATGACTCCTTGTCATGATGGGCTCGTATCTTTTTGGAACTGTAAAACCAAATAAGCTTTGTTTATTCCCTACAAATTGCTTTGTCATGGTGTTTTTTTCACATCGATAGAAAAGTAAATAATATTGCATATCACAACTACAGTTCTTGATCCTTGTTCCTGCACTTGTGTTCCTTCTGTTTGTCTCCCCACTCCAAAGAAAAGAACACGTAGCAATGCAGCTGACTGTTTTCTTTCCTCCATATGCTGAACTTCATATACTCCATCTGCAGCTTGTGTTTATTCTGCTTCCAATTTTGGTCCTAAATCCTACTACTCTGAACATACCACTTTTACCTGTCCAAGTTACTAAAATTTTTCTGCTGTACTCCCCCAGTAGGTTTACAGCTTGACTTTCTACTTGTAGTTTTTCTTTCCATTCTTTTCCACTCAACACAATCACCAGAGTATCCTTTTAAAACTGAAATCTATTGAATTACCTATCCTCCAAATTGTGCATTTTTCTAGATCACTTAGAAAAAACTCCAAATGTCTTACCACAGCCTCCTCCAAAATACAAGCACATACAAAATTTATCTTGGGCACTGTGGTTTACACAGCATGCTTCCCATAAAAAGTCAATAATTATGTGAAGAGAGGTATGCTAGGCCGGCTTCTATTTTTGTTAAAGTGATGATTCCTCTTCCCTCCCCATTTTTAGTATTTAGCACTGGATGGACATGCATTGACTTAATTACAATACAGAAAGTATTGTTGTTTGCAGGGACCTTCGGGCTATCCTGTTACCAGGAAATCTACACAGAAGAGTGGAGATCTCACTGTGCTAAAAGCACAGCTGACCTGCCTTTGGGATGCACTAGGGTGGGAAGACCAGGCTCTTGTTACTTTCTTGAGCCAATGGAAACACAGTGTTTCCCTTACATCTTCCATGCCCCAGTCCCCCAAGAAACCTCCAATGACTAATGCCCCATTAGGAAGTCACTGTATTTTACGTAAGTAGCATATAAACTCTGTGCCCCATAAAGTCAGGGATCAGGTTTGTCACATTTCTTCACTTGACACAGGGTTGTTATGTAGAGGCATTGGTTCATCCATTCCTGCAATACATATGAGACACTTAATATCAGGAAAAATAGGAAAGGATCTTTCTATCACAGCATAATGGTGGTATAATGATTGAACTCAATCCTCCAAGTGAATTTCCAGTTAGCTTGAAGATGTTAAGATTCCTGGAAATTGAATTATTACAGGTTCCTGATTTTCTGAATCCATGCAGATTTGAAGAGTCAGTAACTAGAAGCTTTCTGGGGATAAATAAACAGCCTGCAGTCCAGACAGGTAAACATATGGGAATTATAAAAATAAGCTTTATAGACATGAAAATTTAAACTAAAGCCTAACAGGATTTATTTTTTAAAAGACATTTTAAAAATTGAATGGTTACATTAAAACCCTTCAAAGATATAATGAGAATACTTTTTTGAGAATTAAGGAAGATACAAATCTTGAGATCTAATAAACATATCAAGCTCTTGGAAAGATAAATCAAAGCAAATCCATGCCAAGACTCATTATAATGAAACTGTAGAAGTCTGACAAATAAAAGTATTTAAAGGAAATGAAGGAAAACAAGATTGTTTATATGATACAGATTAAAAGCTCAGACTTCTTGTCTGAGATAAGTAGTTTCTTTTAAGTAATGATGCAGTTGGCAGAAACTGAGACAGTTTTGCCATGCTAACAGGTTATGTAAAGAGTCGAAGGAAAATCGCAACTACTGTAGTCAAAGTAGAACTGAGAAAGACAACAGTTTAGGAAACGTTAGCAAAGATCTAAACTTAGTTTGAATAAAAGATAACTAAATTCAAGGAATAGGGTGCATGAAAGTGGTAAGTGAAGAAGGGGACAATCAATCTGGAGACAACTGAAGAAAGGACGAGTTAATGTGGAGCATGTGACAATGACATAGAAGTGGACCCTGAGAGAATCCTTATTCTATGAGTATTAATTGGGAAGTAAGAGTTAATACATTCGCTGCTCCTCACAATTCGTAGGGAGAAACTAGAGAAATTGGGTAATTTTAGATTTGTGAAACAACATTTTAAGGAAAACCAGCAAAAACACATTAAAAGAGAGTTTTGTACTTGTGTGTGTTCTATGGGGAATGTTAAAATTTACTTTCTAGCCTCCCAGGGTTTTGAGTTGCAGAGTTGATGATGATGGCAAATATCTGTTGTCCTGCTCAAGGAAGACATGATAGAGGTGCTTATTTGAATAGTCATACCATAACTGGATAAGCATAGCACTCATTTTGTTGGTAAACAGAGTCCTTCTGAGACAGGATTTCACATTTGCCTTAGGCTATTAAGTGCTAAGAATGTAACACTAAGCCAGCATTCCTGGCTCATAAAGATTCTTTTGAAACATTTTTTTGAAATTATATTTATTAAATTTATTTGTGTGTGTGTGTGTGTGTGTGTGTGTGCATGTGTGTGCATGCATGCGTGTGTTTGTGTGTGTATTTATGTATGTATGTATGTATGTATGTAGGCACTACATGAGAAAGAAGAGAAAAATCATATTGGTTGAAACTTTCCATAAGAAATATCTGTTTAAAAATACATACATAACAAAAGTATGCTTCATCAGTTAACTTTATGAAGGAATTTTGGACATATTTCCTAATATACTCTATGTTGAAAGAAGAATATAATTACATACTACTAAATACCAAATAACACAGCTAATACCAAGTAATCTAAATACCAAAATAATATTATCAAACCATTTTTAAGGCATTGTAAGTGGCCCCATTGGCTCATTCACCTAAAGACTCTTATGTTTGGAAACATAGTTAATTAAATAACAAAAAATAATCAACTGACAAGAACATTATAAGTTTTGTATGAGAAAGGGCAGTACCTGACGATTAATATTGAATTCAGACTGAAGCAGGGTTAATTTTTCATTATCCTCTCTATTATAAAACATTTAAAGAAAGATCATTTTCTTAGAAGCTTAGACTCACTATTATTTCTAGATATAGAGAAAAGAGTGACAAGGTGGGGGAATTTCTTTTTTTTAGAAAAGTATCTGTTCCCTAGCAGTTTAACATTATAAAGCAGTATGACAAAACAAAAACATTGATTAGCCCATACTGTCATCCATCCAGGGACAAGCTTAATGACTGTTCCTTGCATACTACTTCTTGGAGACCAATAAAAACAATTCTCCAAATACCCACTACAGAATACACAAGCAGTCAAATTTTAAGGTTGATATACTGCTGGAAAATGTTACTGTAGAAAAGAAGACAGAAATCTGACAAGTCTATAAAAATTTAAAACAGGAAAACAAGTAGGGATCAATAAAAATATACCCCATCAACCACAAAGCAATCAATCTGGTCCATGGAAGTGATTTCTCCTCGTGTAGTGAAGTCCACAGCTGTTTAACTGGGTGCCACTCAGTACCCTGAACTATTCAAAATCTTGGTTAGAGGCTTCTATTGTATCTCAGTGTCTTTGCAGCTCAGGTTGAAAATGAGACAATTTTTTTTCTTTGCATAGTTAAAATACTTTTGTTTTAGTTTGGGTTTATCTCTTTGTTTCTTAAGAAAGAAGGAAGCCTGTCAAGTCAGGCCCAGGCTGCATCGTGCTCACTGCTTCTTTTGAATAAGAATCTGGCCAACACCAACCCAGTAGATAAAAAGACAATGACTTGTTTGGGTATATATTAAGTATGAGTACACAGAAGAAACTCAAAGATTTCCAAAGGCTCTTCATAATTTCCAAGAAGATGTGATTTAATATTTGGGTCTCAGGAGTTAGGAGTTCTGAATGTCATAAGTTGAAATGACACAGGTAATTCTTCCAGAGACAGAAAGTAATGAATGTAAGTGAAATTGTTTGTAACATCTCTAACTCTTTGCTTAGGACCTAGAAAAATTCAGGCCTTTTACTGGGCACTTGAGAAAAAAACAAAGTATTTATTTACATTCTTTCTTTCTTGATCAGAAATTCGTAATTAATATTGGTCATACACAGTATGATTTTGGGCATAGGGCATAGTGCAAATTTGATAATTTAGTGGTCTGCACTCTTGGTTGCACTCGGACTTTCTGTCATTCTGATTCTCAAGGCATTCATCTAACCCCTCAAGTGCTCATTTTGTTTCCATGGTGCTAGCAGCTCAACCTAGTGTCTTTCACATGCTAGCAGTTTACCACTGAGTAAACCCTTTCTTCAGACAGGGTCTTGCTAAGTAGCCCAAGTTTCCCCAAATGAATGAATCACTTGGGCTACTTTTCTTACTTGATTTATAACAGAAACAGAATATATTTAGTGGTAAGACTCAGAAAACTGATAGAATGCATTTAGAAGTAAGATTTAGTAAATAAAAATATGTACTTTTGTTTAGAGAGAGAAACTGAAGTTCCTAAATCCCATTGGTGATTTACTCATTAGATGTTCTTCGCTGCAAATGAACTTGGAGATCTCAGTGAATTTATAAAAGAAGTAAGTATATACTTGACCCATCTAAACAGAAACGGAATAATGGCTAAGGGAGATTGGAAGACATTTGAACACTGAGAAACAACATAGCTAATTTCACATTAGTTGTATAGAATGGAATTGTTTTACATTCTGGGATTCTTGGAGAAATGAGACATTGAAAAGAATAGAAGGTGCTCGAGCCAGTAGGTTCTTTGAAGGAAGGCAGTGACTTCCTGAGTCTGTCATAGATATACAGTATTTTACCCAAAGTGCCTCTGATTCTGGATCCTAAATGATAAAATTAAACCCATGCCACTAAAGCCAGTTCCTTTAAAAAGGAATACAACTTTTTTTGATTAATTATAACATAAACAAACAATGGACATTTTGTTTTATTTATTATTTATTTACTTACTCACTTATTTTGAGACAAAGTTACTTTGTGTAGTAGTTCTTGCTGTCTTGAAACTCACTCTGTAGACTAGACTGTCCTTTGACTCACAGAGGTCCACCTGCTTCTGCCTCCCAAGTGCTGGGCTTAATGGTGTGAGCCATCACTGCCTCTCCACAATGGCCACAATGGGCACTTTAGTTTTCATAAATATAAGACAACGGTATGGTTGTCCTGACAATGAATTATACTGGGTGCTAGCATCAGGATGAAAATGAAACTCTACAGTCTTCCTGAGCCAGCATGCTAAAAGTACCTGAGAGCTCCCAGGAAGAAATCAATGCTTGAAGGGACACTGAAGACTTTAGGCTGCATATAAAAATACATGAATGTGTACTGACTCTGAAAACCCAGTGGACAACCTGGAGCCTGTGTGCTTTTGTGTTCTGATGTAGTTACTTTATCGTCTATCTATCTATCTATCTATCTATCTATCATCTATCTATCTATCTATCTATCTATCTATCTATCTATCTATCTATCTATTTTGTTTGAGGGAGTAGAATTACACACAAACTGAATTGTCAAGAAAGAAAATAACTCAGTGAGCAAGAAGCTCATTTAGGTCTTACCTCCAATAAAAATAGGTCCATATTATAATTCCTCACAATGGCCTTTACTCCTCCTTCCTACACCTGGAAAGAAAGGAATAACCATTCCCATCTGATATATCCTCAACATGAACATGGAACCGAAGGAATATAGAAACCTATTTCTAGCACAGAACAATGGGGCATGTTTTGCTTTGTTATGCAGAGTTTACAGTAACAAGCACATGTATGATACTGTTTAAATGACAGTAAAAGAACAATCACCTCATGTGGTCATTGTAATGAGATAGTTTCACAGAGGTGTGTAGGAAACATGGAAGGGAATTCAAAACACAACTTAATTCAAAGCAATGTCAAGTAACTCCTTTAGGTTTGTATGTCCAGAATCATTGCTTTCTGAATCTGAATCAAATACTGGCTCTGCCATCATTTCTAAACTGTGACTCCACAACAACAGAATGAAATCACTAAGCCACCAAGTCCAATTTCACTTAATTACAAAATAAAGGGGATAAAAGACAGCGTATGGCATAACAGACTTGCTGTGGGGAATAAAAGGGTAAATTACAACAATCAACAAATGTTAACTGTTGATATCATTCCCATTTTAGGGGTATTCTCATTGCCTTCATTATATTAGATATTTTTATTCACACATTCATTCATAAATTTGAACCATATTTCTTGAGCACCTGACATGTAATGGGCACCACTCTAGGACCTGGCAACAGAACAGTGAATGCAAACAGCAATCTGTATTCTTGACTTTCACATTCTAGTAAGAATGGTAAATAGAAAGAATTAGTAAACAGATTTTTTTTAAAACCAGATTATCACATGTTCATGGAAGAACAACAATGGTATGTAAAGGGTGAGATAAAAGCTTGTTTGTTTGTTTGTTTATAAAACACAATACCATATGCACTACAAGTGCACAAGCATGTGATTGGATGAATCAGACCATTGCAAAGCCTGAAGATAGCCTAAGTGTCTGGAAATGAATATTATCAATAGTTATTCAACACACACACACACACACACACACACACACACACAAAAGAGAAACAAAAATTAAAAAAAAAAACAAAAATAAACTTTAAATTACTACTTGAGAGGTTCAGGCAGGAAAGGAGGGGCCCAGAAGATTCACAACTCAAAAAAAAAAAAAATTTCAGGAAAAACCAAGTAGCAGGGAGTGACAATGTTCACAGCCACCAAAGGAGCCTCACTAGCCCCAGTATGTATCAACTGAGGGTGACAGATAACCCAGGAATAGGAAAGCCAGAAGTGCAGTGGAATGAAGCCAGACAGGTGGCCATCACCAATACCATCAAACATCAGAGGCTGTGAAAGGAGACAACCTGTTTGCATAAGTTAAGCCTTGTGTCATTCTATCAGTGGCAGGGAGAGAGAACCTCAAAAGGCAGTGGCCAAATAACCTTGGCATATAGGAAAGGCACAAGTCCTTTCAAGCATCACCAATGCAAGGACCCTGTGTCAGTAAATAGTTATGTTGAAAGACATGATAAAGCAGAGCTCACTAACGATGAGTTCTGAGCTGAGACCTGAGGTTTCAATATTTCTGGCTATCAGGCTACCTATTTTCTCCCTAATTCAATCTCCTAGGCAATTGTTATACCATGATCCCATAACTCTCAATTCTAAGGCACAAGTTGCATGTCTCCTTTTCCTGGTGTTCATGTGCTGGTTGCCCAGGGATATGCAATTACGCTGACAGCATTGCACTAAGGCAGGCAGAAAACTCTCATTTGGAGCCTAGCTAAAAATCTTGAATGTTAAACTTTAGCAGATTGTTATTCTACCTGCCCATACCCAAAGAATAAATCTTACTTTTCCCCACTCCTTCTCTTCTAAAAATAGACACCTGCCTCACTGAGGTGCTCTGTAACAAAGTGACTGCTTAGCTCTCTCTTTCATTTACTTAACATTCAAGTTGGATAGGGCAGTAGAGTTAGTTTTGCTTCCCCAAGGAATACTGGCCAGTCCGTGGAGCACAGGATAAGCCTTGGGAAACAACTTAGCCTATTTTAGCTAAGAGAATGGGGGAGAACAGGAAGTTTTCTGAACTCTCCCCACTTCCCAGCAGAGCCCCATTAAGATAGGCTCTGATAGAAAGACATTTTGACCTACCTCAGGCTCTGATCTGCAAGCACCCCTTCCTTCCTCACTAATAAACAAAGCAGACACAAACTGTTAATAAGACTGTGGGCTAGAAAGGGAACAGGGAGTTAGAAATGCAGGCTCTAGCTGGAGTTGAAGCAATTCAGCCTTGGTAGAGAGAACAGAAGCTGATTCAAAATATCCAGTGTCTAGGCTCTGCACTTCTGACATCAACAGAACTGAGTGTAGGAAGCAGCTTGTATGGCCTTTGCATTTACAATCCTCTTCCTGTGCTTCGATGAGCATGAACCTGGAGACTATATATTGGATAGAGGGCATATCACTGAGCATGTTTCTAGATGGGGTTGTATTTGGTTCTCTGATTTAGGTCATCCCTGTAAACTGTTTTGTGTGTGTGTTTGTGCGTGTTTCCCTTATTAAACAATTCTTATTAGTGAATTGTGTGTCTTTCATGCCCATTGGGATCTTACCTTTGTACAATTTAAAACCTAATCATTTACCAAATGTCAAAACCTGATGAGAAAGTCATCCTGGTATACTTGTGAAACTACTGTAAGTTTCATCAGAGACTTGTGTTTAATATATTTGCTCTGGTAGGCAAAATAAAATGCACATAGAGGACACAGAAATAAATCCTTTTGCCAAAATAACAATAGTTGTATGTCTGTGGAATGGAATTATGTATGTTCTTAGTCATCATATTCAGAGACACACAGACAGACATATATGCCACCCAGTAATATCTCAAATGAGATATTTTATTTACATAAGAGATCATATTTTTCATCTCATTTTTATTTTTCACTGTTTATATCATTTGGAAGACAGGAAAAGTCCCTTCCATGGATCCTTAAGCTTTACTTTCTATAAAAGGAGAAGCGAGTCCTAGATAACACACCTTCAGTTCTATAGTTCTATGCTGTGAAATACCTATTCACACCTGGCAATTTAAGAAAACTGGGCATTATTACTACTTCAAGTCATCATGACCAGAGTCACTGTGTGCTGCAGAGTTTAGACTAACTAAAATCACATAGGTATTATTCTACTTTGCTGGTGAGTCACATTTGGTCTGATACTGGATTTTGAAGTGCTATTGCTCCTGAAGTGTAGGATTAGTAACAAACTATTCAGAATATCTGCCTTTGGTGGAAGCAACTGCTTTATTTCAAATTCTGCAATAAAGTTTTCATTGGGAAAAATATGTAACATGGTACATCAGTTATCTCATTTAATCTTTGCAATTACACTATGAACCAGGACTAAGTATTATTTTCCATTATCATCTCCATTTTACACAGGATGAAACTTAACCTTGGAGAAATACATAGCAGGTACTGGAATTTAAACCTGTATCTTCTAAGCCATGCTAAATGCTATTCCAGAAATCTCAGTGCAGAAAAAATTTGAATAGCTAGGTTTGCTTGAGTTTCTGATTTTCTAATTGTCTTAAAATGGCTTTTCTGCAAGTTAAAGATGCAATATTCTTGAATAAGAAGAATTTTGTTGTCCTGTTTCCCTAGTCCCTGGAGCCTAGAGATAACAATTAGTACTGCCAAAGCTCCTACTGCAGCTCTCACACAGAGCAAGAGGCTTGTGAGTAGGTGTAGAAGAGGAGGAAACAGATCCAGAATGAAGCAAGTGGTAATTATGTTAGGGTCTGTGCTCCTCCTATTTGAGAACTGTTCTAAATCCAGAGGGGGGGGGGATATGACTGCTGAAGCACAACAATCTCCTGACCTTGACACTGAGTGACATCTCAATGGAGACTTCTCACTTCACTCTATTGACTTAGTACCAGCCGATCCAACAGTCAAAGAGTTAAACACAGGTTCTAATTATCACAGACATCTAATAGAAAAACATTGCTTCAGAACTTTGTGCCTATACAGCAGACCAATGAATGTTAGGGCTTGTGCCTATCAGGGTAGCAAGGTAGAAGAACAGCAAGTTATCCCTGTAGTGGTATAACTTGCTAGCAGGGAGGTATTACATAGGTCCTATACATAATTTGAATCCCATGTTCTTTCTTAATAAAATGGATAAAATATAGCTCTCACAGCATTTTCCAGAAGATTATGTTAGGATATTTTATTTAAGTGAAACAAAATATTATGAATATACTACTGGGTACTTGGTATCCATGTATGTGAATTAGCATCCACATAGACAACTAATGTAGCCCAGGAAGACTGGGTTTTAAAAATTGGCTTAACACATACAAAGTTCTTACACTATTAACTTCTTGGCTTATCATGGAATCTAGAAGATGTTTAAGATGCCCTATAGACAGCTCAGAGCAGAATAAGGTTGCCAAGTTTCCCAAAGGAATTATTCTAGACTAACAGCTCATTCATTCAGAGTGTATAAAGGCAAGATCAAGCTACAAACTATATATCTCTTCTTGTATTTGCCTAAGGGTATCATCTGTTCTTTGGGGTTTAGGAATGTTCTTTGGGGCTCAGGAGTCAAAGTCAAGGTCAGAATGGCCCCAAGCAAGCTACTTCCCAAGGCTCTCATTCATAACAAGATAGTTTTTTAAAATACCAGCAGCACCCTGAACAATTGGCAAGATTTGCCACATAAAAATAAAAGAGTACATTTAAGAAGATAAGAAGGAAATTAAACTCTCAGAATAAATAATAAGACCTCTACTGCAAAAATAAAATGAAATAAATCAGGGGTTGTGAGATGACTCTGTGAGAAGGGCACTTGCTAAAAAGTGCAGGGACCAGGGTTTGCATCCCCAGGACCCATAGACAGAGTCAGGCATTACTGTATATTCCTGTAGCTACAACACTGGAGAAAGAGGCAGCTGATTTCAGGAGCTTGCTAGAAGACCAGAATAGCCTAAACAGATATTCCAGTTCAGTAAAAGTTTCTCGGGGGACAATGAACTATCCCCAGATATAAGGCAATAAAGACAATCAATGAAGACACCTGTTGTCTTGTCTGCTCCCCACATGCATGTGCACAGAAATGTGTACCCACATACTCTTGTGCATGTACAACACAAATAACACATATTACACAGAATAAATGAATGAATGAATGAATGAAACACATATGCATTTAGTGCATATGTGCATACACAGTGGCTGTCTAGGGGCTGATTAAGGAGGGTTGTGGTTTCTTCGCAAACCTGAATCTAGGCTACATTTTAAGATCCTAGCTCAAAAAACAAAAAACAAAAAAACAAAAAACCAAGCAAACAACAACAACAAAACCTCTAAAAGAAATGGAAGCATCAGCTTAAAAAAGAACCCCTAAATGACTGTCCCTTCTACAGAAGAAGAAGCCACTGTAAGTCCTGAATTCATCTTTTCTTTATTATAGAAAGAAATGAGATTTCTTAATTTCAGCTAAAGTCATGCAAAGAGAAGGAATTGAAAGCAACCCAGTATGTTGTAACATAGTTAGAAAAATATACTGTAGTTTATGAACATTGAAATGAATGTCTACGCTCACTTCAAATATCACTGTACTGTCAGACCTTCTTCTATGTATATTGTATAGCATGTATTCCTTGTGTTTCTCAATTTCATTACCTATCATGATTTTTTGTTTTTGGCATTCTTCTAGCATGTGGGGACATATTATATTAAGGGTCTCCAGAGCATATATTTTATGTTGCATTGCAAGAAACTATCCACTGACCTATATGCCTCCTTCTATAACCATTACTGTAAACATATAAATCCAAGCACTGCATTTCTTCCTAATATCTATTCTTTCTGAGACACTCGAGAAAGATGACTTGTTCCAGGAATTACTTCGGAATGATTGGTATATTTTAATGGATACATAAATGTCTAACTCACAGACAGACATAACATGTTCCTCCAACTTCCAATGGGATAGGTGGAAGAAAGACTGATGATATCCTAGATTCTTCAGCAAACAGCTTCTGACTCTTGGAGACTAGTATTCTCATATATTTCAGGAGAAGGAGCATTTTGTAAAACTGTTCATGGCTGACATAAAAAAATACTAGACCAGACAAATTATGACCACAGACCTATAATTCTTTTTAAGCCATTCTATTTATGATGACAGAGATTGATTAATTCAAGGTTGATGAATGGAGTGTTTTATCTTGTTAATCTGTCTTCTTCATCATCTGCTGGGGATACATAATTTATCGATGTCATAACGTTTCCATGGCAATTTACGTTTTGAACTTTTCACAATCATTTTCCTTTTGCATTCACCATGCTAAACAAGAGTGATTGGATCCACATGGGAGACAGAAAAGGAATGAACCATGGAGATGTTAAAGGTCACTCTTCAAATGAGTGGCCAATCTGAGAACAGAACACTGACTTTACAGAGTTGGCCTCTGAAGACATATTAATCACAAAGCCAGCTAACCATACCATAGAAAGAAAATTGTATGTGAATTAAAGAACGAAACCTCTAGAAGCACGCTACCATTTAATGTACTTTAAGGTATTCAGTTGGGCAAGCATGTTTAGTGCCACAGATCCGTGTAACAACAGAGATGTCTTAGTTAATGTCTCCCATCTAGGTTCTGTTGAGCTTTCCACTAAAGTCCCTGTGGAGTGTGTGTATATCGTTCTTCAACTTCATCCAGAACAAACACAGAAACAAAAAAGAGCTCTGAGCATGAATCTCGAAGAGGACAGTCTGATTCTCACTTTGGCTGCACCCAGTGCTTGTCCTTGACATTTCCTCAAAGCCAGCTTTTTGTTCTTGTGTTGTTCTTGTACAAGGAGAAAACAAGTCTCTAACAAAACCAGCTCATTCAAAACCACAGCAATAAACAGAAACTACCTTTTCATTACATCTCAGAGACATTTGCAACCAGACAGCATCGTTCCCTTTTTAGGAACAGGACCTTTTTATGATTTTGTTCTCTTGCACCTGGGCAGAAAAAGGCTTCTACTATTTAGACACCCCAATTATAGTCAGGATACTGTTAGACCTGTGAAAATCTGAAGAATTAAATTGCCTACAATTACAATAAACAAGGCAAAAAGAGGGGAAAAATTACACATTGAAAAGGGAATATTTACAAATCATCACTAATAAGGATATTATTTGAGCAATTTTGCTATCCTTTAATAGTTGAAAGAAGCCTGTTCTTGGTCTAGTGCAAAGATAAGAATCCAGGAAGAAATAACTTAATGGAAACAACACATCTTCCCCACAGGATTACATCCAGACCAACCCTGAGCGAGGGCCCTTACTGCTCTCCTGTTAGTTTTATTTGTACAGTGCTTCAGCCAGGTGAGCAAATGCCTCATTAATGAGAGCAGGACCACCACTGAGATAATTTCTCTTCTTCCAAGTCTTAAAAATAAGGAAATTACAAAGAGCCATGGAAATTTTCTCTATGTCTTTGACAAATTCTATTCACTAATTAGAAATCAATCAGTTCTCTTAGAGAATCTACCTCCAGAAGGCCTGCTGAGAGAGCTCTCCACCCTTATCTCCTACTGAGCCCTTGAACATCAATCAGCCAAGCACTAAAACCTATCAAAAATGGACTCCAGACCAGATGGCTCTTACCACTCTGCCTCAGAGCTGCCATTGTTTTTCACACAAATATTCATCCATGCCTTTCAGCTCCGTTCTATTTTATGAATTTTCTAATCACCATCATTTTATAACTACCTGCCACGCAACACTAAGCCAAGTTCCTGGATCTGTCCTACCTTCTTCATTTCTTAAAAATGAACATCTCCCTTTTCTGAGTGACTCTGTTTCCATTTCCTGAGACAGCAAGATGGGGCATCCAGGGTGCAAGATACCCTAATGTCTGTGAGTTTCTTTAGCATCAAGGTCCAGGAGAACACAACGGTATCACTCAAAGCCACAGATGATTTCTAAAGGTTTGTAAAAGCCAAAACCTTACTAGTGGTTCTAATCTCCTCTAGGACCCTCACTTTCCACTTATAAATAGAAAAATAAAACATTATATTTGTGTTTCTTTTATATGACAAAAGAAATAATTTGTTCACTGAGTCCTATTAGATTCCTTGTGGAAAAAAAATGTAGAAGGCTTCTACCAGGAAAGTCTTAGTTAATCTCAAAAAATGTGATGGGTGATTTCTGGTTTTATTTTGGGTCCAAGATTAAATGTTTTACACTTTGCATCCCTCAGTACTCACTATTACTTCTGAGACAAAGGGCATATCTTTACTGCAAATAGTTATAATTTCTTCCTGCAGAACTAAATCTGTCACCTAGGATCCTGTGTAGCCTAGGCAGAAGGCTAGACTCAATCATTGCCAAGGAGTTGGCATTCCTAGATGAGGACCTTAACTAAGAACTGATAGGAATTAATGAAGAACCAACAACTCCAGTTTTCCAGATGTAAGGTGTACTCATCACTAGAGCCTCCATAATGATTTAGTGCTAGTTATCTATAGCTGAAACCTGTTCATTATTGTACTGTGCATTGAGTGACATTCCATTCTTTCCTGCATCATTTCCCTACCCATTATGTCTGTCTTGAAGAAACACCATAACCAGGGAAATTTACAAAAGAATGCATTATTGGGGTTGCTTACAATTCAGGGTAATTCCACAGCCATCATGGTGAGGAGAATGAAGCAGCAGGGAGGCATGGTTAGGGCAGTAGCTGAGAGCTTATATTTTATCAACAAGTTGAAGAGAATGCTCCTGCTGAAATCAAATCCCAAATTAGCTGAAATAATTTCTAAAATTACCAGAATTTTTTAACTACCAGAGTGATCCAACTGAAATAATAGCCCAAGTAAATCATTTGCACTCAAATCCTTACTCAAAATCTACTTCAAGAAGAAGCCAAATCAAAGTCTTATTATTCATTGCTCCTTCTTATCATCATCATCAGATACACTATATATAGAACAAACTGGTTATGTAGAGATTAGTTGTTTACCATGCTTGAAATGTTTCCTTGAAAAATTCATATATTCTTTTCTTAGGCACAGACCTCAGCCATAATTTCCACATCATATTATCAGAAATATGAAACTGAAGTGATACTTTCATTTCCATGTACCTTAATATTGTTTATCATTTTGTTTAGTACTAAAAAGAGAAATAAAGGGGTGCTATTTATTCATGAATTAAAGTCTCATTAATACCTTCTGCTTATTTTCATCCACTGTTAGAAGTAATCATGAGTGAGGAATTCTAAACACTCACAACTTTAAGCTGATTATATACTTCTATCATATTTAACATTTTTCATACATACATTTTCAAAAGTGTACTTCTTGTCATATGAGCATTAGAAAAATAGATAAACCCTCAAGCACTTCCATTATAGGATTTTTCAGATCAACTAGATATGACATAGAGTTCTTATAAAAAAAACATCTGCTATGCAGAATGCAAGAACTAATGGTAGATAATTTAATTGTCCTGGGGTCTCCAAGTTTTTCTTGGCCCAAATACCTCCACTGACCATATTACATCTACACTGTGCCATTTCATAGGAATACATATATAACTACACTCTTGTCCTAGATCGTAAGAAGCAGCTCTGTAGTATTTGTGTACTTTCTTTCAGCTGGTCCTGCTGGTTATGGACAAAGATGCCCAAGTAGTTTTAGAAGGCATGGTGATTGTAGGGCAACATCTGTTCCACAATCCCCAGTGAATCAAT
Organism: Mastomys natalensis; assembly: GCA_021653895.1. Taxonomy (NCBI): domain Eukaryota; kingdom Metazoa; phylum Chordata; class Mammalia; order Rodentia; family Muridae; genus Mastomys; species Mastomys natalensis. The sequence continues at coordinate 334,023 of JAJTUV010002182.1, read as the reverse complement.
CATAAGGGTAGCAGGAGATGACTGGAAAATCTCACTATCCAGACCTGGAATCACAAATCTGTAACATATGGGCAACCCTGAGATTTCTAAGTATATATTAGAAAAATAAACAGTCCCCACAATGGTTCAGAACACAGACTACTGTTGTGTACAAACTGATTGAAGCTGGCAAGTGAAATGAACCCATTTGCAAGAACTGATCTGTTGAATTTAGATCACAGAAGAAAGAGTAGGGAAATTTTCAGACGAGTCTGGATGATGATGTAAAGGAAGGGACTGCTTTCTAATAGACTACCATCAGAAGCGCAGAGCAACAAGTTGGGGAACGCCTACCACTTAGTGAATCATATTGATAAATTTCTTGTTCTGATATTGACAAATATATCATTAAGAGAAACATAAAGATGAAAAAGGCAGAAAAAAAATCAATTTTCCAATAAATTGAATGCTTTTTATAAAGCCGCATCAATTTCTTTTAAAGACAGGAACATTAATTTATACAAAGTTAAAAGAATATGCCCAAGTTCACATAGGAGCTAAGAATTGAGCACAGGTAAGATGCTCTAACTCTTATACCAAAATTCCTTCAAAATAATATATGAAATTATTTTTAAATTAACAAAACAAAACAAGAAGTAAACTCAGAGAGGATGTTATATAAAAAGAAGAATATGAAAAGCAAAAAAGGATAAGCCATGATGCTGATTTATTAAAAGGTTAACAGCATATAATGACTTTCCAAAAATTCCATTAATTGTAGAAAAGCAACAGGGAAGAGAGAACAACATCATCTTGAAAATTAAATAGACTGAGACATATGTGAACAGAGGTATGTCTTGACACTACCTGTTGTTGTTATAAACTAAATATTCATGTCTCTAAAAATCAATTATGTTGAAGCATCATTTCTCCTCCCCAAAAGTGGTGAGAGGCAATTAAGATTAGACAATTTAAAGGGAGTGAGGATCCTGTGATGGGATGAGAGGAAGAGTGTCCTCAGAGAGGAAAGACACATGGTTTTCTCTAGTTTTGAAAGAGAAGAAGCCAGAAATACACATCTGTCACAAGGAAAGATGTTATCATTTCTTGAACATGTCATTCAAATAGGCTGTTAGCCTTCAAACCTATGACCCATAAAAACATGTTCATAGTTCAAACCATCACATAGATGGTATTTTGGAATACCATCACAAAATCAACTAAACACTCAGACTTTACTTTAAGAACATGAAATCTCAGCCAATAGCATTTACTTTCTTCTTTTTTTTTTTATTGGAAATTTTTTTACATTTCAGATATTCTCTCCTTACCCCATTTCCCACCCTCCCTCCCAGGAACTCACTATCCCTTCCCCCATCCTCCTGCCTCCACCTTGGTGTACCCCCACCCACCCTCTCCCGTACCTCACCTCCCCACCCTCGAATATCCCCCCCCCCCACGACGTCCAGCCTTCATGGGACCAAGGATCTCTTCTCCCACTTATATATAGCTCCCTTGCATATATAGCTGGAGCCATGGGTCCCTCCCTAAGTGCTCCCAGGCTGGTGGTTTAGAGTAAATCCTAAATGGTAGTTCATGTCTGGCCAGTTTTTTCCAGTATACTGAAGATAATGAATGCATGTTATTTATTTCATGATTTTCTGAAATTTTGTTTTCAGTTTCCTTCCCAAAGTTGCTTTGATATGAATGTATTTTAGTACAGGCAGTATAAGAGTATGTGTTTCATATCCCACGGGTCACCATGACATAAGATTCAGCTTTCAGTTCTCTAATTAAAATAGCCTTCTCACTTCATGATGGCAATCAAAGTCTTGGAGCAGCAGGAACTGACTGAGAAAAGGAGCCCTTCTGTCTCCCTCATTCGGCATGTGAACAATTTTTCTGTGTTATGATGAGAGTATAATAAAGTGATTGCTTCATCTTGAAGAAAATTCTGTGAGAAATTTTATAAAGCCTCATCTGGATTGAACACATATCTGTGTGTGTGTGTGTGTGTGTGTGTGTGTGTGTGTAATGGGAGAGGGGAATCATAAGAACAACACATTTGATATCAAAAGTCTAAAGAATATTCATTCATTTTCACTTCTTTCCTCTCAATATGTACAAATTCTTTATATTATTTTCATGTGTCTATTGGATCTTGACAGTCTATGAAGTAAAGTATGGCCCTATAAAATTTAAAATACATAAAAAGTAAAAACATACATAAAAATGCACTATGAACAGATGACTTTTCTATGCACAGATCAGCTTAACAAAAAGAATTAGCATTAAATATGAATTAATAACTCTAACAAATCTGTTTTAATAATAGGTCCCAAAGTTCAGCATTTTAAAAATTGATCAAATTACATGGAAAACAGTTTTCAGGATATTCTGTCCTTCTCATGCGCGACCTTAAAATAAAAATTATCAAGGTAAAATAGTGGTATCTTCTCACATTAATAATATACTTGTGTTCCTCCCGTGAAGACACTATATCATGACCCTTCATGGAGGACCCACTGTACTCAGAGCAACAGAGGAACCACTGTGCTCAGAACATCAGAAAATCCTCTGCATTTGGAGCAGTTGAGGAAGCTGAACTCCCACGAGCTCTAACACACCCAGGATCATAGGATTTCAGGATCTCAGAGGCAGCCTGAGTCCCAGGAGCTCTTTCACCGAGGATCTCAGGAACACAGGATCACAGAGACAGCTGGACTCTGAGAAGATCTGACAAAATCAACATAACAGGAGAGACAGGCTCCAGTCAGAGACAGTGAGTGCAGGTAGCACTGGAGATAATCAGATGGGAAAAGGCAAGCACAAGAACATAAGCATCAGAAACGAAGGTTACTTGGCATCATCAGAACCCAATTCTCCCATCACAGCAAGTCCTGGACACCCCATCACACTGGAAAAGCAGGAATCACATTTAAAATCACTTCTCATGATGATGAATGAGGAATTTAAGAAAGACATAAATAACTTCCTTAAAGAAATAAAGGAGAACACATATAAACAGGTAGAAGCCCTTAAAGAGGAAACACAAAAATCCCTTAAAGAATTACAAGAAAACACAACCAAACTGGTGAAGAATTACACAAAATCATCAAGGATCCAAAAATGGAAGTAGAAACAATAAAGAAATCACAAAGAGAGACTACTCTGGAGATAGAAAACCTAGGAAAGAAATCAGGAGTCATAGACACAAGTATCACCAATAGAATAAAAGAGATAGAAGAAAGAATCTCATGTGCAGAAGATACCATGGAAAACATTGACACAACTGTCAAAGAAAATGCAAAATGCAAAAAGCTCCTAACCCAAACATCCAGGAAATCCAGGACACAGTGAGAAGACCAACTCTAAGGATAATAGGTATAGATGAGCGTGAAGATTCCCAACATAAAGGGCCAATAAATATCTTCAATAAAATTATAGAAGAAAACTTACCTAACCTAAAGAAAGAGATGCCCATGAATATACAAGAAGCCTACAGAACTCCAAACACACTAGACCAGAAAAGAAATTCCTCCCGTCACATAATAATCAAAACATCAATGCAGAAAACAAAGAAAGAATATTAAAAGCAGTAAGGGAAAAAGGTCAAGTAACATATAAAGGCAGACTTATAAGAATATTACACTAGACTTCTCACCAGAAACTATAAAAAAGCCAGAAGATCCTAGACTGATAACATACAGACCCTAAGGAGAATGCAAATGCCAGCCCAGGCTACTATATCCTGCAAAACCCTCAATCACTGTAGATGGAAAAACCAAGATATTCCATGATAAAACCAAATTTACACAATATCTTTCCACAAATCCAGCCCTACAAAGGATAATAGATGGAAAACTCCAACACAATGAAGGAAACTACAACCTAGAAAAAGGAAGAAAGTAATTTTCTGACAAACCTTAAAGAAGATAGCTACACAAACATAATTCCACCGCTAATAACAAAAATAACAGGAAGCAACAATCATTTTCCTTAATATCTCTAAATATCAATGGACTCAATTCCCCCAAAAAAGATGTAGACTATCAGACTGGATACATAAACAAGACACAGAATTTTGCTGCATACAGAAAACACACCTCAGTGACAAAGACAGTACTACCTTGGAGTAAAAGGCTGGAAAACAATTATCCAAGCAAATGGTCCCAAGAAACAAGATGGAGTAGCCATTCTAATACTGAATAAAATCGACATTCAACCAAAAGTTATCAAGAAAGATAAGGAAGGGCACTTCATACTCCTTAAAGGAAAAATCTACCAAGATGAACTCTCAATTCTGAATATCTATGCTCCAAATGCAAGGGCATCCACACTCATAAAATAAACCTTACTAAAGTTCAAAGCAAAACTTGCACCTCAAACAATAATAGTGGGGGATTTCAACACATCACTCTCAGAAATGGACAGATCATGGAAACAGAAACTAAACAGAGACACAGTGAACTAACAGAAGTTATGAAGCAAATTGTTTTAACAGATATCCATAGAACATTACATCCTAAAACATAAGAATATACCTTTTTCTCAGCACCTCATGGTGCCTTCTCCAAAATAAACCATATAATTGGTCACAAAACAGACCTCAACAGATACAAAAAGATTGAAATAATCACTTGCAACCAATCAGATCACCACAGACTAATGCCAGTCTTCAAAAATAACAAAAACAATGGAAAGCCCACATACGTGTGGAAACTGAACAACATTCTACTCAATGATAACTTGACCAAGGAAGAAATAAATAAAGACTTTTTATAATTTAATGAAAATGAAGTTTCATCATACCAAAACTTATGGAACACAATGAAAGCAGTGCTAAGGGGAAAACTCATAGTTCTAAGTGCCTACAAAAAGAAACTAGCAGTTTGACAGCACACCTGAAAGCTCTAGAACAAAAAAGAAGCAAATACACCCAAGAGGAGTAGATGGCAGGAAATAATCAAACTCAGGGGTGAAATCAACAAGTAGAAACAAAAATAACTATACAAAGTATTAACAAAACCAGGAGCTGTTTTTTTTGTGAAAATCAAGATAGATAAACGCTTAGCCAGACTAACCAGAGGGCACAGAGACAGTATCCAAATTAATAAAACAGAACAGAAAAGGGAGAGATAACAAAAGAAACTAAGGAAATTTTAAAAAATCATCAGATCCTACTACAAAAATCCTATAATGGACAATTTTCTAGACAGATCCCAGGTACCAAAGTTAATCAGGAGCAGAAAAACATCTAAACAGTCTCATAACACCTAAAGAAATAGCAGCAGTCATTAAAAGTCTCCCCACCAAAAAAAGCCCAGGACCAGATGGTTATAGTGCAGAATTCTATCAGACCTTCAAGGAAGACCTAATACCAATTCTCTTCAAACTATTCCACAAAATAGAAACAGAAGGAACACTACACAATTTGTTCTATGAAGCTACAATCACACTCATACCCAAACCTCACAAAGAACCAACAAAGAAAGAGAACTTCAGACCAATCTCTCTTATAAATATCAATGCAAAATACTGAATAAAATTCTAGCAAACCAAAACCAAGAACACACCAAAACAATAATACATCATGATCAAGTAGACTTTATCCCAGGAATGCAGAGATGGTTCAATATACAGAAATCCATGAACATAATCCACTCTAAAAACAAAGTCAAAGTGAAAAAAATGATCATTTTACTAGATGCTGAGAAAGCATTTGACAAAATTCAACAGGTCTTCATGGTAAAAGTCTTGAAAAGAACAGGAATTCAAGGCCCATACCTAAACACAGTAAAAGCAATATACAGCAAACCAGTAGTCAACATCTAACTAAATGGAGAGAAACTTGAAGCATTCCCACTAAGATCAGGCACTAGACAAGGCTGCCCACTCTCTCCCTATCTATTCAATATAGTACTGGAAATCCTAGCCAGAGCAATTAGACAACAAAAGGAAGGCAAAGGGATACAAATAGGAAAGACAGAAGTCAAAATATCACTATTTGCAGACGATATGATAGTATAATTAAGTGACCCCAAAACTTCTACCAGAGAACTCCTAAACCTGATAAACAACTTTATCAAAGTGGCTAGATATAAAATTAATTCAAACAAATCAGTAGCCTTCCTCTACTCAAAGTATAAACAGGCTGAGTAAGAAATTAGGGAAATGATACGCTTCACAATAGTCACAAATAATATAAAATACCTTGGTGTGAATCTAATCAAACAAGTGAAAATGGAAGATCTGTATGACATGAACTTCAAGTCCCTGAAGAAAGAAATCGAAGAACTCAGAAGATGGAAAGATCTCCCATGCTCATGGATTGGCAGGATTAATATAGTAAAAATGGCCATCTTGCTGAAAGCAATCTATAGATTCAATGCAATCCCCATAAAAATTCCAACTCAATTTTTCATAGAGATAGAAGGAACAATTTGCAAATTCATTTGGAATAACAACAAACCCAGGATAGTGAAAACTATTCTCTACAATAAAAGAACTTCTGGGGAAATCACCATCCTTGACCTCAATTTGTACTACAGAGCAATAGTGATAAATACTACATGGTATTGGTATAGAGACAGGCAGGAGGATCAATGGAATAGAATTGAAGATCCAGAAATGAAACCACACACGTATGATCATTTGATGTTTGACAAAGGAGCTAAAATCCTCTAGTGGAAAACATACAGCCTTTTCAACAAATGGTGCTGGTTCAACTGGAGGACAGCATGCAGAAGAATGCAAATCCATCCATCTTATCCCCTTGTACAAAGCTCAAGTACAAGTGGATCAAGGACCTCCAAATAAAACCAGACACGCTGAAACTAATAGAAGAGAAAGTGAGGAAGACCCTCGAATACTTGGGTACAGGGGAAAAGTTCCTGAACAGAACACCAATGGCTAATGCTCTAAGATCAAGAACTGACAAATGGGACCTCATAGAATTGCAAAGTTTCTGTAAAGCAAAAGACACTGTCAATAGGACAAAACTGCAACCAACAAATTGGGAAGAGATCTTTACCAACTCTACTTCTGATAGAGGGCTTATATACAAAATATACAAAGAACTCAAGAAATTAGACTTCAGACATTCAAATAATCCTATTAAAAATGGAGTACAGAGCTAAACAAAGAATTCTCAACTGAGGAAACTCGAAAGGCCAAAAAGCACCTAAAGAAATGTTCAGCATTCTTAGTCATCAGGGAAATGCAAATCAAAACAACCCTGAGATTCCACCTCACATCAGTCAGAATGGCTAAGGTCAAAAACTCAGGTGACAGCAGATGCTGGGGAGGATGTGGAGAAAGAGGAACACTCCTCCATTGTTGGTGGGATTGCAAGCTGATACAACCCCTCTGGAAATCAGTCTGATAGTTCCTTAGAAAATTGGATATAGTATTACCTGAAGATCCAGCTATACAACTCCTGGGCATATACCCAAAAGATGCTCCAACATATATCAAGGACACATGCTCCACTATGTCATAGCAGCCTTATTTATAACAGCCAGAAGCTAGAAAGAACCCAGATGTCCTTCAACAGAAGAATGGATACAGAAAATGTGGTACATTTACACAATGGAGTATTAATTACTCAGGTATTAAAAACAATAAATTCGAGAAATTCTTAGGTAAATGAATGGCACTAGAAAATATCATCCTGAGTGAGGTAACCCAATCACAAAAGAACACACACTCACTGATTATTGGATATTAGCCCAGAAGCTTGAAATAACCAAGATTCAAGTCACAGATCACATGAAGCTCATGAAGAAGGAAGAACAAATTGTGGGTACTTTGGTCTTTCTCAGAAGGAGTAACAAAATACTCATGGGAGTAAATATGGAGACAACATGTGGGACAGAAACTGAAGGAGGGGCCTTCTAGAGACCACCCCACCTGGGTATCCAACCCATGTGCAGTCAACAAAGGTAGATGCTGATTGGATGCCAGGAAGTGCATGCTGACAGGAGCCTGATATAGCTGTCTCCTTAGAGGTCTACCAGAGCCTGACATATACAGAGGTGGATGCTCACAGCTAACCTTTGAACTGATCAGTGTTCCCAATGGAGAAGTTAGAAAGAAGACTTAAGGAGCTGAAGGCGTTTGTGGCCCCATGGGGAGAGCAACAATACCAACCAACCAGAGCTCCCAGGGTCTAAACCACTAGTTTGGGAGCACATAGGGAGAGACCCATGGCTCCAGCTGTATATGTAGTGGACAATGGCACTGTTGGGCATTGGTGGGATAGGAGGTCCTTGGTCCAGTGAAGGCTGGATGCCCCAGTGTGGGTTACTTCAATGGTAGGGAGATAGGAGTAGGTGGGTGAGTGGGGGCATATCCTCATAGAAGCAGGAGGAGGGGAGATGGGATAAGGGGTTTCTGGGGGGATGAGGAAAGAGGATAACTACTAAAATGTAATCAAATAAAATATCCAATTAAAAAGAAAACGCACACTTGTTATACAACCCTAAGACTGTACTGTGGAGAGTTTACCATACAGAAATTACTTCTTTTAAAAACTATAATTAATTCTAAACATCATTCAGTTAGAGAACACATCATTTAGATGACTTCATAGAAATTATTTGTAGGGGAAAAATCAATCACAAGCAGTTATGTTTTATATAGTTCCTTGTGTCAAATATTTGTAATATAATATTATTGAAATATAGAACATAAAATTGCTAGGAATTAAAGTAGAATATAGGGGAAGCATATTGCAGCAATGGAAACACTTGCATATAATGGAATCAGATTATTGTAGTGTAGCTTACAGGAGACAATATGTAGTGTGTAAGTACAGCACCATATGCAAATATACAGTTGAGTGGATGCAAACTAAGAAGTTTTAATGATTTTCATATTTCACTATAGTTATATAAGCTGTTAATATTGGAAGAGGCTGTACAAACTATATAGGAATTCTTTATATTTTTTCTTTGAAACTATCTGTGAATTTGTAATTATCAATTGAAAGGGAGAGAGCTGATTGGAAAGAAATCAGGAAAAATGTTCCGGTGTGTTGTCATCTTATTGGTAAGCATGTAAATTGTTGACTTAAATTAATTTTGTCATAATCATTAATAAGTGTAGTTTAAAAGTACACAGTAAGCTTTATCTAGTTCAACTTACAGATATGTTGTTAGTTTTATGCTAATTTTGTAATTGAATTCTGGACATACTAGGAATTGCTGTATAGAAATCAATCAGAGCATCTGTGATTATCTACAGAGGACCCTCAGAATATTAACATTTGGCCCATTAACATTCCCTTATATTATGGGAAGTAAGAAATTAGAAGGCCTTTAGGGTAGTGTAGGAAGCAGCAATGAGAAAACAATGAAGGAGATGCAAGAGGCCCCACCACTACAGAATGATATATAAACAATTAACAACTATTTAAAGGGGTAAATGATTATTCCACAATAGTCTATGTTCTTATATGTAACCCCAGTAATTTATAGGTTCCCCAAGCTACATGTATTTCAATCAGCACTTAGACAAATTTCTAAATCCCTTTATAACCCATTTTAGAAGCTTAATCATTGAATTAAATTCCATACATACACCTTTCAGTATGATGCCAGGAAAATACTTGAAAATTACAGTTCATATTCACATTCCAAACCATAAAGTTTTGCTTATATCAGAAGTAATCCTTACTAATCATGCCATTTTGCGCCAAAGTACTCTAAAGGGAAATGGAAGTTCACTAAAAAAATGAAATGAGTAAGAACATTGATCGTTCATCAGAACTGCTATGTAGAAGTTTTGCAGTATAGATTCATGTAAATGTTTCATATTATCAAACATTTATTATCCAATTTTACACTCTCAGTTCTAAGTGACAACATTGTCAGTGATAATGTTATTGGGTCATATACTGTAGCAGATACTACTATGTAGTTCCATAGAGCAAACTGTCTATTCAGACCCATTTAACCATCCATGTATACCTTTTCATTCCCATTATTGGAAATTCCCTTGGACTTTCTGAATTTCAGCTGTAAAGAGACCTTGAAAGTATAGTTTCTCCAAGGGTCTTCTTGGCTTCAGATGAAGAAACCTATCTTGTGATTTATAAAAGAGGCAATGTTTATAGGACAGCTTGAATGCAATCTTGTACAGAGACATGTGAATTCACGTGATAGTATTTCAAGAATCATTCTATCATTCTAGAAAGCCTCATAATCCTACTTATGATGTGCGTTTTCCACAGCACATATTTTCATCTATTCTACAGTACTTCTATGCTGTGCTGTATATATACACACACACACACACACACACACACACACACACACACACATACACACACACTCACACGTATGTGTGTGTGTGTGTTAATTTTCTTTCTATTGCTGTCATAAAGGCACCTACCATGGAGTAGGAAAAGGTTTATGTTATCTTACAGATTATAGTCCATTATGAAGGAAAATCACTGCTGGAAATCAAGTAGGGCAAGAAGTAAAGCAGAAATCAAGGAGGAATGCTACTAATCGGCTTGTTCCTCAAGGCTTGCTTAGCCTGCTTTCTTATATAACCCATAACCACCTGCCCAAGAGTAGTTCTGCCTACAATGTATTGTCTCACTTGTCTCCCAACCATTAGTTTTAAAAAAAAATGCTTCTAAAGATTTGGCTACAGGCTACTTGATCCTTCTTCCTAGCTTGACTTATGTTCACAAAAACACTAATAAGCACATGTCTACACCTCACACATAGGTTCTCATTACTAGAAATACTGAGTAGTATCCTCATATGAGGAACAGTCTTCTTGGAGACATTTGTATATATATGTGTGTATATGTATATATACATATACACACACACACATATGCACATATACACACACATATATATGATAAAGAGTTACTCTAAGTTTTAATATATATACATATATATGACATATATACCCATATATATACCCATATATACCTCTAAAGATAAATATTCAAGATATAGATATATCATACATATATATAGATATATGGTGTACCTATGTCTTGAATATGTATAAGATATATACATATGTACACGATATATGGTAGGTGTAAAATGTCCTAAGTTTTATATATATGGTATATCTATGTTTTAAATATTTATCTGTATTTATATTTGTCTATATCTATATCCATATATCTATATATGTATATATGTATATATCAAAACTTAGGAATTCTTTACCCTCCCCATATAGATATATAGATATATAGATATGGCATACAGAGTTGAATACGAAGCTACCATCTTGAATGACATGTTTGACTTTATAGACTCAGATAAGTCAACTAAATATCCTCTTTAAAGATGACAAAATGGAAAGTAAAGGAGACATCCCAACAAATGCTATGACCAATTCTAGTTAAAGAACTTCCAATGGCTGAAGGAAATTGGAAAATACTGAAGGAAAATGTAAAAGACTCCACATCTAAAGAAGTGAAGCATGGAAGTAGAGCTCTGAGAATGGTAATTGAGATAAAGAGATAAACTCTTATGAAGTCTAGGTGAGTGGTAGTGCTTTGAGACCTACAAGGAAACGAAGAAGCAAAAGTTATCTATGTATGTATACAAGTAGCATATGTATGTTTTTAAAATTAAGGTGAAGTAAATGTTTGTGTATATGTATGTGGTTGTGTACCTGCCAAGGTATACATGTGAATGTCAGAGGACAACTTATAGGAATCAGGGTCAGCTCTTTCATTTATACCATGTTTGCCTAGGAAAGGGACTCAAGCAATCATACTTGGTAGCGGGCACATTTACCTTCTATGAATTCAGCTTTATTATTGTATTATAAACTCTTAGGGCCAACTTCCAATTATTTCATTTTTAGTGTACCACCCTTCCACAATGGACTAAAGTTTGGACTAAGGTAGCCATGCTAAGATAGGAAGTACTAATAGTCCATCTAATGCAAGAAGGAAGTTATTACTAAAGTAAGCCCCAGTGTATAAGAGAGGTTCATTTATTTCCAAAAGCTGATCCATTTATTTTCAGTACTGCTAACTTACTAAAGGATCAAACAGAATATATTTCACTATATGATCAAAACAGAAGGATGATTCACTGACTTTTCCAGGTTGGTACTACATTAATTAATGTGCTGGTACACCCTTGCAGACACCTTCTTGCACAGCTCCACTGGGTGACATATTGGCAGCCAGACAAGTTACCCCATGAGGTCATTGCAAGAATATTCAACTATTGTAGACTGCCTTTGTTGTTGCCAATTTTTATTCCTGTATTGTGTCAAATGGGGCTAGATTCGCAGACTGCTCATCACTCCCCATCTTGTATTTCTCTGGAAAAAAGATGACCCATGACCTCCTTTTCTTCTTTAATCTCAGCATGGGCAAGCTCCAGCTCCATGGATCTTGGGCACACTTCTCAAACCAACAGTGAGGACTTTCCTGTCTCTGGACTTTTGTACTTGCTGTGTTCTCTACACAGAATGTTTTGAACTAGATAAGCAGGTATCTAGTTAGTTCTTATCATTCAAGTGTTAGCTCAAATGTCAGTTCTTTTATTTAAAGGAACAGTCTTTTCTAACACCTCAGGTGCTCTTTTGCCCATTACTGAGGCATTCTGTCTCCAGTGGCATCATTATCTCTGCATTCTTAAATTGATCAAGGCAGGAACAGATAACCACATGGAAACTTTGATATTAGAATAGATAACCTTTTGCTAATGAAAAGTTCCTTTTGATTTTCCTGAAGTGCTATGATGTAGTGAAGAGAGGATGTATTACTTGGAACACTTTTGATTTCAAATGGCAGAAACTTCACTCAAATCCTATTTAGCAACAACAGAACTTTACTAGCTCATGGATGGAATATCCAAGGGGTGTGTTGGCTTCAGTCATGACAAGGTTCGAGGAGTTGAGCAGTATCAGAAGTAATCTGTCTATTCTTCTCTGTAACTGAGCTTTGCCCTTCTCTCTGTTGACTTTTTACTTTAGTATAGTCTTTCCCATGGCAAGAAACAGAATCACTAAGCTTAATACTACAAACAGAGCTATGAACAAGTATATATGCTATATATTCTCTGGAAGGTAGAATGGTGAATGGTGAGCTACCTTGGACTTTATCCTTGTGTAACACAATGTGGGAATAGAGTGGATAACAAGCAAGCAATAGCAAGATACATACATACAAATATAAATAAAGGAAGAGGATAATTTCAGGTCGTAGCAAGTACTATTTAATATATCCTTATGACATATTGGTCAAAACTTTCCATAATTTATTTTAATTCTACCCCACCTTTACAGAGCATTTATTTTGCACTTACCTGTGCCAAATGTGTAGGGTAGAGAGTTGAATAACCAAGTCAATGCTCTTAATGGAGACATTTTACTCTATTGTGCTCAGATAAATTAACTAAACACCTACTGTAAACAGAATAAAATGGAAAATTTGGGATACATTCTACACAAAAGCTATGATCCATTGTAATTGTGGAACTTCCAATGGGTGAAGGAAATAGGAAAATACTGGTAAGCATTCCATATTTAAAGTAGTGATTCATGAAGGAGGAGCTCTGACAATGGGAATTGAGAAGAAATGAGCACTCAATGAATCTAGGTAAATGGTGGTACACAGAGACCTACAAGGAAATCAACAAGCAGCAGTTATCCGTGAAAACGGACAGGAGATGATATTGCCCTGAGACATGGTACTTTGGAGAATAGATAGAAAAGGCTGAACATTATCATTTCTGTATCCATTTGTTGAGTATCTGTGTATATTAAAAAGTATATATGCAATAGGACCACTTTATTGCCTACTGAGTCACACATTTTACTTACGAAAAACATGAAATCTATGGAAGTTATGGAACTCATATCCAGTCACACAGCAAATGGGCTAGTGAAACACTCAAATTTTTGACCTTCTACTATGATCTGAGCCTCTTCACAATACTAGCCTGACTGATAACAACCTATACCTTCATAACTGACAACCACAAAGATCTTGCTGCCCTACCTTCCTGTTAAAATCATTTCCAGTTGAAGATAGGAGCAAGGAGGATGACTAAATCCCAACAGGAAGGTTGATTTATTTTAGAAGACTTTTCACAAGACTCTTTAAGAAGCGCTCTGACAGTGCTAATTTTAACCAAGTCATTGTGAAGCAACCTTGGATTGCTCCATGCAAGGCAAAGTACAAATACAAGTACATGACTCAGCAGAGAGCAGCAGTGGCTCGCCCTGTAGCCTATTACCCACACCTCAAAAGGAATGAGGAAGAGCTTGCAAGTTAACAAAGGTTTGAAACTTGCTTAAAAAAAAAAAAAAAACAGCACTACCTAGCCCCTGTCCCACCAGTTTCCTATACTAAGGCTTTTGTACCAATTCCCCACAATCCTTCCCAGTAGATCTTCTTCCCATTATTGCCCTGGTATTACAGAATGACCTGAACTGGGCTTTGAGATGTGGGCTTTGAGGTTTGGCCTATGATAATGGAAATGAGCCTCTCTTTACTAAAGTCTCCAATAGAATGGCAAATGGGTAAGAAAGAACTCATTGTAGAAACAGTAGCAATATCCCCAGAAACTTGGTCTTAATTTTTAGATGAGTTTCTTTCTTAAGGAGCTAAAAATGTTTACTATGACAGAAATCCATAAGACAAAAGGTAAACTGAAATTCTACCCATGGTTTGTCCTGTCTGCCTTTGTGAGGGCACCATCAACTGTGAAGCATACAGGGAAGTGGTTCATTAGTCCTTGAGTGGGACATCCATAGTCAATTATGTAAAGGTTCCTCGAAAGTTACAAATATCTTCTTTAATGTCTAATGCTGATCATATGGTCAATTATTCATTCCACAAAATAAAAAGCGCCTACGTCTGTATGAGAGACTATTTTAGACTTTAATACTACCACATGACCTAAACAACAACAACAAAAATTCCTCTCTTAAAGAAATAGGTCAGACAATAAGCAGTAAGCAATTTACTTTTAAATAGATACATTGTACACTATAATAAAATTGAAGTAAATGTTTATGAAAACATAGTGGTAGAAGAAAACCCAAGGGTGCTAGAGTTGATGTTAGGTAGTATAGTATAGTGTTAATCAGGGCGCTAAATGTGAACCTCAATGCCATAGCAATAGGAGACCAAATTCTTGAACAAAGTGAAACATTTGATTAAAAAAATTGTGTGTGCTGGAGAGAATACATGTCCGAATGTGCCAAAACACAGGTGTGAAGGTTAGGGGACAATATACAAGGATCCGTTTTCACATTCTACAGTGTGGTTTCCAGGTCTTCAGGCTTGGTAATCAGCACCCTTACTCACTGAACCATCTTGCATGGCCATCCTTCTTGTCTTCAAAATATTTGTCCTGGAAGTGGCCACTCCTAAACTGCCTGCCCTCTCTTCAGTCTTGCGATTTTGAAATTCTTTCTATTCTTATTGCTTGGATAAGTTTCTATAACATAAAATTGATATCTCATATCTCCATGAAACTTTTAAATGACTCTTAGAGAGTACTATATTTCAGTATTAAATGAGAATTGTTTCTAAATTGACTAGGTTATCTTACCAAAATACTGCATGCTAGCTACTCACCCAGCTTTAAATTTGGCGCAAGGCCGTATGTAGTACCCATTGAATAAGCTATTAATTAAGAATGGCCTTGAATTCCTGTTTCTTATGCCTCTACTGTCCAAGTGCTGAGATTACAGATATGTACCATCAAGACCCTGACTTGCTTACTCATTTTTATCATATGCAGGATATTTTTCTATACTGTTGTTTAATACACATTGATTTACTTGACATTTTCTGAGCAAAACATCTGTTTGCATCTTTAATATGCTTACATGTAAACTTCTGTGTCTAGAATAAAAGTAGGTAGGACAATCAAAAAAAAAAATGAAGCATTTGATCCAAAGGCTATCTGAGAAAAACAGTCACCAGGCCAAAGAAATTGATAGCATAAAGACAAAGAGGCTGATAGGTCAGAGGACATCTAATCTAAAGGACTGTGACTGAGTAGTTGTTTGTCTGGCTATCCTCCATGAGAATGCATTGAGGAGAGCACAACCTTTTTCTAGCATCAATACCTAACTTCTGTGAAAAAACTATTCAAAGTGTAGAACCATTTCAATATTAATAATGGCATCACAATAGTAAAAGTATGTCCGTATAGGCCTGGGGTTGTGAGTCAATGTGTAATATCATTTGCTGTGTGTGTGTGTCTTAGGGTTATATTGATATGATGAAACATCATTACCTAAAGCAACTTGGCAAGACAAGGATTTATTTTAGCATACAGTTCTGCATCACAGTATATTGCTAAGGGAAGTCAGGGTACAAACTCAATTCAGGAACCTAGAGGCAGAAACTGAAGCAGAGATCATGGAGGAGTGCTGTTTACTGGCTTGCTCTAAATGACTTGCTCAACCTGCTATATTATAACACCAGGAACACATGCCCAGAAGTGGCACTGTCTAAAATGGGCTTGGACCTTTAATATCAATCATTAATAAAGAAAATGCCCCCACGGACTTGTCTGGAAGCTGATCTGATGAAGGAATTTCCTTAATTGTGGTTTTCTCCTCACAGATAAGTTTTGCTTATGTAAAGTTAACAACAATAACCAACAAAAATCAGAACACTGCCTAAGTCTGATACCTAAATTCTGATCCTCAGAAAGTTTACAAAAGCTGGACTTGGTAGAACAATCTCTCTCATTCCAGCACACACATGGAAAATGGGAAATGGAAACAGAAGAATCTCCAGAAATTTTAGGTCAGCTAACCTGACTTACATGGCAGTGAAGAGATATTGTCTCAAAAATGTGGAAAAGCAAGGAACACCATTCAAAGCTTGTCCTCTCATCTCCATACTGCTGTATCCATGAATATGCACATATCCTGACTCAAAAATATATGCTAAATAGATAGATGAAGGAATGAGTAAATAAAGGTAAAACTTGTTATTCCAGCTTGATATCTTGCAACCAGGGCTCAACACTTTGATTTTTATATAGAAACAATCTTGTCATAGATTCTTCTCCTGTTACTATACTAAGTACATTACAAAACTCAACTTAAAAGAGAAAGGGTTTCTTTGGCTCACCATTCCAGTTTGCAGTCCATCACTGCAGGAAGTCAAGCAGACATGACTTGAAGCAGCTAGTCATATTATGTCCATAGACAAGAGCAAAGAACAAAGAGTTAATGATATTGCTCAGCTTGCCCTTTTCATATAGTCTAGGATACTCACCCAAAGGAATGGTCCTACCCACACAATTAATATGTGTCTTTTCACATCATTGTGTGGTAGGACCACACATCTCGCATCGATTGCCATAATCAAGACAGTATCTCACAATGATTCTCAAAGGTTAATCTGAACTTAAACAGGCCCTCCTCACAAGTGGGGTGGAAGGCTTGCTTTCAACATGTCAAGCTGAGAATATTAGCCACTACATGAGTCTATTCTTCAGCTGCATGTATTGTTTTTTTGTGGACTAGGATGCATTTTTTATTAATGAGTTTGTCTATCCAGCTTATTTGTTTATACTGAGTTCTAATACATTGGCAAGTGTGTCTGACACATGCCAAAATCATTAAAAAGAAAATGTCATGGTTCACTACATGACCCAGTTACACATGGACCCTACACATGGACCCATCAAATACACGGACATATGTTCACACACAAAGGTATTCTTTGAATCATGCCAGAAGAGGAAGCCAGACAGTTAAATACACACAAATAAGTATGTAGTTAATATGGTATTGTATACTTATATAGCTACCAAGAATATTTAATAACATGATAAAATGTTTACTATATATCACTAAGAAAAGAATGGATACAAAACTATATTATTTCTATAACTTTATATTGCATACATGAATAAAATATCAGAAAAATTACAACTAATACAATAATACCAACCTGATGTTCTCTACATTTTTTTTTTAGGATTTTAGGCACTATTTGAAGTGTCTATGAAATCATATATATATGATTATATACTATAAATACATAGATAAAATATTAAATTAAATTTTCTCTATATATGTTTGTATAATTGTATGCACTGTATTTACAGAAGGAAAGGCCAAATGTTTTCTTTTTATTTTGTTGAAACGTGGTCTCATACAAACAGATCTTGTTGGCCTATAACTTGCTACGTAGATGAGGCTGGTCTTGAATTTGTGATCCTCCTGCCTCAGTTTCCCTGGTATAGTAACTACAAGCATATGACATAACATCCAGCATTTGAAACTCAAGATGTGTGAGGTTCTTCCATTTTAGTCTTTGGAAAACATTTCTCAAATAGTATCACAGTGAAAGCCAGACAGGCAGGTGCTAGCACCCTCCAGCAAGCCCTTATTCTGTAAAAGGTGGGTTATTCTTCTTGGTAAGAGAGAAAACACCTTTGAGAGGGTTCTGTGGTCACCTCATGTCAAACATATAGGCTGATAAGTGGTCTTAGAAAGGGTTTACTCCAGTTCCACAGTCCCCCACTAAGTTTATGAATATTCTCTGCCTTTTCATTGAGATGTAACATGATTCCAAGCCAAAGACAAATGAAGATTTCCAATGTACATATCTCAAATCTAAAGCCATTGTACTACTCATTCCACTCTGAATTTTTACCCTTTGCCATAGAGACCCCCGCCCCCCTGTTTTAAACATTAACTCTAGTCTCCTTGCTTAACAATTATGGCATGTTCAGTTAGACAGTAAGGCTCTCCTGCTCGGATCTCTGATTTTCATTCAATAATGGTTGTCTGTACTTAAAGCAATAATCATTTTTCTTCCTATTGCAAGAGGATATCATACACTTTTGAAAAGAGTTTTAATGGATGACTAAATCAAAATGGAAATTGGTAACTTTGACATCAGGAAATGGGAAATCTGGTCAGTTTCAGTCAGTTCTCAATCTAGATTTAAAGTTGAGGTTGGTGTTGCCACAGGATTATCAAGTTAGAAAAATAAATCTTCAATATTTATATAACTATGCATGCCTAATTTTAGTATGGGGGAATTAAAAGGTAAATGTAAGGCAGGCTTAGAGATAGATATTAATTATTAATGTTTCCGAAACAAGATGGTACACAAGTATTTTTGGACTTTTACCCTTTGAGTTTCTGCACTCTACCACAGGATCAAGGGTAGACTACAAGCAAAGATTCTTCAAATATACTCATGTCTTTTACTGACGTTTCTCACATTAATTCCCAACGTATTACAATATCTTATTACAGTATCTTATTACAGCACATTTGTAATGAGTTAGCCAGAAAAAATACTACATAAAGTAATTGACTCCATACAGTGGATATGTTCCATGAGACTCTAGATCATGAGGACCCTGACATATTTAATTTCAAACTTCCTCTTCTATCTAGCTAGTATGAGGCCCTCAAAAATTACTTTTTCTGATAGGCAACCTCATGAATCCCTCTCCTGTTCTTACAATATTGTCCTAATTCTTCCTAATACCACTTAAGCTCCTTTTCTCTAAGAGTCTTTTCCTTGGCACTATGAGAAGCCACTAATGACCTCCTGTCCCTATATTACTCTAGTAAAACTGTGCCTCACCATTTACTTAAGTTCACTGTAGCAATTGTCTATATGTGTGCATGATTGATCTTCTCAAAAAAATGGTCAACACCTATTTCCCAATTCACAATCTTTAATTCCAGTCCCAGGTAGTATTATTTTCAAAACTAGTATGTAATAAATATATTCCCTGTTGTGAGGAATATAGCTCAGTGATAGGAAATATAATGTAGGGGATCCTATGTTTCATCACCAGTAATAAAATAACAAACAAATTATGACTTGACTGACAAATTCAGACTACTTTAAATTAGCCATTTCCATTTCTGAAGCTGAGCTCTGGTAGAAACATGATAATTTCCAGAAGAATGGACTCCAGCCAGTAGAATATTAGGAGTCTAGCAGCAAGGAGTCTGAAAGGGTTAATATACTTCACAAATCTAGGCAAATACTACGTGTTTACATTGAAGCCAATATGTTTGTCAAATTCCCAAGGGAACATGTGCTGCAGCAAGTGCCTGGCTTTTTTTTCCTCTGCTGTGTTTATACCATAATGAAGCAATGTTTCCATCTGAAAGCTGCTTCAATTCAGCTAGTAACTACTTAGTTCTCACATTTCACTTTAGCAAAAGCAGAATTTAGATGAGAGCATTTTGTTTATTTTAATGTTCACAAACATGAGGTAGATGAACATAGATATGTATGTAGAGGGAAAAATGTGATCTACTGCATTCTGACTGGGACAGTGTTCTCCCTCAAAAGATGATTCTTCAAGATCCAGAAAATAAGATCAAACTGAAGACTGAGGAGATGGCTCAGGGAGTAAAGAACCAACATGCAAGCATGACGACCTGAGGTCCGATGATGTCCAGCAACCATGAAAAAGTTTAATGTAACACACCAAATGAAGGTATATGATAGGCAATCTCACTTGGTAAGACTGTCTGTTGATAAGACTTATAACCTGAGTTTGATCGTGATGACTTAGATTATAGAAGAAAAGAATACCCTGCAAGTTTTCCATTTATTCCTGCGATATCCCAAATAGTTAGCAGTGGTGGATGATACTGTAAGACATGCCAGCATGCCTGCACACTGGACACAGTGAATTTACTATAGCACATTTGAGTCTTTACTGAAGAAATACGACAGAAAAGGATCCTGTGTTTTGTAACTGTGGACTTTTCCCTAGCCAGCAATGAGATTGACAGGGACACCTCTAGCTACAGATGCTGTGGGAAACCTTCAAGAGAACACTGTTTAGGACAATATGAATCCCCTTTACTTTAGCACAGATGTTTTTGTAAAACTCCAACCCACCAGGGAGGCGAGTGAGTAGCTAAGCAGAATGCTTTTGTCAAGAATCAAAATGATGAACCAACACCTCTAAGCTGAAGCAGAAAAATAAACTCATTAAAAATAGAACATGTCACATTATCTAGTTTGGGGGCTGAGTTTTTATCCCTAAAAACAACTCTGTGGCCAAATTGCTCCCAGCCTCCAACAAACCCAGAGTAGCTATATGTGAATAAAGGTATAACCTTCTACAGTTAATATGCAATCACTGTGTACTTGTGATTTTATACAAGGAAGACCAAGAGAGCCAACTAACCTGGACCCTTGGGGGTCTCAGAGTCTGAACCACCAACCAAAGAACATTCATGGGTTGGACCTAGGCCTTCCTGCTCATATGTAGCAGATGTGCAGCTAGGCCTTCATGTGGGTTCCGAACAACTGGAATGGGGACTATCCCAAAAGCTGTTGCCTGTCCATGGTATATGTTCTTCTAGCTGGGCTGCATTGTCTGGCCTAAGTGGGAGAGGAAGCACCTAGCCTAGCAGAGACTTGAAGTGCCAAGGGTAGGGTTACCCAGGGTGAATTCCACCCTTTGAGAGGAGAAGGGGACAGCGGTGGGGGAAGGACTGTGGGAGGGGATGACAGAGAGGAGGCAGTGAGCATGATATAAAGTGAATAAGTAAAAAAAAAAAAAATTAAATTAAAAAAACAAAGAAATATCACCTCCTGTTTAAATGTTCCTTTTCCGTGGAGTTTGTAGAAAGTGATCAGTGATGCCTTTCCTCTAAACATAGCCATTTACCGTTCCCACATGTGGTTCTACACCACTGATTCTCAGTTTTCCTAATGCTGTGACTCTTCAATACAGTTCCTCTTGTTGTGGTGACCTCCAATCATAAAATCATTTTGTTGCTACTTCATTATGTAATTTTGCTGTTCCAAAATTATACAATGTAAATAAATCATATGTAGGGTATCTGATATGGAACCCCAAATGGGTTAAACTCAGATGTTGACAGCCATTGTTCTAATGCAGTATTTGTCATTTCCAGTGGTGTCTTTTTAATTCTGAATTATAACCTAAAAATAAGAGAGTTATAGTGTATGGCAGAAAAGCTTCATAGGTTTTGTAGACAAACAGCTCTAATGCTGTACTTCTATATCAAGTCAGTTCAATAAGACATTAAAATGAAAAGTATGAAGAGAACAAAAGTGAGATATAACCCCACCTGAAAACGGGAAAGTGTGAAAATAAACCAAGAACATCATGTTTCTTGGAGTTTCAGCTTGTTCTCTGGTTGGTTGTTATTTACATTGCTAGACTATAGCTGTTGCCATTGAGAGCCAACTTCTTAGTATGGACTTCACTGTTAGTGTCCCTGATCTGCTGCGCCTGTGTGCAGAGGCACTAACTAACACCTCTCAAGAGTCAAAGCATTCTGTGTGAAGAGTTGCACCAACATGTGAGTCTGGAACCAAATGTCAGCTCTATCTCTGCTGTTTACTATGTTAGACCTAAGGCTGATTGCCTAGGGTCTCCATATATGTAGCATGTACATACAAAGAAGCAAAAGTCTCAACACAACAAAAGAAAGCAATTAAAAAAATAAATTAGACAAGGAACTAAAGAGTCCAAAGGTGAAATGCAAATGACTGAGAAAAACTTTTTAAAACATTCAAGGCCCTTAACTGTCTAGGAAATGCAAATCAAAAGTACTTGGTGTTTTGTTCACTGCTGGTGGGAGTGCAAAGTGGTAAAGCCACTGCGGGAATCAGTGTGCAAGTTCTTCAAAAATTAGAAATAGGGTTACAACATGATCCAGCTATACCAATCTTAGGCATAAGCTCAAAGGCCTGTGTATCCTATTACAGAGATACTTGCTCATCAATGTTTGTTTGCTATTCTATTCATGATACCTAGGAAGTACAAAAAACCTATATGTCCATCTAATGATGAATGGATAAATGAACAATGGAAATGTATATGAAACTCTTAGATAATTGCTAAAATATTATCAGTTCCTTAGTCCTTCTGAAGTTTAAGTAAGGCAGAAGCCATTATCTACATAAGTTAGATGAGAATATGGTCAAAGAATCATTCTGTGCCTTACCAAAGTTATATAGCCAGTAAGACTAAGAGAAAAAGTTTACTTTGTTCTGGAACCTAGCCTGTTTAAACAGTATGTGGTATTTCCCCATTTTTCTCCTTCCCTGAGTAGCACATGAGAGTCTAGGGAGAAGAAAGGGGGATGCTTCCTCATCAGGCAAAGCTAAGCAGTCTTTTCCCCCTGTAGCAGTAAAATTGAAGTTAACAGATTGCAGTCTTTACAGAATCATTTGTGGGTAACCCACCCAGTGGGCAAGAGCCTACCTGAGTTGAAATTTTCTTGCTCATAGTATTAAGCACAAATAAGAATTAGAGCCATATTAAACATTGATTTAAAGCTGAAAAGCTACACATAAAATGGTGACTATAGCTATGACAAAACTGTTCTTCACTTTAGCTTCAGGTAATATCCATGAAGACTAAACTAGGATCATGTACCATTCCATATTACCCACAGGACATTTTTCAAATAAAAGCAGAAAGTACCTGCATACCAGATGTGCAGCATCAGAATATAGGCTCTTTTGAATGGAAAAGAATCAAGTGTCAAGTTCAAATATTTTCCCAATTTCTATCTTTCCAGTCCTGTCTAATAATCATCTAAATCTTTGAGTGCCCACATTTTTTTTTCATTTTCAAGATCTGAAGGGGGAGAACAAAACATTGAGTTCATTGCTTCTTTTAAAATGTTATTTTTAAGATTAACAAGCACTAAAACTATCTTTATTTGCATCTGAAGACTGATAGTACCACCTGTAGGGATTGATACAAACACTGCTATAATGGAAAGCTTAAGAAACTCTCTTTCATGTCATTCCTTCTAAGTTGCACTGGTCCTTGATAACTACTTCCTGACAGTTGCCTGTTTGTGGCTTTCAAGAATATCAAATAAATGTGAAAAATAGCCTATGCAAAACATGCTTTGTTTTGTTATATACAATGCTTACTTGTGGGTCTAGATGGTCTCAAATACAGATGGGCAAGTGCACAGCCTAACTGGGGTCAGGAAGCTCTTGTGAGGGCAAACTCCCTATGGGTTCTCCAAGTTCTTCTCTGCTTTGCTAAAGACACAGGCTGAGATAAGATGTATTAAGTTGTACAAGAATATGGGATAAATCATCTTCAAGTTTGTTAGGATTCAATTATCTTTTCTTTTTCTTTTAAAGACAGAGTTTAACTATGTAGTCCTGGCTGGTCATGGAACCTGTTACATAGACAAGGCTGGTCTTGAACTCTGTCTCCTAAGTGCTGAGATTAAAGATGTGTGCTACCACACATCGTTCAGTCACCTCTTAAAGTGGGGGGCCTGATGGGACTTGAGATAAGCTGACAACTGTCTCCTCCTTCTTTTTCAAATTTCATTCCATGTGGAGTCTCTTCATATAGAAGAGATTTCCTTTAGATATCTTAAAGAAGCCAGGCGGTGGTGGCGCATGCCTTTAATCCCAGCACTTGGGAGGCAGAGGCAGGCGGATTTCTGAGTCCGAGGCCAGCCTGGTCTACAGAGTGAGTTAGAGGACAGCCAGGGCTACACAGAGAAACCCTGTCTCAAAAAACAAACAAACAAACAAACAAACAAAAAAGATATCTTAAAGATTCCTTGAGAAATCTTTCAGCCTTCAGTTTAGGCAACAATGGTTATTTCAGAGGCTAGGTTTTGAAGTCCTGCTCGGAATTCTTGCCTTGACAAACTCAAACTGTGTGCCAATTATTTAACCTCATTTTGATAGACTTTTGTCCTCAAAGAGAGGAGAAACAGTATCACATTGAGTTGTTAAAGACCTAAATAAGATAATATTCATGAAGCATTATCTAAGCCATGATAAGGGCACAATAAGCATTGTTTGTTGTCTGTAGGAATTAGGCATCCACTACTATTTGTTTTCTGAGAAGTCAATGTCTTGCATACATTTTGCTTAACCCTTAAGTCATTTATTCACTGCATAAACATTGACTGAATACCTATTATACATTTATGCCTGTGGAAGCACATACTCTTTTTTAAAAAGAAAATCTGTGGCAATTCACATATACTAATCTCTTGACTGAGATTTTATGTTTTCTCTCCTCCTCATCTCTAGCTTGGAAATGAAAAGACATTGGTGAAGGAAAGTCTACAATGTAGGGATTGAACACTGCTGAGTAGAGAGATGAGCAGATGGAGAAGAGAGTGAGACTGATGTTTTTCTTTACTTCTGCTTGAGATATCAACTCCCTATGAAACTAGGGCATATCTTTCAATGGATACAGTAGAGACAGAAGAAGTGCTCACTGTGCCCTCTACTGTACCTATGTTTCTCTTTTAGACAACCTGGCAGAACACTAGAGAGGCTGGGTTCAAATGAAACAAACACTTTGCAACAAGTTCAGGTTACAGAATCATATTATAAACCCAAACCCCAGAAATTACTCCCCTGTGTTTATCGTGGGACAAGCTGCAAAAATTTTGAAAGTACCAGTATTTCTTGTGGTTTGTTTTTGTTTGTTTTGTGATGGGGCTTTACTCTGTAGTCCTGGTTGATCCAGACCTTGCTAAACTGGCTGGGATATCCAGCTGCCTCCACTTCTGATGCATCACAAGTTAGGAGAAACCAACATAAAAAACTCACACTTAGCATCAGACAGGCTGCACTTTGGGGCCTTATGTTTCTGTAACTAAATAATGGCTGTGTGACATTTAATGGTACATTGTATTTGCATTCTAAGTCTCTTACTAAACTACAGGCTTGTGTGAGCATGATCAGTAAATATCCAGGACTTCAGAGTATCCCCAGTCCCTGGAAGAGAACCTATATTATATTAGACATTCTTGAGTAATATTTGACAAATGAGTACCTCTATGTGTCTATGCAAACATTGCTGACTGCACAAATAAATGCATACTTCTTGATTACACAAGGAAATCATGCATCTCTGTGGACTCGAATTTATTCGTCCTTTTGTTTGTTTATTTCTTCTTGTTTGTGTCGTTCTAGAGACAGTGTTGTACTGTGTAGCCCATGCAAACTTGAACTTATTTTTTGTATTAGCATTTGTATTTGTATTTTATTTTTGTATTGAAATGTTAGCATCTTATCCTTATAGCACAGTATCCAGTTGGGCATTGGAATTTCTGTCCTTCAAACCTCAGTACTGATTGCAGCTAGCACCTTGTCTGATAAATTAGAGATTATATGTTAATATTTGTTGAAAAAGTATAATCTAGGTAAATGATTTGATGAAAAGAAATCAAAAGTCATAGATTAGAGGGAAAAAAATCAGCATTCTCTGTGGTTAGTCCCATTTTACATTTCTACTTCAGAAGAAGTGTTAACAAATTTTGGAGAAAGGATTAGATTGGAGACAGAAATCTGAAGTCATGTATAAATATCAAAGAAAATAAGAACAAAATAGGGCAGGATACAGATGGAAAGAAAAAAGCAAGTTCTAAATAATTCTACTGTCAAGAGAATGGCAAAAACCAACAGGAGTTGACAGTAAAGGAAGGCAGAAAGCAGAAAGGAGTGGTCAGGGAAGAAGGCAAAATAGGGGACTATTAGATCAATTTTAAAAAAAGGAAGAGACCAATGAGTTGCTTAAGAGGTCATTAAGATAGGAAAAAATGATGACCTGCTGTTGAATTTCATAGGAGTTCACTGGGGCAGGCAGGGTCATCCTGATAATAGCGGTCCAGAAGGAGAAATGAAAAGAATTAGATGAAGAAAGACTGTGAAATAGAGGCTGCTTGTATTGAAACAAGGATGAAATATTTATTCCATTCAATCTTTAGAAAACTCATATTGCTTTAAATACCTTTAGTACTCATTTCCAAGTCACTACTAGTGAATCTATCTCAAGAGTTTTTGGAGTTCAGCATCTAAAACACAGCCTAGTCAATGAATTCCAGGTGATGTGAAAGAAACTCCCTCAAAAAAGCAAGATGGGCAGTTCTTGAGGAATTGCAGCCAAGATTATTCTCTGGCCATCAAGTGAACAAAGAAACACATACATACAGACATATACACTTAAGCTCAGCACATGGGCATGAGCACACACACAAGGAGGGATTCTGGGAGGGAGGGAGGGAGGGAGGGAGGGAGGGAGGGTGGGAAGGAAGGAGGGAGGGAGGGAAGGAAGGAGGGAGGGAGGGAAGGAAGGAAAGAGAATAAGAGAGAGAACATATTTTTTGGTTAAGTCAAAGAAATTTGAGGATGCAACTAACTGGTTGTAGAGAAATGAGCCAAGTGGTAAGCTCTTGCTCTGAGTTGCAATGGATTCTGCTCTGACACAGAATCATGACCTATGTTGTTCTCCATTTCAGTAGAATGGTAGAATGTGTGACCTATTCTCACCATATCCCTGCCAATTAATGACTTTGCTCTGATATAAAAAGTGAGAGATAATTTGGAATACATCAAGTAGAAATTGCAACCAAGCACTGTTATTCATAAATAAAATATCTATGTACAGATACCTCCTTAAAAAATATTCAGATTTAAGGTTAGATGTACTTTTAAGAAACTGTCTAATTACACATTAAGCCTTCAACATAGATAGTTAAGTTCATTTCTCATATACACACATAATTTTGTGTGTGTGTGTGTGTGTGTGTGTGTGTGTGCTCTACCTATTTTCTCTCTAGCAAGACTAGACTGTGCAGCAATGTTATGGGTAGACAAACTCTGATGAGAGGCTCGTCACTGTAGATTTATTAGGATCTCCTTGTGTTGTGTGATTGGCTTTAAACACAGCTATTATTTTATTTTGTTTCAAAATGCTTAGGGAACAGAGAATGATGTTTAAAGCTATCCCCTAAAACAACAACAACCAAATGTCTGAAATTGGATTTTTCCAAAGATGGTCATGTTTGATTTAGACAGCCAGGATATGAGTCAACTGGGCATCCTCTGATCACCTGGTGACAGCACAAAAACCACTAGTGAGAATACATAAATCAACCCACAAACGTTCCAAATCAACTATATCTCTCCTTATTCATACACCAAAAAAGGGGGATTGAATATTATAGTTCATAATTGTAAACCTTCATTATATACAGAATCTCCTTATATCTTCTAGGATGCCATTTACACGAAGAGTCCATGGTCCTGAAATTCAGAACCAAACTAAGATCTATCTAGGGTCTGTTTATGTTCTGAAAAGAGGACTCTTAACACACACACACACACACACACACACACACACACACAGAGAGAGAGAGAGAGAGAGAGAGAGAGAGAGAGAGAGAGAGAGAGAGAGAGTTCAAAGAAGTAGACCCAATAACTTTGACAGGCTTGTTCCTGAAGACAGCACTCATTGTCAGTAGCATCTCCTTGAACTATACTTATGATCTGTGTGTCTTGGAAAGTAGAGTTTTAGATGAGCTACAGTATCTGAAGTTGATACTACTATTCTCTCTATTTCTTCAATAAGCAGACTGAAGTGAAAGGGATGAATCATCTGTCCCAAGGTAAATATGGAACAAAAGAGATGAGATGCCAAAGCCTATGTTCCCATTTCTATACACTGATGGCTGGAGCAAAGTATCTGAGTCAACAAGCACTGGATGCTATCTGAACTGACAAGTAAAGGTGACCCCCAAATAGCCAAGGTAGGTGTTTTGTCCCCACACGCAACTGTACAGTAATTGAACAACTAAATAAGTATCTGGGAGGCCACCTCCAGTCTTCCCCATAGTTCAGCTTTGAATTACCTAGAGCTCAGGGACCAACAGATGTGATCATTTAAACAATAAGAAAATACTCCCTTTGTCTCTCTCCTCTTCCAGCTTTCCTGGAAAATCAATTAAAGAAAAGAGGAGTACCCTTCTGTTTTTTGGCTACAAAACTAATTTTTCCTGTCCATAAGAAGGAACCCATCTCAGGCTTTTATCTCTAATAGCAAATCTCTGGACAGTTCATTAAGAATCTAGTCTTAGCTCAACTCGGTGTCTTCCAGCTCTTCAATGAACAAGGGGTAAAAGTCTCAATAGTTCAAGCCAAATACAACTGATGAAATTCTCATTAATATTGACTATTTACAGTATGTGCATTTTTTGAAAATTATGTTTATTTTGTCATTCAACTTGGAAGGTTTATTTTAAGGTTTCTTCGAGGCCATTTACAAGAACTTTAAAAAACCTGAGCCTGACATCATCTCTGCAAGCATTAGACTAAACTGCATGGTATTGGTACAGGGACAGAAAGGTCAACCAATGGAATAGAAGTGAAAACCCAGAAATAAACCCACACACATATGGACACTTGATCTTTGACAAAGAAGACAAAAAACATATATTGGAAAAAAAGAGAGCACCTTCAATAAATGGTGTTGGTCTAACTGGCAGTATGTATGTAGGAAAATGAAAATAGATCCATATCTATCACATAGCACAAAGCTCAAGTCCAAGAGGACTAAGGTCCTCAACATAAAACCAGATACACTGAATTAAATAGAAGACAAAGTGGGAAAGAGCCTCAAACTTGTTGGCACAGAGGGAAATTTTCCAAACAGAACACCAATGGCTCAGGCTCTAAGATCAACAATTAATAAATGGGACCTCAAGAAACTAGAAAGCTTCTGTAAGACAAAAGACACATCAATAGGGCAAATCGGCAACCCACAGATTGAGAAAATTCTTCACTAACCTCACATCTGATAGAGGTATAATATTCAAAATACATAAAGAACTCAAGAAATTAACTTCCAAATAACCAAATAACCCAATTTAAAAATGGGGCACAGAGGTAAACAGAAAATTCACAACAGAAGAATCTCGAATGGCTAAAAAGCACCTAAAGAAATGTTCAGTCCTTAGTCATCATGGAAATGCAAATCAAAATGACCCTGAGATTCCACCTTATACCAACCAAAATGGCTAAGATCAAATACTTAAGTGACAACCAGATGCTGGGGAGGTTGAGGAGAAAGAGGAACACTCCTCCATTGCTGTTGAGATTTCAAACTAGTATAACCACTTTGGAAATCAATCTGGTGGATCCTCAGAAAATTGGAAATAGATTTAACTGAAGACTCAGCTATACTATTCTTGGGCATATACTCAAAAGATGCTCTAACATATGACAAGGACACATGCTCCACTATGTTTATAGCAGTCTTATTTGTAACAGCCAGAAGCTGAAAACAACCCAAATGTCCCCCAACAGGAGAATGGATACAGAAAATGTGGTTCATTTACACAGTGGAATGCTATCCATGTAATAAGAATGAGGACATCATGAATTTTGAAAGCAAATGGATGGAACTAGAAAATATCATCCTGAGTGAGGTAACCCAGGCCCATAAGACACATATGGTATGTACTCACTAATTAGTGGATATTAGCCAAAACATATAGAATACCTAGGACACAATCCACAGACTATAAGTTTTGCAAGAGAAAACCTAAGTGAAGATGCTTTAATCTCACTTAAAAGGGAGGAAGAAAATAGTCACCAGAGGCAGAAGGAGGAAGGGAACTGGGTAGGAGGGGAGAGGCAGAGAGAAAAAAAAAAGAGAATAGGATCAAGTATGGAGATGGGACAAGAGAGAAGCCCAGAAGGCCAGCAGAATGAATGGAAATATGTAGCCTCAGGGGGTGGAAGGAAATATACATGATGTATATGCATCCCTGAAACTGATGGTGTCCAATTAACATGTTCACAAAGGATCTGGTCAACAATATGCAGAATGAACCTAAAATATCTTCACTATAACTTCATATATTAAGTCTAGAAAGCATGCATTCCTTCAGCAAGGGCCATGATAAAGGAGATGAAAGCACAAGAAGGAGATCTTAACTGCTGAGAATAAACTCATTTACATTTCTCATCTCAGGGACAAAGTATAACAAGATGGCATGGATACTATTTAACTGCCTAAGAGAACCAT
Organism: Mastomys natalensis; assembly: GCA_021653895.1. Taxonomy (NCBI): domain Eukaryota; kingdom Metazoa; phylum Chordata; class Mammalia; order Rodentia; family Muridae; genus Mastomys; species Mastomys natalensis. Next base: position 303,223 of record JAJTUV010002182.1, on the reverse strand, counting down.
TATAATTGCAGCAACAGCTGAGATAGACTATTAGGTGATCAAGCACAGAAAGGAAAGGGGTTACTTAGAAATCTGTGACATAATTAGCCATTAGCATCTTTCTCATTTGGTCTAATGATTCCATCATGGATTTTTAAAATAAATATTTTTCCTAGAAATCCACAAGAAAAAAACTAATTTTTTCCCCTCTACTAACTCACCAAACACCTGTGAAATATCTTCATATTTGGGACAGGTGAATTCAGTGTGATAAGGAAGTAATCCAGACTTACTCAGCTCCTAGAGCAGCACAGGCAGACACTCAATTCATGTGTATCTCACTCCTAAACCAGTGTCTCTTCCACGGACAAGAAGCTCATCTCAGCTTTCATGATGCCTTTTGTCATCCAGCTGTCATCTTTAAAGATTCTCTGATATAATATGATATTTCTTCCTTCCACCTTCCTCACTGAGAAGCTCATGACATCAAAAAAATAAAAATAAATAAATCTTGGGCTGGAGAGATGGTTAAGTGGTTAAGGTAACTGACTGCTCTTCCAGAGGTTCTGAGTTCAATTCCCAGCAACCACATGGTGACTCACAATTACCTGTAATGGGATCTGATGCTCTCCTTTGGTGTGTCTAAAGACTGCCACAGTATGCTCATATAAAATAAATAAATCTTTTAAAAAATAAATAAAACTCAATGTTAAGCTTTTAGACTAAGACATGCAACAAATGTGGGTGTGGAGAAATATGTTTGAGACTTAGGAAATGTGAGGTTAGATACCACTTTGTCATTATGTTATTCTTTGTCCTAGGAACAATCACTTTTCTCTTTTAACTCTTAGTTTCTTGGATTTGCTTTATGAGAGCAAACAATAAATTGATATCCACAAAGAACTGGAAAAGGTCATGATGATGGCCCATGTGCTAGCATTATCACATACATACATACATACATACATACATACATACATACATACATTCCTAAGGGTGACAAACTGTAAAACCTAAGAAAGTCAAACTAGCTTCAGGCTAATTTAACCATCCAATGTTATTGCTTTGAGAAGGTACTGTGCAGACTTTGGTAGCCACATTTGTAATTTCATGCTAACAACATGTTTGAATGGGTAATCATTAATGACTCAAAGCAACAGAGGGACCAGGAATTATGAGGTGATAAAAAATATGGTTTTGATAAGCTTAAAACTTCAAAACATCTAATGCAGCAGAAACTAAAGACACCTTTAATAATGGGACTGTCATTTCTAGCTCAAAAATTTTCCTTCTATGCAGTTCATATACTACATCTTAAAGTTGGGAAATCTAATTTAATGATGATAAAATTTAAAGTAGTTTCTGTATTAATGCACCTCAAGTATACCAAGATACTAAAGTTTTAGTGGCATTGGAAATTTTATTGTAAGTATTTTTTCTATTAAATAAATAGGTGATATAAATTTATGTGAGTAGCATCTGCATGTGTGTGCAGGTGTGGGTATGAGCATAGGTTAACATACTCAGGTATCATCCTTGATTCCTCTACACCTTGTTTTCTGAAATAAGATCTGTCATTGAACCTGGGAATAATGGATTCGTAAAAGTAGCTGGTCCATATGCTTCAAGTATCACCCTGTCTCTGACACCCTGTGCTCAGGATTATAGATGTCGCCTACCATGTGGTTACTGGAGATCTCTTTGTGCACAAAGCACTTTACCATCTGGCCAATATCTCCTGCTCCAGGTGGTCTATATTCAGAAGAATAAATATTACTTAGTCACTGGTTAGTGGATTTTTAACTAAATGATTGTATGTGAATTAACTCCAATACCATAGGAATAATAATGGTATTTTAACATTGAAGCACTGTATCCCTTCTTGCTTCTAGACCTGTGTCTGCTAGCTATGCAATGCACTGTTTTCTTTTTCTTAGTTTAATCTTAAAGCTCTTGGTAGCCCTGGCCTTGAGGAAAATGGCTGCTCATCATTGAGGTATGTGGGCAGAGGTGAGGTGTTGAGTGGACCATAACAACCTACACTTTGGAGAAGTCAGAATACAAATACTTAACGTACAGGATGGACTTTGGTATAATAAAGACCTTGGGTGTGGAGTGCTTATCCAGCACAGATGCTGACCTCCATCATACTTCAGGATGCAAGCAGATTGAAGATATCAACAGAAAAGGAAGTTAGATGTGTTCAGACCATGCAAGTAGTGAATGTGAAGTAAGTCAGCTTAGTTTGGCAACCCTGCTTGCTCTAATAAATAATAGGCATCATCCCAGTAGAAGGGATCCATCTTTCCAATGGATGTACATCATGATGGTACTTAATACTAATTGCTGACAACCTTAATCAAGAAAGCATTTAGGCACTGGGATCTACCTTGATATGTTTTTCATTAAGTTGTTCTGTATATACAAAACAAAGAGCTATAAGGGAAGGAGAATTTGGTTGGTTCGGAAGATAGGAACCCAAAGAAAGATTTGAAGCAGGGATGAGTAGAGAGGGTCCCTCCACAAACTCAGAGCCTGTAAGTTAAACTCAGCGAAATATCTAAATAAATTCCCATAATTTCCCAACTTTGTACGAGCTATGTAACCAACAATAAGAAGATTGTTACCTGATTGGATTAGTTAGATGAGTTTATGCCACTGCATTTTAAAGATTTGTTGTCAATTTATTTTCTAAGAAATGGTCTTCTCCCTCTAATATATGACTTCCAAATAAATCAGATTTTTAAAAAGCACTGAATTTAAAGACACATAATGGGCTCAGGGCAGACTAAGAGTTGATGTTTTGACAGTATGAATTGCTCTGAGACTTTGAAAAAGAAAGTTACTTAAGTGCTCCAAGCCTCACTTTCCTCATTTGTAAGGTGGATAGATAACACCTCCATTATAAAACTATTATGAACATTAGAAAGATTGTATAGACAGCATCTAACAAAGCAATGACTCCAATACATAGTGACTATTTGATATAAATTAACATCAAGGGGAAAACACTAGTAAGAAAAATTGAGATGTGGATTGAATCCATTGTTCTGCTTTGTAGAGTCCAGGGTGAGTGCAGGCAATTGCTTGGGCATTCAAAACTAGTAAAGAACTATAAATTGTCACAATTCTACATATAACATTTTGCAAAAGTAAAAAATAACAAATAACTACCCAAAAGTTGAAAGTGAATGACCACAGCATGCAAAACTTAGAATGAATAATTTAGAAAGCAAGTTGAGGGTGAACAAAAGACTTGGATGTTTGCTCTGGCTCCATTTAACTTCTTTGAACTCCAGTTTCTAAATCTGGAAAGTATATGTAACAATCCCTGACTGATAAGTTCAATAAGTTTTTGTGAAATTCAGATGAGAGTTAGAAGTCTGTGTCATCTGTAAAGAATTTAACAGTAGGAAACATCGTTATTTTCACCACCATCCTTAGTTTTAAATAGCCTCCAGTACACAGAAATGCATTTTATCTGTCACTGAAACTGCTAACACCCTCTTGCTCTGCAGAGAATCAATACTCAGGAATGGAACCATTCACAAAACATAGAAAACATTCAGAGAACTGGAATGGTTCTACTTTTTATCCTGGGGATATTGGAGAAAAACTTCATAAGAAACATTTTAAACAAACCATTTGGATACTGTAAAGCAATGTGTTATGACACAGAGAATCGGATCTTGATTGTGAAGGCCACAGGACAAATCTGAATCACTTCATTACGTCAGTGTAGCTGAAAGGTTCTCTGCACTATCACCCCTCTATTTCTTTTTCCAATTTGTAATTGAAAGTTTTGCTGTGAATATTTCTTGATTGTTCAGTTGTATGAGTCTGCCTAGCAAGTTAAAAAATAGAAATAGCACACAAGGCAAGACTAAAACAACTCATATTAAACATGGGTATATGGTATATGGACATGAATTAACTATTATGGTAAACATATTAGAATCTCTTCCATAAAATTTTTTACATTTAATGAAACAGACTCAAATGAGAAAAAGTAAATTTATCTTCTCAATTCTAGATAAAAGGATGCTTGTAGAAACTGTCTGGATTTAAAATCAAATTTCTATTCAGATCTAAAGTCCAGTACTTAGTAGTTTTGAAACTTTGAGTAAACCACATTTGTATCTCTAAATGTCATTTTCCTCATTTGTGAAATTAGAAGCAAATTATCTTGCTGAATGATAGCAAAGTTTAAACTTTAAAATCTTATTACAAATGTCTGAACAGATATGTGTGTTCCAAGTACTAATTTCTTTGATTCATTCACCCTTCGAAGATAAGGATGTCTTGTGAATTGTGTTTGAGTAATAGCTATGTATATATCAAGAGGCTAAACTCACAGACATTAGAAGATTTGATCTCTAGATAGGCAAGACTAAATAGTAAATCTGTCATAAAATGATTGCAAATCCATTTGATCATGATCACAAATTTACTGCAGGGCAATTGTTGTCTGCCAAAAAGATTCCTGATGAGGTCCTAATGTCCAGTACTTTAGAATGTGACTATATTTAGAGATAAAAGTCAATAAATAGATAAAGTTATATGAGGTCATATATTGTGGGGTTCTAATATAGTCTCATCTGTGTCCTCAGAATAAGAATAAATTAGGAAACAGATGTGAGCCGAGGAAAGATAATGTGAAGACACAGGGAGATGTCAGCTACTTTTATGACAAACAGATAGACCTCACAATGACCACCATCCTGATCTCATACTGACCCAGAACTATGAGAAAAAAACAAGAAAATTTTATTATTTGTACCATTTTTGGTGTGATATTTTTATCATACCAGCCCAAAGAGATTAATTTACCCAGATAAAAGAAATGGGTATATTGTGTTTATTTACTTCTTTTGTTTACCAGAGTATAAGGCAGTGCCTATAAACTCCCCACTATGATTTGATATGAAGACTCATTCTAAAGTAACTTTCATGATATTCCTAGACAATGTATTAAAACTAAGATATAATGCTACCATTGATTTTTCACAAAAACACTCATTAAGGGTTGGATCTGATAGTATTTAAAAACAAAACAAACAAACAAAGCTAACAACTCAAGACAAGGAGTATATGCTGTACACACAGTTGTGGAAACCTCCAAGTGTTAAAATAAAATAAAATAAATTCCTCCAGAACTGATGCCTTGAGGAAGATATCCCAGAAGAAGATTAATTAGCATATTCAGGGGTAGATTTCTGGCTTTAAAAGAATAAGCAGCTATGTTTATGGATATTATGTTTCCATATACAAGAGCTTTTTAATCAGTAGAAAACACTTAGCATTTCTCAAAAATCATGTTTCACATTGAAGCATTAAGACAAAATACACATGAAGTCTTACAAGTCTTGAGGTAAAAGATTCTAAAATATTTTCATATGTATTTTATAACTTAGGTTGTGGGGCCAAAACTACAAGTGATGACAACCAACGTTCTGGCAAGTTCACTTCATATACATTATGACTTACTGGTGGCAGGGACCATGGTCTATTTTACAGTTTATAAATGTTACATCTACTGTGTTACTTCTAGCTCCTGAACAAGTTAAAACAGAAAGATTGTTCTTATTCCAAATGATGACAAAATGAAGAAAATGAGCAAATAAATTAAGAGAAGTAGCAAGGCTCCAATGTACTGTTTCTGATCTATTAGGCAAGTATTTCTACTTCTATTTCAATGTGATGGAACTAAAGTCTGTGATCTTTCCACTACAATAGCATAGTAAGAATCATATATGATCAAAAATGTCATACTTGAGCAAATAAGATACAGAAAGGAAGGCTTTTCAAGTGGTCTATCACAAATAAAATTGTAGAACAAGTTAAAGGTGGAGATTATTAGGAAAACAAGAAATAGCTTTTTGTGTCAATAAAGTGGTAAACTTTCACATGTAGACTGAGACCAGAGTATAATGACAAATATAAACACATGCAGATCTAAAATGCTTTAATCAAAGCAAAAGAAATATTTCTATACACTTTGTTCCCTATATTCATTTTGAAAATAGCAACAAAAGCAGTAGAAACAGTTCAGATGTTATCTAGAGCCCTCTCTCTGCCATTTACCACAACAGGAAGATGTTCAAAGAGGAAGTGTTTAAAGCAAAAGACCCATTCTTCTCTATTACATAGACTCATTCCAACATACGTTTCTATCATTCAGACATGACAAATACCAGGGAGCCTCCTCTATGACTCTAAAATGCATCCAATCAATGACTGACCTACAAAATCAGCTCACATATCAAAAGGATATATTTTCTGAATACAATTTTCCAACACCAAAGAGAAATCCACTAAAAACTAAAATTATCCTTCACTGCTTTCCAGATATAACTCATTTGCAATTCAGATTAGTTTACTGTTATCTATAGAAGTAATACCATGAGTCACTACAAATATGAAGATAAATAATAATAATCATTTTTGAGGGCCTACTGTGTACCAGATTGTATATTCAAAGTCTATAAAACACTAAAGATATTGGCAATTCATGTTATAACATCATTTTGGAAATGATAGAAATAGAGATCACAGTAATTAAGTAATATATCCACATGTTAGAGTTCTGCATTTATTTAATCTCAAACTCCTTGTTTCCTCACTGAACAGCATTGCTTAAAGCCTTCTAAATAGCAGGCATGGTGGCATTTCTGATAATCTAGAAGCAGGGCAGTACAAGCTGGAGTTTAGGCCAATATAAACTACTTGGCAAGATCTTAGTTCAAACAAAAATGACAACAAATAAAACCTTTACTTGCATAAAATTATAATATCCCATATCTGGGACACTATTACATGACTCTGTCCATCTAATTACAGTTCTTAATGAAATTATTCTCTGTGGCTTAGAGTTATATAATCATGTCTGTCATATCTGTTTTAGGATATTTTGTCATTGATAATAATAAAAGTATAAAGATGAGGCATTACACTTATATACAAAGAACTATGTCTGTAAAAACAGACTATTTATTTTTGGTAGATCAACTCAGTTCCATGGTTCTGTTTACAACCTGGTATAAGGAGATATAAGGTAACTCTCCTTGTATTCATCACTAGCATTAAAAGCTCTTGGCATGACTGCTATACTCTAAATTGAAATTATTATAACGGCAGCAGGTAAAGCTTGATGGTATGCCATGCAATAAAAAGCAATGCTATTCTTGTTCATTTCAACCACATAATTACTCTGTGTTATAAATAAAAGACGTGAACACACTGATCGGGTTCACCTGAGGCTGACATGAAAGCACAGATTTGAATAGAGTACTACCAAACTACGAGGATGTCTGTTGAATAGTAAGAACACAAATAATCTAATACAAGTAGTTCTTACCATCAGCTCATTTTGATAAAATTATCTGATGAACTAATGAATCCATTATAAATCATAATGTATCCACTATAAGAATATAGATAAAGAACAACAGGTCAGTGATAGAGTAAGAATTAGCCTCTCCTAGGGATGAGCCTCCTAATACAAACTGGTCAGCCATGAAAAGCATATATACACAAACAACAGAAAAAGAGTTAGCAAGTTGAATTTATATATTTGATTTGCATACACACACACCTCAATAAAAATTCAAAGCAAAAGAGGATATCAACTTGAGAATAGGAAGGGACAGAGGGTGTTGGATGGAGAGAAACTGGAAGTACTCAAGGGAGGAAAGGAAAAGGGAAGTGATGTGATTCCATTTTGATTAAAAATATATTATTTTTCTAAAAATAATACAAAATCAAATTAAAAGAAAAGGAATAAGGGCAAAGTTGGGCTACATGCTATAGTGATTATAAATGCAGGCTTTGAAAACAGCTCACTTCCAGGTGAATCAAAGACCTCCACATAAAACCAGATACACTAAAACTAATAAAAGAGAAAGTGGGGAAGAGCATCGAACACATGAGCACAGGGGAAATTTTCCTGAACAGAACACCAATGGCTTATGTTCTAAGATCAACACATGACAAATGGGACCTCATAAAATTGCAAAGCTTCTGTAAGGCAAAGGACACTGTCAATAGTACAAAACAGCAACCAACAGATTGGGAAAAGATCTTTACCAATCCTATATCCAATAGAGGGCTAATATAGAACTCAAGAAGTTAGACTCCAGACAATCAAATAACCATATTAAAAAATTGGTAACAGAGCTAAACAAAGAATTCTCAACTGAGGAATATCAAATGGCCAAGAAGCACCTAAAGAAATGTTCAACATCCTTAGTCATCAGGGAAATGCAAATCAAAACAACCCTAAGATTCCACCTCACACCAGTCAGAATGGCTAAAATAAAAAAATCAAGTGATAGCAGATGCTGGGGAGGGTGTGGAGAAAGAGGAACACTCCTCCATTGTTGGTGGGATTGCAAGCTGATACAACCCCTGTGGAAATCAGTCTGGTGGTTCCTTAGAAAATTAGACCTAGTATTACTTGAAGACCCAGCTATACCACTCCTGGGCATGTACCCAAAAGATGCTCCAACATATAACAAGACACATGCTCCACTATGGTCATAGCAGCCTTATTTATAATAGCCAGAAGCTGGAAAAAATCCAGATGTCCCTCAACAGAGGAATGGATACAGAAAATGTGATACATTTACACAATGGAGTACTACTAAGCTATTAAAAACAATGACTTCATGAAATTCACAGGCAAATGGATGGAACTAGAAAGTATCATCCTGAGTGAGGTAACCCAATCACAAAAGAACACACATGGTATGTACACACTGATGATTAATGATGTACTCACAGAGCCTGATAATTGGATATTAGCCCAAAATCTCTAAATACACAAGATACAACTTACAGACTACATGAAGCAGTGTAAGAAGAAGGAAGACCAAAATGTGGATGCTTCAGTCATTCTAAGAAGGGGGAACTCTCATGGGTGGGAGTGACTTGGGAGGAAGAGAGGAAAGGGAGGGAGAAAGGAGGCAGGATCAGGTATGGGAGGAGATGGTGATGATATACAGAGGATCAGGAATTTGAACAGATGTGTATAGTAATGGGGGATGGGGATCTAGTGGTAGCCACCAGCAAATCCCCTATGCTAGAAAAGCAAGAGGCTCCCAGGACCTAACAGGAATGAGATTAGCTAAAATGCCTAATAAAAGATGGAGGGAGAACCTGTAGAGACCATATCCAGAGGTTAGGCAAGGCTCCCTGGTTGGGGGGAGGGGGCCACCCACTCATCTTCAAATTTTTAACCCAGAATGGATCCTGCCTAAAGGAAATACAGGGACAAAGTGTGGAGCAGAGACTGAACCAAAGGCCATTCCGAGACTTCCCCACCTGGGGATCCATCCCATATACTGACACCAAACCCAGACACTATTGCTGATGCCAAGAAGAGCTTGCTGACAGGAGCCTGATATAGCTGTCTCTTTAGAGGCTCTGTCAGAGCCTGACAAATACAGAAGCAGATGCTCACAGCCAAGCATTGGACTGAGCATGGGGACTCCAGTGGAGGAGTTAGAGAAAGGAATAAAGAATTTGAAGGGATTTGCAACCCAATAGGAAGAACAACAATATCAACCAACCAGACCCCCCAGAGCTCCCAGGGACTAAATCACCAACCAAAAAGAACACTTGGAGGGACTCATGGCTCCAGCTGCATATGTAGCAGAGGATGGCCTTGTCTGGCATCAATAGGAGAGGCTCTTTGTCCAGTAAAGGCTTAATTTCCTAGTGTAGGGGAATGGCAGGGCAGTCAGGGGGAGTGGGTGGGTGGGAGGGGGAGCACTCTCATAGAAGCAGGGGGACAGGGATGGTATAGGGTGTTTTTCAGAGGAGAAATCAGGAAAGGAGATAACATTTGAAATGTAAATGCATAAAATATCCAATATAAAAGAAAACACAAAGATCTTTATAAGTAAGTAGTAGAGAAGTATTTTTTAGCTACAGAATATAAACCTTAAAATGATAAATTAGACTTTATCAAAATTAGAAGATAATTTAAATACTAAAGATGAAAATAAAAAACAAGTTTTATAGATTGTTTCTGGAATTTATATCTAGATTGTATTTTAAAAATGCCTACAACCAAATACTAAAAATGCGATGAATTCAGTAAAAGTAAATGAATTAAGGAGGGATAGAGAAGTGGTTCTGTGTATAAGAGAGCAAACATGAGGGCCTGCGTTCAAATCTGTAGCAGTCACATGAAAAGCCGGGTGTGCAAATGACTATAGGTCAGCACCCTGGGAGTATCACTAGAGTTTTCTGGCTGCTAGCCTATGACTAGATTCAGTGAAAGAGTATATCACAGGAATAAAACATAGAGCAATTAAGCAGGGCACTAGACATTCTTCTCTTCCTCTATATGTAGGGGGGCTGGATGGTGCTAGTTCCCATATACAAACATGAAGATATACACATGCACATGCATACATAATACACTTGTACACACACAAAACTGAACAAGTGCTTCATAAAGAAACACTAAAGAACTACATACTCAAACCACAACGATACAGAATATAGATGCTGGAATAGATAATTTTTGAAGAAAAGAGGCTGTAAATATTAAGTGCTGAGAAGAATGTGAAGCGTCCACAAATCTCATTCATCAGTGCTAGGAACATAAAGTGGTATAGACTGGAAATATGCTCTGAAATGCCTTGAAATGTTGACCCATACTCCTACCATGTCACGCAGGAAATCAACATCTGGAAGTGAAATGAAAATGTTAGTCTGAAAAAGGCCTGAATAAAAATGTATCTGGAGTAAAGAACACCCAAGAATAACTGAAATGCCCATCAGCAGGAAAGAGATGATCAAACTGTTTTGCACTCATATGCTGCAAGGAAATACAGAAACACAAGGAGCAACTGATAGATCTAAAATGATTGTGATGAATGAAAGTGCATGATGATTCATGTCTTCTTCAATTTATATAAAATTCTTAAGAACAATAACCTTTTATGAAAAATAATGAAATTACTTTGGTTTCAGAGTGGATTTTTTAAGGCTGAACGATTGGGAACAGTAGATTCATTAGAACTTCCTGGATGGGAGTTTCCACATCTGCTTACTCATCAAAGCCACCCTTGGACAGGAATTATAATGCAGATTCTGTAACCACACCTCAAGGCTCTCCATTCAGAATCTAAGAGTGGCACCCTTGGGTCCTACATTTTAAAAATAGTTCTCAAGATGGTTTCAATGTCTTCAAGTCTTAGATAAACATAAAGAAAAATTGATGGGGTGCAAGTCTCCAATTCTTCTCTACAGCATGAGGCCAAAGAGAGAGGAGGAAAGTAACTCAGGGTTCACAAGCTAGTTCCGGGATAAACCATTGCATTTACACTCATGCCCAGTCAGGTTTTCGATGCACTGTCCATTTACTAAGGGTACAGATGACTGGAAGTGAATATAAAACTTACAACACAAAGCCTTGGCCTGTGGAGATGGCTCATTAGGCAAAGTGTTAGTCAATTAGACTCTAGACAACCAAATAACCCTATTAAAAAATGGGGGTATCGAGCTAAACAAAGAATTCTCAACTGAGGAAATGCGAAATGGCGGAGAAGCACCTAAAGAAATGTTCAGCATCCTTAGTCAACAGGGAAATGCAAATCAAAACAACCCTGAGATTCCACTTCACACCAGTCAGAATGGCTAAAATAAAAACCCAGGTGATAGCAGATGCTGGCGAGGATGTGGAGAAAGAGGAACACTCCTCCATTGTTGGTGGGATTGCAAGATGGTGCAACCACTATGGAAAACAGTCTGGTGGTTCCTCAGAAAACTGGACATATCACTACCTGAGGACCCAGCTATACCACTCCTGGGTATATACCCAGAAGATGCTCTAACACATAACAAGGACATATGCTCCACTATGTTCATAGCAGCTTTATTTATCATAGCCAGAAACTGGAAAGAACCCAGATGTCCTTCAACAGAGGAATGGATACAAAAAACGTGGTACATTTACACAATGGAATATTACTCAGCTATTAAAAACATGAATTCGATAAATTCTTATGTAAATGTGGAACTAGAAAAATATCCTGAGTGAGGTAACCCAATCACAAAAGAACATATATGGTATTCACTCACTGATTATTGGATTTTAGCCCGAAGCCTGAAATACCCAAGATACAACTCACAGATCACATAAAGCTCATGAAGAAGGAAGACCAAATGGGGGGGGGTGGGGGGGGCTTCGTTCCTTCTTAGAAGGAATAACAAAATACTCAAGGAGCAAATATGGATACAAAGTGCAGGACAGAAACTGAAGGAGGGGCCGTCTGCAGACCATTCCACCTGGGTATCCATTCCATGTGCAGTCACCAAAGGTAGATGCTGACGTGGGTGTCAGGAGGTGCATGCTGACAGGAGCCTGATATAGCTGTCTCCTTAGAGGTCTGCAAGAGTCTGACATATTCAGAGGCAGATGCTCACAGCTAACCATCAAACTGATCATGGGGTTCCCAATGGAGAAGATAGAGTGAAGGCTGAAAGAGTTGAGAGGATTTGCGACACCATGAGGAGAGCAACAATATCAACCAACCAGAGTCCCCAGGGTCTAAACCACCAGCCTGGGAGCACTTAGGGAGGGACCCATGGCTCCAGCTATATATGCAAGGGAGGATGGTCCTGTCAGATATAGGTGGGGGAAGAGATCCTTGGTCCCATGAAGGCTGGACTTCGTGTGGGGGGGAATTTGAGGGTGGGGAGGTAAGGTGGGAGGTGTAGCTGGGGGCACACCCTCATAGAAGCAGGAGGAGGGGGGATGGGATAAGGGGTTCCTGGGAGGGAGGGGGGGAAATGGGGGTAAGGGTAGAACATCTAAAATGTAAATAAAATATTCAATAAAAAAAAAGGGATCTGAGTTTAGATCCCCAGAACCTACTCAAAAAATTCAGCGCAGTGGAATGTGCCTGAAATTTGAGTACTGGGCGTCAGCCACAGGAGGATTCTTGGAGCTTACTAGCTAATCTGTCTACTCAAACTCATTAACTACAACTTTAGTACGAGACACTGTATAAATGTATATGTGTGTGTATGTGTGTGTGTTTTTTAAAATGACAGAGAACAATTTAACATGATATCCAGTGCCACTTTTGGTTTCCACATGAATGTGTACTATCACATGCAATTGTATATGTACATACACATGAAAAAGAAAAGACTATTAAGTCAGATGTGAGAATCAAAAACGATAGGCAAGGGCAACAAACATCTGCTTCCCGGTCTCTCTCTCTGAATCCTCAAAGTAGATACAGCACAGAAGTCAGTTGCATTTCTTATTCCTATTGCTCAAATGATGGTGATTTACTGTATGTTTTTAAATATACTGTGCCCAGATTTACTGGGAGGCAAATGTGGAAGTCCAAGCTCAATCAATGAAGAGGAACATGACTTTGTGTTAGTCACCTCTTTTTTATGTGACTTACATTTCTCATATGAAAGAAAAAAGACACTGGACTATATCACAAGTTTATACACTGTTTTGCTCAGAACTTCTTCAGAATATACTCTGTGGGAGAGAATAGGGGTGAGCACCACTCGATCTCTCCCTCTCTCCTACCTTCTTCAACCACTGAGTGTTCTGGTTGAAGTAATTTTCAGAGGCAGTGACCTTGATGATCTAAAGAGTTGTCCCTACATAGTACTGAAATTCAGCATTCTAATGTACTATAGCCAAGCCTTCTGGTATTGGCTAAATTGAATGATATGTACACATGGAGTAGGCTAATTCTCTGGCAGAAGGTTGTTTAGCTTTCATAAGATCCTCACAGGAGTGTAGAATTCTTGCTACAAGAGATGCAGAATGGTAGATTTTATTAAGCCATTACACTTTTACTAAAGAGCAGATATAAATTAGGATATTAGTATATAGCTATAAAAAATGAAGAAATAACAAGAGAAAGGAGAACAAGAGGCAGATCAATTGTCATCTAATCTTCCTTGTCAGAATTAGAGAAATCACCAGCCACAAAGTCTCTTTAAACATGAGACAGAGGGTATTGTTCAAGCTAATTAGAAGGCATTGTCGCGATGAAAAACAATTAATACATTCCTAACAGAGTATCAGATGTGGAAATGATTTCCATGGTATTCACAAAGGCTAAGCACAGCTGCTGCGTGCTATTTAGAAGGTGGAGGAAGAATGAACAAGCACCAGAATAGATTTACTTTGCTCCTTCAAATCAGATTTATGGTTAAGACAATGAAAGCAGATGGGAGTTAAAAGTTCAGCTGCCTGAAATAGAATCCCAGTTCGACTTTCTTGGCACATAGTAGGCACTCAATATATGCTTGCTGATGTTTTAGAGAGATTGTCCTTAATAATTTCCTGCTAGGAAAATTGAACTCTCTTAAGTTCCCTTGGGCCATTTGCATGAGTTGCGAAATGCCTCTTAAATTTCTAGACATGGGCTAGAATCCATCTCGTTGAAAGATTTTTCAGACCACTGTTATTGTTAGACATTATTACTGCAGTAGTTTCATGTATGGTAGCTTAGGAAACAAAATACCTGAAAAGTATTCCTTCATAACTGGCACAGAGATTTTTGGTGACTTCCCTTCCCATTGGCCAGCTCAATGGCAAGGTACATATTCCCTGGACTAACACAGCCTAGCTGACTTCATTAACTTGGTTTAATGCATGCCTCCAATCTTCTCTCTTCCCTGACTTCACAACAGCCTGTTCCCTCTTGCTATATGATGATATATATGGACATACCTTTCCAGTTAACCACTCTACCTTTAGGCATTGAAAGACAATACTTGGAAATGGGAGAAACAGGGTAAGTGATAAGAAACCTTTCCAAGCAAAGAAATAAAACAGCAACAGTGATGGTCTTCTTTGCTTAGTTTTCTTCTTATTCTCATGGCATGCATAATGTACTGTGGTCAGAATCAACTAGCCACCTTTGGAGCTGTAATTCTAAATCAGGCACTGAACAAGGTCCTTAATTTGAATGGTTTCATTTGTTTGTTTGTTTTTTACCCTAACAAAGTAAATGATGGATACAATTATCCCCTTCCTCCCTTTCCAGAAGCCAATCTTGAAGGACCTCACACTGTAGTTCTATCCATTATTAAAACTATTAAAGTGTCTGAAAACATCAAGTCAGCTTTAAGAGGTCAAAAGGAAAACATAGAGGAATTCAATGAATGGATGCTCTTTTAAGCCCACTAAGAACGGATGTTGATTTGAACATTTTCAAAAACTCCTCAGTTGTATTTCTGCCTTTTTGGTACTGTCTTGGGTAGAGTGGGCTGAGAATCAAACCAGAGCCTCATACATGCTTTGACATTTGATATATGGAATATTTTGATTTTATTTGGCTTTTAAATTAAAATTTAAATGTCAAATGCATCAATCATTTTCTTTGTTATTTCTGCCTTTACATTTCCAAAATAAAATGACCCAGACCCCAAGAACTATTTAACTGTATTATAACTTTTCTTTCATTTTCTTTTATAGTTATTATTTCACCACTCTGAAATTCACTTTGTCTATGTTGGGACAGGGGGTAAGAATCTAATTTGTTCTTCAATAGTCCAAAAGCTACCAGATCCTTTCCTAATACCACTTGAATGTTCCATGTTTACAGTTGTTTATTGTTCTCTGTTTTCATGGTTTTAAAGATTATCATACTATAAGGTCAATATATTCAATTTAGAGGATAATTTTAAAATTCTCTATAAAGGAGCACCATTAAAGGAAAATAATCTTTTGTGATAGCAGACATGCAGTGTCAGGCCTCCATCTTCCTGGAATTCCCTGGGGAACTGAAGTAGAAATAGGCACGTGTTTCAGGATAAACAAAGGCAGAAGTCTAAGGATGAGAGCAAGATCTGACAGGTGGTGGGCTATGACATCTAGACAATCAACATCAAGGGCATCTCATTGGAAAGACTATGATGAGAATTATTCATAAACAAAGAAAAGCACAAAGCTGTACATTCAGAGAAAATGAAACAAAAATTGAGGCTGTCTGTAACTAATCACCACTCAATTAGTGTGTTCTCAAAAGTGGCAACAAGAAGTAACTCAAGGAACAATTGTCCTATCTCCTTCCTTTTCCAGCTGAGGGGACCAAAGCTCCCTACTGTGAAAATGCTTTCCCTAATTCAGCTAACTATTAAGGGCCTGAACAAAATATGTATCTTGTATGCCCTGATATTGTTATATTCCATCTTTATGCTACTTGGAACAATGATGTAAATTTAAAAAACATACTTCTTGTAAGCCTTGATAATTATTACATAGCAAGAAGAATTGAAGGCAAGATTAATTTACCTATATGAGGGAGATTTCATATTTTAACAAGTTGTGGAAGCAATGATATGCAAGCCAAATTTCAGAAAGAAATGTCATTCTTTATTTTTTAAATGTTTGGTTGTTAAGTTTTCTGGTATTTTCTTGATTGGACTCTCTGGTGGTGTGTAATAAAATCAAACAACAGTTACAGCTCTTTCAAGCTAACATGTTTTGTCCACTTCTCTTCTTCGTATTGTGCATCTTTTCCCTCCTTTGCCATCCTTTCCATTTTTCCTTTCCCCTACTCTTCCTCCCCTTTTCATTTCCTCTCATTATTCATAGTCTCTATCACACTTTCTGCTCCCTGCCTATGTGCCATCACAGAGATGTGTAATGAGAAGAGAAAACTGAAAAAGGTATTGTCCTGTTAAAGGGAGAAAAGTCACGATGGCGGCATCTGACAAGCAACTAATGAGAAACAGTAACCTGAAACCACAGAAAGGTAGGGAGCAGGCAGAAATGTTCCTTAGACGGAATGTTCACAAAGGCACGCCTGAAAGAGGAATAGGCAATTTCTAGAAAAATAGAGGGTAAGGAAATTACTACAGGCAGAGGAAATGGCATATGGAAAGACACAAAGGCGGTAATAATGAAAGCGTATATGTATTTCTTATTTGTTTCTCCACTGGGATGCAAATTCCATGATAGAAGGGTCTTTTGTCTCTATTTGTCACTAAGATATACCCAGTGTCTAGACAAGTACTTGGCACACAGATGTGCTCAGAATGAATAAATGCCGTATTCTAAGGCTATGTGTAGTTTGGATGGTTAGAAAATAAGCAGGGATAACAGAAGTTGAAATAAAATACAAAGCAGAAAGGATCAGGCAGAACTTTGTACATCATTCTAAGGAATTAGTGAATTATTCAGGGCAGACAAAGGAAGTCACTAAAAAGGACTGTACAGGACAGTGACAAGGTCAACTGTGTACCAGAATATTGATGTTGGAGTAACAATTTAGAAAATGGGGTGCAGTATTGACTGGAGGTAAAGAAGCCTGCTTGGTTACTGCTAGAAACTGCGCCCGAGAATGAAAGTAATGACAGTGAGGTAGGGCTATGTTTAAGCAGGGAACTCAAGAGAACTTCATCATGAAGCAGACTTGGGGAGATGGGTGTCAGAATAAAAATATTTAGATTGACTGCACATTTTTTTAAACTTTTCTGGTTGTATCATGTACAAAGATGTGAACTACACAAGGCAGAGGTCTTTGTAGAGGATGATCAAATGGAACATATATGCAAATATGGCTAATAGAATGTTCTCAAAATAAAATCAACTTGTAGGATGTCACATATATGAAATATGTGACATGGTGGGGTGTTATTACTAGTTTGATTGTTTCATGAGAGCACTTGCCTTAGATCATAAAACATGGTGTTTTTAGGGATTCATTTTCATTGGAACATAACTTCAACAAATAGGAGACTTCATTGCTTGTTATAATTTGCCATAGAAAATCAAGAAGAGGAAACTAAATGTGATTTTGTAAAGTCAATGGAATCCTCTAAAGGTACCTGACTTAAGGAATGTATCCATATATCCACCCTGCTTCATTGGCAGGTAAGTCACTCAATGCAAATAAATAAAGCCTGTCACAAGGGCTAAGAATAGAAATGTCTTAACATAAAATAAACCAAAGTCACAGAGTTCTGAGGCTATGTGTGTACATGCCATGCACATATATGTACACACATACATACACACTTACATTCAATGCTACATTGCATATACATGTCATGAATACTTAACCCTATGGAATAAAAATTGAGTGAAGAAAAAGAAATTCACATTTTGTGAGCAACAAGTATATTTTGGACAGTACTCTTATTAAATCCTCACAGCATGCTTATTTTAAATTTTATGGGAGCAGGAACAATGCCTGTTATGCTTGCCATTGTGTATACAGTGCCTAGTGGAGTGTCTGGCATAGTGGGGCATTCAATAAGCATATTTTTTAAACAACTCACTGGAGATTGGGATGGCAGAGAGTTGTCAAACTCCATTTTATAGTGAGTCATGCAGTGAGTAAAGGACACAGTGGGGATGTATAGTCCCTTTGCTCCCATAGTCTTTGCTATGTTTCCTCGACCATATTGTTCCCTACAATAATGTTGAAAGGGAAGAAGAAGAACAATGTTTAGGGGTAGGTGGGCTACAGAAATAGTACCAATTCTGATGCTCCTAAAAAGAGTCTTCTCAAATAGCCTTTGATCCAAAGCTTGCCATGATGTTTCGAGCTCAAGAGTGCTTCCACTTATGTTCTGCCTAAGAACTGTTAGGAGAAATTCTGTTCACACAAAGCACCAAGGAGGAACAGGAAATTGGTTGGTGACTAACAAAAGTACACTTGGGAGTTAATAGATCACTTCCAAACTGTCCTTTATCTACTGGACATTTCATCAAGATTTTCAGAGTTCCCTAAGTCCTCACTTATTAGCCATACTTTATTTGTGGTAATCAAATTCTTTTTTTGTATACAATGAAGAATACTAGGCTTTCAGGTTCTACTATTCAGAAATTACAGACAAATATTACATTTAGACATTATATAATTAGACTGAGAACACAATAGCCGTTTCATCGCACAGAACAACTAACTGGCAATTTAAAGAGTCAACGTCAAAAACAAATCTTCGTTTCAGCAGTCAACAAAAATTAATGGAGCTCCAGAAACTGTTTCATCATTAGAAGAAAGACTAGAAGCAAAACTTTGGCAGAAATTGCACAGTCTACATTCTGGATATTCTATACACAAGCAAAAACAAGGTATCACCAAGGACCGGTATTAAAATGGGGTAATTTGAATTCCTGCTTCCATTTAGCAAAATTACATGTACTCTGAAGATTCCATTCTGTCCAAATGGCCACTAGAAATATAGTCACTATTTCTCATCCAGGGGATGCCTTAGCCTGTAATGGGTCACAAGAAGGACATGGAATTTGAGAAAGCATAGGGATGGGGCACAGAGGTAGGACAATTTGAATGAGATTGACGCTGAGGAAAACCAAAAAGTTTAGCCTCAATGTTTTTTTTTTTTTTTTTTTTTTTCAGTTCCAAGATCAGGTCAACATGTAAGTTCAAGGATGGGTAGAAAAATGAGGATCAGAGAAGAAGTGGGATAAACTAACAATTGGAGAAGACGAGATAGCACAAAATTGGAAAGAAATTATGATGTTAACAGAACAGAGGTATTTGTAACTCATGACTACTGGGTTTAGGCTCCATGGCACATCGATGAAAAGACTATGGTAGAGGATGGAGAGTGTAGCTTTCTGTCTGGGACCATCTTATCCACCTTATAATACAGCCAGTTGGGATATTCTAGCCCTAGGAACAAAAGCAAGCCTTACATCTTGTCTAGGTTTTGCTACCTTGCAAACTTGTGACCTCAAGCCCACTTCTCAACATTTTCACTGAATCATTATCTCCTGTTTGATTTTAATTTTTTTTTTTTTTTACTCTTACAGGCTAGTTAATCTAGGGAAATTCAACTCAAGGAAAAAACAATACAATATAAATGTATAAAATAATATTATATTATTATATATATAATATTATTTTGTACATTTCTTACAGCTCTGAAAATAGAACAGTCAATGAGCCAGCAATGGGATATTGATAATTAGGGACCATGTAATCAATTGTTATACTTACTGGTACCCTAGATTTTACTACTGTTACTGTCAGGTTATTTTTTGAGACAGGTTCTCATGTAGTCTACACTGACCTCAACTTCACTGTGCAAATAAAGCTGATACCGACCTCTGTATCCTCTTGTCTCTGTCACCCAAATGCTGTAAGCGCAGTAATGTGCTACCACTTTTCATGAAGATTTTGTTTAACCCCTAAGTCAAAGCTCACAATGGTATTAAAGACTTCTGTGCCTCTTCTTGTGCTGAATATTGTCTCATTAGTCACATTTGGAGTTTAAATAGCAATCTCTTCTGTGATATTTTGATCAATATGGCCAAGAGTTACCTGACACACTTCTTATTAAAGTGTTACACCACTCCAGAGAAGATAGACTTTTGGTGTGGCTAGGATTTCTGCAAAGATTTACTGGAGGAGGTCATGTTTGAAATACAAGATTGGGGAATCCAGGCATAGTGTTACAGCCTGCAGTTCCAGTCCTTGGGAGGCTGATGCAAAAGAATTTTTCTTAGTCTGAGATCAGTCTGGCTATACAATAAGTGACAGGATAGTTTATGCTAGACTGAGACAATATCAAGAAGAGGAAGAGGAGGGGAAGAAGAAGAGGAGGAGGAGGAGGAGGATATGACGGTTCTTGGATCAGAAAATCCAGGAGAGTGTGGTGTAACAAACAGCAGAGAAGCACATGGATGCCAACAAAGCTAACAGTAGTTTCTGAAGTTGCAGTAGAATAGACTACTGGGGACAGAGGTTGGTAACCATAGGAGAAACAAAAATCACAAAAGTCTTTAACATCTAGGCTGTAAAAGACTGCATCTGCAGGGCAGTTAGAGTCTACAGAACATTTAAGAATAGCAGAAGTCAAGGTTACTCTGGCACATGCTTTAGTGAGTGGAGGCTTATAGTCACATGAACAGTACACACAATGAGACTTGATGGAGTTGTCTGGGACCTGCTCCTCAGGCTTTGAATCGCTGTTCACTGTGTATTTCCTCCTCTCTCAGTAGAAAATGTGTTTTTCAGTACTGGTAATGGAATCTGGGGTCCCTACACAGAGTAAGCAAATTCTCTCCCTTGGAACTGTGTAACCAGCCATACAGAAACAAGTTGAAAAAGTTAAATCATGGATTGCACACAGACTCAGGTACTAACTACTACTGCTTTTATGTTGGTCTTCTGACAAATGCTACCTACATTACACACAGGGCAAAGAGAAGCTTCTGGCTTTGGGGGACAAGCCCAGAGCAAGGCCCATTTTCCCATCACTTTCCAAATCTGTTTTAATAAACCTATTATTTAAATATGTGTGAGAATTTTCAACAATTCTATTTTACATTAAATAAAAAGTAGAAGTATATGCAAGACTTTTCTAGAAAAAAAAACTCAGTATTCTGAAAATGGATTAAGGTGGGTTATTAGCTGACAGATGAAATGGCATTTTGAATAGAGAACACGGGCACAATAACACATTTGCGATTTGATTGCTGAAATTATAGTTCTTTTATCCATGGCCAAATGGAATAAAAGGTCAGAGTTACCATTTTCTCTACTGAAGGTTGCTAAAGTTATCATTTTTAATATGGATGGATTCCACAAATAAAAAGATGTTTTACAGTGTCCTATAAAATAGCTTCTTTTTTAACAGGAAATGTTCAAGTCATTTAAGGCACTAACTATGACTCACTGCATGTTTAAAATGTTCAAAATACAAACAATGGACTGTTTTAACCAAGTGAATTGTAGATGAGAAAGGACTTGTTTTTAAGAAGTTCGTATCTTTGTTCAGATTGTAGACACTGGCCACAAAAGTAGTCTTAGCTACAAAATGAGTGATTCTCAGTGCGAGTGGTCCAGCCTCCATCTGTTCCCCTTCCAAGAAGGTATAGCCAGTGCTTTCAACTTCCTCACTCCACTGTTCATTCCTAAGGAATTAACCTGTGCATCAAATGCATCTTAATATTAGTATTAAAGATATCTTAGTGTCTTTAATTGATATAACCATACTACAAATTTGTGTATCTGAAACCATATTTGGCTAAGGATTCTGACTGCTAGAAAATGAATAGGAATGAAAGAGATGAAAGACAAGAAAGATGAGCAGAGCCAGATGGAGGAAGGGAGAAAAAGAGAGAGACAGAGAGACAGAGAGAGAAAAAAATATGAGATGGAAAGTAAAAACTGACAGTGCTGAAAGGGGAATATGTAACTTCACACTTAGAACAGGCCTCCTAATTCCCTGGCACCGATATTGTCACACAACATTCTCTGTCCATGAGTGGTTTTCCTGTAATGTGATTGTGTTCCATTTAAGTTGGCTTAGAACTGTTGCTATATAAATGCAACTACACCATTGTTCAAATTAAATAGAACAATAACTTCATTTTATCATTTGGGCTGCAAAGTTAGAAGTGTACAGAGGAAGATGTGACTATAAGTACCATTTGAGAAACCATAAATAAAAGAGTTTCTGTCAATGAAAAAATGTGAATCTGGAGGGAGGGATGCATGAGAAAGGATTAGAAGGGATAGAGGGAGGGGAAACTATAATGAAACTGTATTATGTGCAAAAAGAATCTATTTTCAATAAACAAAAATATTAATTAAAAAAGAATTTCTGTACTCATAGAAAATTCCAGTGGACAGAATTTTATGCTAAGCCACTGTTTTTAATGAGGATTGGAGAAATGTTAAAGATACTACTCACCTCCCTCTCTTTCTGTCTCTTTCTCTTTCTCTTTTACTTTCTCTCTCTCTCTCTCTCTCTCTCTCTCTCTCTCTCTCTCTCTCTCTCTCTCTCTCATATGCAGAGCTTGACTTTAATGTGAACTTATGCTTTCTGATCTAATTAGTTTACAAAATTTACAAATCTAGTCACTCCTATGAGTAGATGATTCAAATAGTGGTTCATTCAACAATGTCAGAACAATGCTTTGGATTTATAAAGGACTTATGCTTATGCCAGGTATGTCTAAGTACATGGATCATACAATATTCACAACCAATTTTACATAGGGGAAAACTGAGACATTCACAAGGTTGATGTGGTGTCGAAAGAAAAAAATGGAATGGGGGTGGGAGGTCAGACCAATATTTGACTTGTGGTAGCTTATCTTCAGAGACATTGAGTAACCATTTAGTATTAAGTTATTTTGGTACTTTAGAAGATATACTAATGAAGAAGCAACAGACACAGTAGATGTATTTGGGGAACTTACAACTAAATCTGGGAAACTTAAACCACAAGATAGAAATTGATGATGGTTTAAAATACTTTAACTCCCTAACAAAGTACCTTTTACAGTAATAGGGAATTTATATGAGCAAGTGTTCTCAATTACAGGTTTTTAGTTAAGGTTTATTAAGTACTAAGCATACCTGCTTACTCTGAAACAATGTCAGAAAAGATAGAAATATCTACCATTCTACAGTTCTTTGAAACGACACACCTCCATGTGATGAAATCTCAAGGTCAGACTTCATTTTCAATGAATGCATCCACTCTGATTGCATAGAGAGATTACAGTCACTTAACTATAGGACAAATTATTAATACATCATGAGACAGTGATACACAAAGTATGAAATCAAAATATCTGAATTCTGGCACATCCAGTGGGTAACAAGCATTGTGAAGCCAGTGCTTCTTCTAGTGTTTTATCTGAATATTTGTAACCAAAAAAGGAAAAATTTTGACATTTGCATGTGTGGCTTTTCAGAGAGTGAGGAGCCTGGGATACCTGTCCATCTCTTTTCCTTCTACCATTTTCACATGTCCCTTCTTCCAATGAATGAGTGAGGTAAAACTTCTAACCAGTTTGAATTTTAGCATAGAACATTATCTGCATGATCCCAAGGGTTTATTCTCTCTAGGATACCCAACAACAAAGGAAAAACAGAATACAGTTTTTTAGGGACAGGTCCTAGAGAAAAGAGTATTGATGAGTCGGTATCTAGTTTTATTCTGGTGACAAGCCATGACAATACCTTTGGCTTTATTATTAAGAAGTCAGTGGTAGAAGTCTACTCATTGGGGAAATATGAAAATGTACATTTTTCTATCAAAAAGCCAAACTGATTCCCAAGCATAGTAGCTTGAGAATAAAAATTGCTTCACCATTGAGGTTACATTGTATGCACAGACCAGAAACTGAATGAGATAACTGAGAAATGTTAAGATAAAGCAGAAAATGTACTTAAAGTATATGATATATTTATGGTGAAAACTATGCTGTATACAACCATTTTAATTTACATACACACAAATAAATCTTAAAGACAAGAACAGTTACACGGGTTTTATTTAAAATGCAAGAGAGGAAAAAGAGAAGAAAAGATGGTAATTATTTCAATATCTATCAATATGGACTTCTCAATATTCTGAAGCATTCTTTACCTATTCCTTTTAATGCCTGAGAAAAACTTCATCTAATTTTATGTCTTTAATCCTAGTAGTATTGCTCTACTCTGGCAAATTCTTTGAAGCATGTAACATCCTACCACCTAAAGTCTTAACTAGAGATCAGAAAGATTCAAGCACTCCATGTGTGTATCGACTCGTGACCACTGATGACTAATAGCTTCGTGTTGCCTTTACCATGTGGACTTCATTAGTGAGAGAATGATTTCTTTTCGAAAGCAAATTTTGCATCAGTTGGCACTTTGTTCCTGCAATTAACTACAAAATGGGAAACGACTCCTAAAGAGCTTCTCAGGAAACAGCTGGCTGATAACTGTCAATAATCTCCAGAGACCTGGAATGAACATCAGTGCTACGGATGCTTCCACTAGTATTTTTTTTTTTTACCATTATAGCAGAAAAGCATAGAAGAATATTCATGGTAGAGAAGTTCAGATTGATTCTTGGACAATAATGAATTTAGGGTTTACTGATCACTTCCACCAAATTTGGCTGACTTAAGACCTATGTGTCTGTAGGAAAAAAAGTGCTAACTATGGTCAAATAGAGTAGAAAAGATAAGTGGAAGGGTTGCTATATCCAAATGCTATATCCAGCAAATAAACATGGAAAATATAATATGTACCAGGCCATTTGTGGATGAAAAGTAGACAAAAAAGTAGTAAAATTCCCTTTCGCTTTCTACAAGTTTGTGAGGTAAGAAGTATCAATGTATATTACATACATATGTAAATTACCAACAATAAATTTAATCGATAAAAATATATAAAAACATTCTATGTAAACCAATGAATTTGTTCAGGAGTTTAAAAGATGGAAATCCTGTTCTGGACTCCAGTCTGGGTAAATTTTAAGGATATTATGCTAAGTAAACTAAAGTAGTTATAGAAAATGTGATAGTTTGAATTGCCAACTTGATACATCCTAAAAACCATAATAGGAAGAAATTCAGTGAGAGATTGCACTGGGTTAGCCCATCGACATGTCTATAGGAATGGTCTTAATTAGGTTAGTTGACATGGAAAGGACCCAGTCTACTTCAGGTAGCAACATTCCCTAGACTGGAAATTCTGAACTAACAGTAGAAAACTTAAGCTGAGTATAAGTAAAAAAAGTGAGCTCTCTCTCTCTCTCTCTCTCTCTATATATATATATATATATATATATACACATACATATACATATATATATAATTGCTACTATTAAGTGTAATGCAACCATTTATTTGAATTTTCTGCTTTGTCTTTTCCACAGTAATTGACTGTAACCTAAAATATGAATTCTTTCTCCTCTAAGTTGTTTTTTCAGGGTATTTAAACAGCAATAAAAAAAGAAACCAAAAAAGGTCTTATGCAAATGGATTCCATATATACTCCTACACAGTAGTCAAGCCCAAAAGAAGAAGAGGGTAGTGGTTGGCATTAAGTGAAAATTGAGAATTGTTTTTCAACTTGTGTGATGTTTCAGTAGTAATGAAAGGATCACATTGTCCCTACAGTTACAGTCTTGTTAAGAGGATAGATTTTATTCTGGTTGCTCTAAACACAATAGATTATAAAATGTGGTTTGATTACTGGACCAACAAAGATCACCCTTTGGTTTTTGGTTTGTTTGTTTTCTAAGCAGAAGCAAAGTAAAAACGTGATGTACTGAACTTTTGTCAGTTCACTATTAAGGTTTATTTTAATTTGTAATTTTTTCTTTAAGATCAAAAAAGTAATAATGTCATTGGTTATAAAATGAGAGCAGTTCTAGAGATATTCTCCAGCTAAAATATAATTACCTACATCCTTAACAGAATAAAGGTTCTTGCGGAAATAATAATGGTATGACATCTAACACACCAGTACAAAAGCCTTTAGTTACATGGTAGCCTCCTTGCAAAAAGCTCCAATGGGGGGGGGGGGTCAAGTCAACATGTACAAACATTTCTCCTCAATATACTCCTGCACAGGAAGGAAAGACGCCATCAGTGTCTTCATTGGGCAGGTTTATGTAGAAGAGGAAATTTATATTGTTTCTGAATCATTACAAGTACATTTTTGCCAAGGAAATCAGTGGTTCATAGATTCACGGGGAGAACTAGTATCCCATTTTTTTTTTGCTTGTTTATTTGGTCTTCAGCCAGCCATAGACAATCAGGAATTTAAGAAGATACCAAGGAAAGATGTGATAGAGAAGAGTGTCATGAAGCAGAAGAAAGGGAACTAAGGATTGGTGTCTCAGTGAATGGCTTTCTACCATGACTGCACAGCTAATAATTCTGGTCAATTAGCATGAACTTTCCTGTGTCATCTGTCCAAATGCACTGTGATGAAAGCAACCTGTGCCTGAATGAGTTTATTTGGCTTATTCATCCTGAGTACAGTCAATCCTAAAGGAAATTAAAAAACAGGGACCTGGAGACAAGCACCAAAGTCGACTCCATGGAGGGATGGCTGCTTACTGCATTGTCTCTCTTGCCTTTTTCAGCCTGTTTTTGTTTTTTAAAAAAAAACAGCATCACTAGACTTTATTTTTTATTTATTTCATTTTCTTTTTAATTGGATATTTTATTTACATAGAAGCATGGGGAAGGGGATGGGATAGGGTGTTTCCAGAGGAGAAACCTGGAAAGGGGATAATATTTGAAATGGAAATAAAAATATCTCAGCCTGCTTTCGTATGCAACCTAAGACCACCTGCTCAGGAGTGACATTACCTAAAGTGAGCAGCAAACATTGATCAAGGCACAGACTTGTCTATATGCCAATCTGATGGGGGGATTTTCTCAATTAAGGTTCCTTCTTCCCAGATGACCCTAAAATGTTGAGTTGATTAAAAAAAAAGAAAAGAAAAGAAAAACAGCACACCATTTCCTCACTTTTGTCAATTGCAGAGAAGGAAAAAAGAAAGTTATCCTTATCCAAATTCCCTATTAAGAGCTTTGTCAGCACGACCCAGGGGCTGAGAAACGTCCACAAACAGAAAAGAAGAGGTAGAAGGATTTCCAGACTTCTACTCATCACTTTAGACAAGTAGGGACTACATTAAGCAACTGACCTGCAAGTCCATTACATTTCAGCTTATCTTACAGAGAAGAAGAAATCCAATCTCTGGTCAGTGACAATAAATATGGATATTGGTTATCCCCAAACTTCAGGAAGATAGTTATCTATAAATGAGTGATTACTAATGTGGCTCATAATTTACCTATTTATAATCTTAAAGAATGGTGTGTTAATCACATAACAATTGTTTGAATACAAGTGAATCTTAAAGGCATAATTTTGTTTGTGAAATGATTAATATTTATTTTTTAGTTACATATGTGTGAGTGTTTTGTTCTACATGCACATTGTACATTGTGTATGTACATTCTTGATGCCCAAAGAGTGTAGAAGAGGCATTCCATCCTTGAATTACTGATAGTTATGAACTGCCATGTGGGTGCTGGGAATAGAAACTCAGTCATCTGAAGGAGTGGTGAACATTCTCTGAATAATCTCCTTATGGTTGTTTATCAATACATGAAATAAACTACTTCTGGTCATAAAACTTCAAATATTTTTTTCCATTAATCAGTCTTGAGAGATTTGAAAAACTACTGAAGTAGAACAGGGGTCATGCCTATAATCCAAGCACATAGGAAGCTGAGAGGAGAATGTCACAAGCTTGAGGTCAACTTGCGCTACATAACAAGTTCTAGGTCAGCCTCAACTCCAGGTGAGACCCATTCTGAGAGAAAAAGAAAGACAGACAGTTGGACAGATAGACAAAGGCATGCAGGCTAGCAGACAGACACTAAGGAATAAAGAAAGGAAGGAAAGAAGGAAGGGAGGGAGGAAGGGACAGAGGGAGGGAGGAATGGAGGGAGGGAGGGACGGAGGGACAGAGGGAGAGAAAGGAAGGGAAGGAGAGGAGGGGGAGGAAGCAGAAAGAGAGAGACAGGAAGAGGGAGAGAGAGGGAAGGAGAGAGAGAAAGAGAGAGAGACAGAGAGAGAACTTCACAGAAATTCAAATTTTCGAGAGAGAACTTCACATTTATGTAATTTGGTTACTTGAAAAAAATTGTACCCTGTTTATATTCAACTGTCGCATCTAAAGACTTTACACTACATAAAGTCATCATTTTTATCATGTGTCCAAACCCTATTATTATGCATATTTGACAAATGAAAAAATTGAGGCCTAGGAATAGAAGAACTCACCTAAATGCCATACTGCCTGTGCATCCTAAATAAAAAGTTTAAATACAAATCAGTTTCTGCAGGGGCCATTAACTGCTGCCCTTCTGCTAATATACACAGATGTTTTATTCTTTTGTTCAATGGCAGCAATGAACCCTAATTCTATTACCAATAATGAGAATTATGTAACTAAAGTAGCACTTTGGGGTCATCTATGTAATTTCTCTACTTTAACTCATGAAGAAACTGATGCACAAGTCTGGCTCAAAATCAAACAATGAATGAATGAAAATGAAAGCATGGAGCACTTTCCTCAGCCAATATCATGCATTTGGAACAGAATTTGCCCTGCAGTGAATTATCAAGTACTATTAATCGTTTCAACGTCAGGAGCATGTACAGCTTCACATGGGAAGGGAGATGGACATATTACCCACCCAATAGAAATATTCTGTGAAGGTTGATATATAAGCCAACTTAGCTGTAGAGTTTAAGAAGCAGAATATTTCCAATTAAAATTATTTTAAAAATAGAAATATACTATATCCAATTTTCTAATTTCATTAGCTGATGAGCAATATATAGAAACAAAGAATCACAGAAAGAAAGCCTGGAAAATTAGCACAAATAAAAACATTTGCAATGTTATTCATTGTCTTTCTAACACTTCAGGAAAATCTTTTATACTGGTATATCATCGCTTGAGCAACAATTGTTTGGAATGAACAAAATCTCAAAAGAAAAACAGAAGAGAAGAGTAGAACATATCATTAGTATGAAGATATATATTGAATTAAATGTCCCATTCATTTAACACCCTAAGGGATATGAATCTACTTAGCATGTAGCTAAGAAACTGGTTTTATAGGTAAGATACAAAAAAGGCCCAGCTGGTTACTGGTTATCTGAGATGAACTAGTAATGTGTGTCACATCTGCAGAAACAAGAGCATGTTTAGGAGGAGGAGAGTCATCATCTTCTTTTGTAAGGACATAATAATTTATGTATTTACACTCTGCTGGATCACCATCCCTCTACAGTGTTAACTCCCAAACTCTGCTCCAAAGCCAGCAATAACCATTGGGCTTATTCTAAATACCCTGCCCAGATTACTGGAGCTTGAAATAAGTATCAACAACAAAATGGAAGGTACAAATCCAGCAAATAGCTCCAGATATGCAGCTCTAGAGAGGAAACTCAGGGCTTAAATTGAAAAACCCAAATTCCAAATTGGATGACTTTCAGCTAAAGTGAAGATTTAGCTGGTGTTCATTTCATTGAATAATTTTGTCACGGACCAAAGTGACTTCTTCATGGCTTGAAAAGTGAATAAAGTTTTCTGGTCTAAATGATGTCTAAAACTTTAATATTACTAAATTAACTGATGGCTACTAGTGGCATGTATCAAAGAATATGAATGAATTCCTAAAATCTTATCAGAAGGTTCCATCAGGGATGGAAGTGTCGTTAACATTTACTCAACTAGCTATTATTCAGCTTTAGGCTATAAAATATGTATTTAATAAATTGGTGATTAAGTATATCCTTTTATTAATTAGTTCAATACTAATGAGTGGACAAAAATACAATCTGTATTATTTAACTACCTATCATCTTTAGAAGAGATAAAATATACTTTCATTATAATAATGTAAATACCCACACATCGAAACAATTTGATTGGTGAAGTACAATCATTTACAACCAGCTTTCTTTGGTTTTCGACTGTTTCTAGTGAGCAAGAACAAATGTAATACCTTTTCCCACCTAACTCACAGTCTGTCCTCTTGAAGTTTTTTTGGTGAGGTTTATTTATTTATTTTTTTTACTTAACTCTCATTAGCTGAAATCTGGGCTTTCCAATGACTGCATCATTAACCCTTTTTTCTTCTACATTTTTACTCTCTCCTGCTGTGAATATTTTCTACTCTCTAGTTCAACTATCCATGTGCTAATGGGCCTCAAATGGCCTTATTTTCTGTAGTACACTTTCTTGACAATTAAGTCAGCAAACCAGATTTTTAATCCTCATTACAGGTGAGAAAGCACATAGAAAGTGCCTTCTAACTATTTTCAGAATGGATGAATAAGTAAATGGATCTATGCTGTATAATGATAAGCTGTTATTGCAGATGCTTCGGCTATGTGACACACAGCAGTAATGTGTATAAAAAAGTTTGGAAGCACACAGATACAAAAATAAGAAAATTCATCACAATTTTTTGGAAACAATTCAGGTTCTGAATATGAATAGTGTCATTCAAAATGATTCTACACCTTCATAAGCATACAGAAGAAATAGACTTGAAGACATCTGCAAACATTAGTTTACATGATTGAAAGTGGGTATGAACAGAGAGCCCAAATGCCCTCTATTTTGGCAACTCAAATACACCATTTATAACCAGGAAGAATCCCCATTGCTGTGTCACTTAAAAACACAAGACAGGAATATAAAAAACACTCATATCATATGTAAACAGATGATAAAAGAGAAATGTGATGTTGTATTCTGAATATATTTCCTGGGATCTTTCCTGTTGTAGATTTGTAATGTCTAAATTTCCTTTTCAGGCCATTCAGCAATATATAAATATAGATCACTAAGAACAGAAGTTAATGATGTTTACTACAAGTTTTAGTCAGAGGTATATGTATTCTCCCTTTACTATAACTCCCTGGATGTCTATTGACATGTATACATGAATCAAATCTGTGTTCACCTTGCATAGAATGTTCGATAACATATTTCTTACTTGAGCAAATAACATTTTTATTTTTAAAAGGAATTATTTTATTTTTATTTGTGTGTGTGTGTGTGTGTGTGTGTGTGTATCTGTACTTGAATGCAGGTGTCTGCAGAGGCTCAGTGAGGGTTTCAGATCTCCTGGAGTTGTACTTATAGGAATTTGGAGCCAATCAAGAGCAACAAGTGGTTTTAACTACTGACCATCTCTCCAGATCCAATGAAGTGTTTTAAAAATCTCCATCTAGGAAAAGAAATAGTACTTGCATTCTTACAACAATGAATTTATTATCTACTAAATTAAGGTGAAAATTGGCTACTCTGGACCACTCTGATCAATATAGAATTTTCTTGAGCAACTGAGTTGGTGTTTTGAACCTTATTTTATTACCAACATATCCTGTTCACAAGACCAAGAGACAATGCTGATTGTGACCAATATTATCACAGTTGCCTTGATGGACTTGATCACAGCTCATGATATGCACCTTAACATTTTCAAAGCCTAAAATACTTCCATAGAAAACTCTAGTCAAATTGAGATGCCAAACAAATAGAAACTATGGTTATTTATTATCATATTTAGTCATTTGTGTGCTACAGCAACTTTCTGGTATTGTTATAAACACTGAGAGTAGGCAGAGCCCATCTGAAAATAGTACTCATAATTAGAGGTCTAACAGAGACAGAGCTACAAGAGAAAACCGTCAGAGTTATGGGAAATAGCACAGACATCTAACTATAATAGGAGACTGATTAAATTTGACAGTTGAGTCATGCAATGAACTCTGTGTAGACATTAAAAATGATGTAAAAGTATAATGACATTAGAAAATATTCATGATCTACACTCAGTAGGGAAAAAAAGGCAAGTTATACATCTGCGTAAGGTTAAATGACTTGTTTAATATATAATTAATATGTGAAACATACATAAAAGAGTCAAGAATATCCAACCCCACACCATGTTCATAACCCTGTCACATTAATCCAACTCTGAAAGTTAGAGACGCCAAATAACTCAAAACAACTACTAGCCTTAAATTATTAAAACATTTTTCTTGAACTCCTATCAAAAGACTTTTAAAAGCCTATAAAACTAATAAAGTGCTAAGAGTAAGTATTTTTAATCTTTTAATAATTTAATTTGGAAAATAAATATGTGTTCATGCCTGGAGACTGGCTAATATTTGAAAAATTACAATTTTCTCTTTTTATAGAAATGACTCCTATATAACCTCTTAAGTTATCCCTATGTATCTTTGTTAATTTCATAGATGAATGTTTACTTTATACCCACCTAAGCTTACCGAATGTTATCTATACCCTCCATTTCATATATTCTCCTTTTATATAACCTATAGTAGCTATGATTATAATATAAGACCTGCAAATGATCAAACCAGCCAATACTCGATCATGATAGGGAGGAGGGATTGACAAGCTCCCACCCTTACTGAGGCACTAGTGCTGTTGGTGGCCACTGGAGAAAAGACTCAGTATGCTTCAGTGTGTGGCTCATAGTAGTGGCCATGTTCCATAGATGGCACCCTATAGCTAGCACATACAGGCAGTACAATTTAAATATATGTGCTATAAAATGATTGATATATTAAAAATATATATTATAAGTGACAGTTCTTGTTCTAAGTAATTAAACAACTTGATCAAAATTGTGGTCTATAAGAATAAGATGTGATTAGATATTTCTAAAGTGTCCTGGTTTCTCAGTAAAAATTTAAAAAAATACAAGTTTTGTTTTTTAGTAAAAATGGATAACAAAAGCTTAGAGTTAGAAAAACTTGGGTTTGATCTACAGCAGAACCTCAAGTAACCTATAAGAAACCTTTATGTAAGAAGAAAAGATGTTGTCTCAAAGTAGACAAAATTTTATATGTATAAATAAACTGAAACTTTGGAAAAAGTTTTCTGTCCACAGACCCTAACATCTCATTATCTAGGTATCTTTGAGAATTTTAGAAATATCAAACTTCCTTTGAAATTAAAATGTCAGTTCCAGGGCTGCCGATGGTTATATAGTGCTAAACCATCAGGAAAAAATTTTTTACAGCTGGCCCAGCGTTTTCTAGTCAAACCATACTAACATGATAAGGCTATAAAGACTGATCTAAGGATCCTAGAAGAAATATTACTGACAGTCATAAAAATAGAGTATATCAATCTATACTGCCCTGACAAGGTTCATAATGAATGAGGAGGGGTCATAAAGCCCTCTTCCTCCCTGCAGGACTATTGGCTACAGATTCTGAAAGGAAAATTTGCTGTCTTTCAGTATGTACCCTCTGCTGAGCACACCATGCTCCAGTGGATATGTCCAAATATGTCTTCACATAACCAGTGGGTCACAAAACAAAACTAAGAAACACAAATTTGGAAAGGGTATTTGGAAGGAAGGCTGTGTTGGTGTCTGTGAGGGTGAGAATAAGAGAAGATATAGATTATACAAAAACATAAAACTTCTCAAATAACAGTAATACAAAACAGAATCCACGCTTTATCTCAGCATCTATACTTAGAAGAAAAATTAAATTCAATGAATTGAAATGGCTCGGTAGATAAGAGCATGTATTTATTTAACAGGGAAAACAGCACCCACATTTGGCAGCTTAAAACTGCCTATAATTCCAGCTCCAAGGGGATCTAATGCCTCTAGATTCCACTGATACCTGCATTCAGGGGCACATACCAATACACAGAAATACAGAGATATACAATTAAAAATAATAAAAAATAAATCTAAAATGGAAAGTCTTTCAATCTTTGAAAGAAGTAGTTACTATTCCTTTCACAGATACATTGCATTGTTACTGTAAGTCTGGTATATCCACCTTGCAAGAGACTTAGAAAATTCTGGTCAACACTCTTGTCTTCCAATCTTGACTCGCTATATGACTTGGATATCACCCTGGATATCTTTGCATCTCTGCATCTCATTTCCTCTTCTAAACCTTTCCCAGATGGGCTGTGTCATCTCCAAAGGTCTTTTGGGCTCTGACCTTTATAAGGATATGTAGCTCCACTTCCCATTTCCAGAGAAAGGAAATGGAAACAAGGAGTAGAGCAGAGATGACACCAGAAACAATGGAAGTGGATGACATTTGAAAACTTCACAATTGTTATTGTATTCCTTTAAAAGTTAAAAGAAGTAAGAGATGGGGAGGGAGGGGCAGGAAAGAAAAAAGGAAAGAGGAAGGGTGAGGGAGAGAGAGAGAGAGAGAGGAGAGAGAGAGAGAGAGAGAGAGAGAGAGAGAGAAACAAAAGAAAAAGAGAAAGAATGGTTAGGAAACATATTTCAAGTCATATAACTTGTGTTCCAAGTGACCTTCACAATCAGCATAAAGTAGCCTTTTTCCAACTGTCATCAGAAATGAAAAACATTTATATCGCAATGCCTGCCTAACCTTTGTATAGGTACTGGAGAAACTTTTGCTTTCCAGGTTCTGTGGTGTGTACTTGAAGTCTCAGATATGTGGAAGCTGTAACAGGAGAATCAGAAATTTAACGCCAGACTGGGCAATAGAGCAACTTTGTCTAAAAAAATGTTCATTTCTCATCCATCTACAATGGTGAGAATACCTGTTTGTACACATATTATATTATCAGACTTTAAATTCTTACCTGTTTGATAGCAATTCAATAGCATCTTATTAAATTAAGTTGTACTCTTCTAATCATGACTGAGTTTAAAAATGTCATGAGCCCTTTCCTCCAGTTTTTCTCTCAGGTTTTCACTCATTAAATCCTTAATTCAACAGTAAATTATGTACTAATTACATAATTTACCTTTTGTGTTACATTACAAATATTTTTCCAGTATGCCAGTTGTTTTTGTTAAACACAGTAGTCTTTGATTTCATGTAATCAAATTTACTAATCTGTTATACATCTAAATATTAAGCATCTAGAATTTAAAAGACAAGTAGAAAACTTTCCCTTGCAATAAATTTTCTTGTAGATATTTTGTGTCTTATTTTGCACTTGTTTAAATATGTCAATCATACATTTCATTTAGAAATGTTAAAGATCCTGTTTTGGTTAGATTTCCCTTACTATAATACAATACTTCAAGTAACAACATAAAAATGAAAGATAGAAGCTGGAAAGGTTTCTCAATGGTTAAGAACATTTGCTGCTCTTGATGAAGACCCATATTCAGCTTGCAGCACCTACATGATGATTTACAACCATCAATGACTCCAGTTCCAGAGGATCTGATGACCCTGTTCTAACCTCAACAGACACCACAGCATACATGTGGTACATGGATATACATGCAGGTAAAAGACTGACACATAAATCAGAAAGCAAGCATACATACAAAACTTTTTATTAACATAAAAATCCATGTATTTCTTACCTTGGTTAGCCTTAACATCAAGCTAGCCTAGAGCCGTTTGAGAGGAGAAGCCTCAACCACAGAATTGCCTCTATCAGTTGAGTCCTGTGGGCATATCTGTGAGGGATTGTCTTTGAATATTAATTGATTCAAAAAGGCCCATTCACTGTACTCAGTGGCAGTTCCTGGGAAGGTAATCTTAGCATGTTCAAGATGAGCTATGGAGTGAGCCATAGACCAAGCTAGTCCAAAGGCTACATTCTTCTATAATTCTTGCCTTCAGGTTTCTGACAATGATTCGCTCGAGAGTTACTGATCATGAATTGGAAGTGTAAGCCAAAGAAACCCTTTCTACCACAAGTTGATTTTGATGACTAATATATGAAATTAAAAAGGGTACTAATAAATACAATGAGAAAACCATCAGTTCTTAATATATCAAATTACCAACATATCTAGTCATCAGAGTTAATATCAACACCCATGAGACATGGCAAAATTAAGTGTATGTGTCACCTGGAAGGACCTATTACTTTTCTGTCATTTTAACTTATCCATTATAAAACTTCATATAGGTCTGAGAGTCTGGCTAATTGATAGGCACTTGCCTACATGCATAGTGTGCACTAAAGAAGACACACACACACACACACACACACACACACAGAGAGAGAGAGAGAGAGAGAGAGAGAGAGAGAGAGAGAGAGTTGGATGGGGAGGGAAAGAAGGAGGGAGAGAGGGGAAAGTACCCATATAGAGGAACATCTTGAAACATACTTAAGCAGTCAGAATTGAAGACTAAAAATAAACAAGAAAAGATTAAGATTTGTGACAAACAAAAAGACACTTAGATAGATAGATAGATAGATAGATAGATAGATAGATAGATAGATAGATAGAAAGTAAAGCAGATTTATGTTTTTGTATACATGTCTCCATGACAATAGACATTTCAGAACTACCTTTCCCATTGAATACAAATATTCCCTCATTAAGCCCTGTAAGACTGGTGATAAGTGAAGAACAAAGGCATGAGAACTAAGCAAAGCAACTTCTCACTCTGGAGCATAGCATAACTTTATGATAGTAAATGCCTTATTCAATCAGAGCCACATTTTCCACATCTGGTAACCTGGACCATTCCATAGAGTATAATAAAGATGGAATGAAACCAAGCATTATGGAACATACTTTTATTCCCAGCTACTCCTGAGGCTGAGGCAGGAGGAGTATGAATCATCCCAGGCAACTTGGAAAGACTGTCTGAAAGAAAACTTTTAAAGGATTAGGAATGTATGCAATTGAGTAGAACTTAATTACCTCCCATAGGCTACTTTCTAAGTAAGCTGATACTAAGTTACAACGTATCAATTTTGGGGAAAAATATTAAATGTATATGACTATTGTTATTACACTATCTTTTAAAAGTCAGACTTCCTAGAAAGTTTGACTTATTGGCATGCAACATATAATGTTTTTCCCCTTAGTATGTGCATCAAAATTCTTATAGACTTAATTACTGGAGATTTATGTTTTTTAACTGTGCATCATATTTTATTAGAGAATGTATTATATTACTAAGTATCTTTTGTTCAGTTCATTCAATGTTATTCATATAAATAATGATACAGTATGCTAAAAAGAAACATAAACAAAAATATCCACCACTAAGTGCATTTCCCTACATTGATGAATATTCTCTAAATATGCTTTTTAACTTTCTATTGATAGAGAAGACTTTTCTAATATTTTACCAGAAGAAATAAACCCACAATGAATGTCTCTCTCTCTCTCTCTCTCTCTCTCTTTTTTTTTTTTTTTTTTTTTTTTTAGTAAAATGGCATGATGCACGTCTTTGATTCTCTATTTCAAATGAATTCTTCCCAGTGAAATTGCTAGATCAAAGGCTTCACAATTTTCAAGGTTTTTTTTTTTTTAACTACTGTCAAGCTGAACTCAGAAAAACAGTGTTGTGTTGCTTCATCCTTAAGTGTAAGAATCCATGCCATTGCACTCTTACCAATAAACACCATCCTTCTTTAATCTTTGATAATGTAGAAATTTTTCACTTGTTTCATTTTTCCTTCATTTGACAAACATTTTAGTCCTACTTATATGTCAATTATTTCAGTGGGTGAAGTCCGGTACATTATCTTCTTGGTTTTTATATATTTGGATAACAATATGTGTAAAGAAAAGAAAAATACATCAGCTCTATTTATTTTTGCAAATAAAAAAATGCTACTTAAAAGTTGAAGCAGCTTTCCCAAGGTCAGTGAAAAATTAAAGATTACTACGTTCTTCTTGGTTATCATCCTACCTGAAGTTGCTAATTCATTGCAGAGGGGGAAGGCATTCTATGCTCTTCCTAATGCAAATGAAGATCTAACATATATAATTCAGTGATAGAATTGCCTCAGACTTCTACTCTTCTCTAGCTCTTCCATTTTAGCTTTACCTTGGCAGAAAGCAATGGGAGCAGGGATAAGGCAGCAGGGTCTGGGAGGTCTCCCAAGCATAACTAGAACATATTTTATTTGCTTCAGCATTTGGCTCTACAACAGTACTTGAGATGACAGTCTGTGAGGTGCCTCAGGGCCAATCACATGGCCTCCCTGCTGATGTCCTATCTAGGTTGTGCTTCCACCCAACCCCCCAATCCAGATCCCAGCATGTCTCCAGTGAGCCTAATACATAAAACTCCATAAAGAAATGGGCCATTCAAGGTACAGTTGCATTCTACCATATAAACATGATCTTTCCTGATTTGAGTTTCTGTGTTTTGAAAAATACAAATGCAGGAATTACTTTCAGAGTTCATTTGCTTTTATATCTTTCCAAAATACTCATGTCCTTCAAACCAAGAATAGACATTTATGATAAACAGCTTCAGCATTCTTTTAAATGATTTAATCTTAACTATCAACATTAGAAAAATTATATACCCAGTGTGATGGTTTGTATATGCTTGGTTCAGGGAGTGTCATTATTAGGATGTGTGGCATTCTTGGAGTAGGTGTAGTCTTATGGATGTGGGCTTTAATATCCTTGATCTAGCTGCCTGGAAGCCAGTATTCTGCTAGCAGCCTTCAGATGAAGATGTAGAACTCTCAGTTCCTCCTACACCATGTCTGCCTAGAGGCTGCCATGCTTCCTGCCTTGATGATAATGGACTGAACCTCTGAACCTGTAAGCCAGTCCCAATTAAATGTTGTTCTTCTAAGAGCTGCCTTGGTCATGGTGTCTGTTCACAGCAGTAAAACCATAGCTAAGACACCCAGAGTCATATATATCAGACATATGCATATGTATTTGCATACACACATGATAGTGTCCAACAGATTGTATAAATAAACACATTAGATATGAGCACAGAGTTTGGAAGAAAGGAAGGAAAGGAAGGAGAATTAATTTAAAAAAAAAAAAAAAAAGAAAAACAATCCTATGAGTTACCAGGTACCTTATTTAACCCACAAACTAACCTTTCAAATGGGACAGGTGATGTTTGGATGTCCCCCAAGATATATTGCATGAATTCTTATTTCAAAGTCCCTGAGCATATAGAATATTTCAAGTAAATCTTAGTCAGGTGACTTTACTTTGAGTGGCATTATTTCAAGATGGTTCATATTAG
Organism: Mastomys natalensis; assembly: GCA_021653895.1. Lineage (NCBI taxonomy): Eukaryota > Metazoa > Chordata > Mammalia > Rodentia > Muridae > Mastomys > Mastomys natalensis. The sequence continues at coordinate 263,954 of JAJTUV010002182.1, read as the reverse complement.
AGAAAAATAGATAATGGCTTCTTTTAAAAATGAACTCTCTGGTGTGCCGTCATGGTTCTATGTTCCATTTGGTATTAAACAATCTGAATAAAATTGATCATGAGAGAGACAGAATATTAATTTTTTACAGATTGTACCAAAACTCTTGTGTAAATTTATGCAACTACAAGTGAATATAAGATAATTCTGATAGATATGGAAAGGTCAAATCTTTTGAAACTACAGCATACCTGTTCAGCATCATAGATGATGTGTAATGGCTCAACGGAGTCAGAATGCTTAGCTGTGAAGTTAGATAAGATGAGATGACCTCCTTCAAAAATAGAGGCCTAAGTCATGTCTCTAACCCATAGAACTTTTACATTTTATGGAATGTGTCTAATAGAGCTATCCTACCTAAATCCTATGCATAAGCTAATGAAATTCTTTGGAATCACTAAGCAGATCTCCACCCCACATCTATGGATGATAAATGGACACCTTATTCACCTGCCATGGAACACAAGATAGTAAGTTATTCTTACATTGCACTTCCTTTTGACATTTGTCCAAAGTACCTCCCCAAATCCTTAATAGGCTAGAATCCTACTACAAAAGAATGGCAGTGTATGTGAGGAGACATTGTTCAGACTCAAAATATCTTTGAATGGGAGTATGGATGGGAGGGGGAATGAGGGTGACCTGGGAGGAGATGGGGAGGGGAAACCATAATCAGAAAATATTGTAGGAAAATATTTACTTTCAATTTAACAAAGAAAATTTAAAATATGTCCTATGTGTTTCAATGGCCAATTGATCATAAGACAACCTTTAGCAGCTAGAAAAGGCTTGATTAGTAATAAAACTCCATTGTTGGTCATTCTAGGAATTTCATATGCTGTATTTTTCATAAATATTAAGCAACTTTGAAATACAGTTAGAATACCTTACAACTTATTTTTAAAGCCCAAATTCAAGAATTGTTAGCTCATTTACCAAATGTTCAATCAACACCACAATGAGCTATAGAATGTTTTCATCATTGCAAAGGAAAACACAATGTTCTTTAATATTGCTGATGCCAAGAAGTGCTTGCTGACAGGAGTCTGATATGGCTGTTCCCTCAGACGATTTGCCAGCACCTGACCAACACAGATGCAGATGCTTACAGCCAACAACCGGACTGAGCACAGGGACCCCAGTGAAAGAGATAGGCGAAGGATTGAAAGAGCTGAAGGGGTTTGAAACCCCATAAAAAGAACAATATCAACTAACTAGACCACCCATAGGTCCCAGGGACTTAACCACCAACCAAAGAGTATACATGAAGGGAGCCAAGACTCCAGACACATATGTAGCAGAGGACAGCCTTATCTGACATCAGTGGGAAGGGAAGGAGGCTTGAAGCCCAGCATAAGGGGATGCTAGAGGGCTGAGGCAGAAGTGGGTGAAGGGGTGGAGGAGAACACTCACAGAGAAATAGGGGAGGGGGAGAAGAGGGTTGGGATGGGTGTTCGTGGAGGGAAAGCAGGGAATGGGAATATCATTTGAAATGTAAATGAATAAAATTATTAATTAAAAAAATAAATGAAATTGCTACTTGCCAATCAAACCAGCCCATGCCTAGCAAGCAGAGAGATGTTTTGTGTCACTGTAGATTTTCATAATCTATACATTTTAGTTAATGAAATTAAAATTATTTTAATTTGTGAAATGTAACTATTTTCACTTTTTTGAAAGAGAAATGTATATTCAGAGAAGAATTTTAAAAATATTCTTCTCCAAGAGTGCACAGGTAGAAATGGGGGCAGTTATAGAATAAACTGGAGTATACTTGGATATAAAGTCCATATTTTATTTTTCCATCCTATACCTCATGAAAACATGTGCTTCAACACTGCTTTTGTCACTCTTTGGGTACAGGAAGTAGAGTAATTCAACATGTTCTTTAGGCACATGACAAAATACACTGAAGACTTGTCTACATGTAGTCAGACAGAGAGGCACTTGCTTGAACTATTATGTTATAAAGATTCATTTCACTGAGATAGTAGAAAAAGAGAACAAAGTGTTTTTCAACAGAGACACATTAAATTAAGCACTAAAACAAATGCTAAAGAAAATACTGTTTCACATTCTAAAGATCATAAGAGGTTAAAAGTTAAGAACTAGAAGGTGAAATAAAAATAATTAGAAGAAAAGAAATGACTTAGGAATCACATGCCTTGGACAAGGGAGACTAATTATAAGATAATGATTAAAAATAAACCAAAATGTAGCTTCTTCAGCTGAAGAAAAGTTTCACCATATTGACAAAAGGGATCCCCCAAATCTAAAACATCAGTGAAGAGATTAATATCTAGGCAAATATGGTAAGTATATATTTGCATGATGTGAAAAAAATGGGTTTTCAATAATTGTTGCCTTCATTCAAAAATGTCACATTGAGCCCTGAAGATGCAGTCCAGACGAAAAGAAAATAGACAACCTAAGCTCCTAAAATTTGACTAATAGTTTGGGCAATGAAATTATACTACCTCTTAGAGATTTTGTTCCTTTCTATTTAATATCAAGTCAATTACATTTTCTTATACATTTATAAAAAGTATAAAGTGTCTTCTAAAAGCCAGATGTTATGGCATATGTTTGTAATCTCAGCTTGGGAGGAAGAGACAGGTAAATCCCTGGAGTCTGCCTAACAGCAAGCCTAGTCTACCTGACAAGCTTTAGGCCATGGAGAAGCTCTGTCAAAAGTGAGTGATAGGATTGTGATTAAAAATATGTATATATCGTACAATAATGTCATTATGTAGGGCTTATCTTGCTGAAGTGACAAGGGTGGGGAAAGAAAAAGGAGAATTCTGAGAAATTGGTAAATGAGTACAAAGTTATAGCTAGCCAAAATAAGTTATTATACTTTATTACATGGTAACTAAAGCTAACAAAAAAGCATTTCATTATACCTAGGGTAGAATTTTGAATGTTATCACGACAAATAAATAATAAATGACTCAGATGATATATATGCTAGCTACTCAGATTTAATCATTATACAATATATGTGTGTGTGTGTGTGTGAGAGAGATATATATACATACATACACACAGAAAAACAGACAGACAGACAAAGACAGAGACAGAGGCAAAAAGAATTATGGGCATATTTCATAAATATCTGCACATGTTATATGTAAATTACTGTGATACTTTAAATTGTGTCTATCAATGGTTCTCAACTTGTGAGTCACATCCCCTTGGGGGTTGAATGATCTCTTCACAGGGGTTTCACATCAGATAACATGCATATCAAATGTTTACATTATGATTCATAACAGTAGCAAGATTACAGTTATGAAGTAGCAACAGAACAACTTGATGGTTGGGGATCACCATAACATGAGGGACTCTAAAGGGTTGCAGCATTGGAAAGGTTGAGAATCAGTGGTGTAGAAGAAGAAAATCAATAGTAATGCAATCGCCCAAACTAATATTGTAGTAATATTTTCACAAGTGAAATAGTAAATTTTATGTTTCAGGAGTAATATATCACATTTTTATCACTTACGTGTTATACTTTTTTTTAAAAATTAAGTTTTATTTTATACTGATTCTTTTAGTAATTTATTAACTAAATATTAATTAGTAAAATGTTTTTTACTAAATACTAAAAAGTATTTATTACTAAATACTAGTTACTAATAAAGGATTATTAAATATAATCTATCAGTAAAGTGTATGTAACCTAAAAATAAATAACATAAAGATTTTACATGTATAAGTTAAAAAACATAAGTCTAGAATTATAATAAGAGTTTTAGCATACATCTCTCAGAAGATGACAACTCAACCAGGCAAAAAATGAATAGTCATAGGCAATTTGAACTGCATAATTAACAAGCCTGATGTAATTGAACCATATAGAACTCTGCACTCAATAATTAAAGATTACACATTCTGTCCAAGTACACATATGACATTAAAAAATCTAGTCACATACTAAGAATGGTACTCTTAGTATTCTGCATATTCAAAATAAATGCTATAGTAAACAGTATAAGCTGTTTCCAACATTCCAACATCCAAGAACAAATACTAACAATGGAGAGAGACAGAAAAAAAGGTGGAAAGAGATCTATCCATTTGTGTGCTTAGAAAAAGGTTGTATAACTTATAGTTCAAAGAAAATATTTCCAACAGAGTAAGCACGGACTAAAACGATGAATACTTCAGTCTTCATGTCAACTATTCTTTCACCATGGATATAGAGAAATAAAAAAAATGACTGGATTTGTTAGTCTTGGTCAGAAAAGAACAGGAATCTTTTGCTCCTTTATGTCAAGTGCCTCTTCTCTTTCTATACTGCTTATCCAGTCCAGTTCTCATTATTTTTTAATAAAAATCTTTACGTGGGCATTTGTAAGCCAAGTAATGTCAATAATGGCTCTACAAAGGCAGGGGAACATAATAAACAACAGATCACTAAAAGGATGTCCCTGCTAAAACCAGAAATCAAAAGGAGAAAAATTTCCACTTTTTTAAATGAGGTTTTCCAAAGGAAACATGCTTATTTTTCCTATTCAAAATGAATAATAAGTATAGCCCTTTAATGAGATACTAAGTAAAGACTTTAAAGTCTTCTATGATGCTATTATCAGTTCCCAGCCAACAGAATTTCAAGTAATTCAAGTCACTCAAATCTTAAATATACCCTTTTCCCTATTACTAGCCCATTTTACAGACGAAAAAGTCACACTGATGTTCAGATTTACAACATTAAAGTAGAATAGATAAGCTAGTTGTTTTTGAATCAAGTAAAATGACAAACATTTTCTATAATAACTCCCTGAACCCCATATGGTATAAATGAGAACTCATCAATATATTCCTACAAGAAAAAGGCTTTTAGTCTTGTATATTCCTACAAGACTAAAACGAACTAAGGTTTGCAGGCCATGTAGTCTCTAATAGAACTACTTCACTTTACCCCAATAGTGGCAAAGCAGTTGCCGACATTATATAAACAAGAGGCTGTAGCTGCACAGTAAGCACTATTAATGAATTGCAAAAAATTAAATTTTATAACATTTTCATATATCACAGGATACCATTATTTTAAAAACCTGAAATATTCTTCTAACATTTAATAGTACAAAATGCATTCTTAGCTAGTTGGCAATACAAAACCAGAATGTAGGCTGGATTTGGATTGTGGATTTGTTGACACATGTTCTTATATCAGGAACACCCACAACATAGTAATTGCAAATATAAACATATTTTCAAATGTATTTTATCAAAACAACAACAACCAGAATGCCATGGTGGAACGAGAGAAAAAGAAAGAATCAAAGAAAGGAAGAGTAGAAGGAAGATGACAGAATATTTTGAACTCGTCACTACATAACTAAGAACTTAAATAGTAATTAGTGCATTGCAATATTAATATCTCTCTTAGCATCTTCATACTAGCTAGAATCATACCTAAAAAAAGAAAAAAAACACATCTAAATTGCATGAGGAAATTGGTTCAATGGGCGTGGTTAATCACTGAAAGATTACACTGAATATTATATGATCATATCATGATGAAATGGGAGAAAAGTCAATAATACGAGGCTATGGACTCATTTTTGCTAAAACAGGCATATAAATAGATATAGAATTATTAAATAGTATCCATCAAAATGAGAACAATATCTATGTCCAAGTGAGGAAATTAAGTGATTTATCGACAGTGTGCATGGTGCTGCACGGTGGTCATCCCAACACTAACACCAAGACTGGAGTATTTCAAATTCTAAGACATTATACATAAATGGGCAAATATTTAGGATTTTTCTCTGATTTTAAAAAATATTTTTCTCAATGAATATTTCTCTCTAATAAAACCGTCAAATTTATCCTTGCCATCCTACTAGCTAACCAATAAGATAAAATTTATAAAATCTATCTAAACATTTCTCTTGATTTAAAACATTTTTTGCTTTTGTCTATAGGAACATTTTCTTTTCCACCAGATGACTCATTTTGATAAAGAACACATGAAGACTAAGAACTTAAATAGTAATTAGTGCATTGCAATATTAATTTCTCTCTTAGCATCTTCATACTAGCTAGGATCATATGAAGACCATCAAGATATATAAGGCCAAGCTACCAAGCAGTAGGAAAGCAAGAGTCAATGAAACCTATACATTGTTCTTCAAATATAATTGGCCAGAAATTTCCACAGAGGATGTTTCCATTCAGGCAAATTGACAGAGTGGTAAAAATAATACTTGCATAAAGGTGTGGTTCTCATTTATGTAAGCTGAAATTCATTACTACTATCTTACAAGTAGTAACTTTGAGACAATTCACAATATTGAAAGGAAGTTCCATAAAGCTTCCCTTTAGCCAGCAAATCTCAATATTCCTCCACATCATACCTGTCATTCTTAGTGTCTGCCCAAAATGTAAGTCTGTTTCTTGTCTTAAGTATTATTTTTATTCCTTCTGCTTCAAGGTCTCAGTGCTGCTTTTGTCCATAAAGATTTTGTATACTGTGTTTGGGACCCTTGACAAATTCTTGTACTTTCTCAATCTTGAATGCTCCATTGACTTTGTACCTTTAATGCAACCTGCCTCTCCTCTAATGACACTGTCTTTCAGATAAGGTCTCAACTGAAAGGAGTTATTTCTCCATTCATTCCTCATATTGAAGTATTACAATACTAGTTATCTGGCCGTTATTGACTGAAATCCATCCTCATAATTATAGAAGCTTTTTATAAAACTCCCTGGTTTCTTAAATGGTATTCTACAGGCCTCCTAATAACTTCAATAGTCATGTCCTGTTCAGTATGACTTTGGAACATCGTTCATTATCTCATCCAGTCACCTTAACATTATCCTCAAAAAATGCTGCCACCAACCACTGATATCTTCATTTCCTCTCAGACTGCTATACATTTCCTGTCTTCACTTTCTTCCCTGAGTGAATGAATACAGTAGTTACAAAATAAAGACATCTTACTCTCATGCTGCTCCCTCAGCTTCTTTCCAACAGTATCCTTCCTAAAATCACAAATCCTGATTCAGCCCTACAGTAGATCCTTCCTGATGCACAGAGCCAGAGAAAGTCATGCCAGATAGGAAGTATAGCATCATTAAATACCCTTGACTTCACACTAAACACCCAAGTCTTCTGGGTCTTATAATGTTTCTGTCCCCTTTTCTGGATTCTCTAAGCTTTAGGTGTGAAAGTTGTTTTGTAGATATATCTACACATTGGGACTAGGATCCATAACTCATCTTGATTGGCTGTGGTTTCTTTAATGTTCTCTATCTGATGCAATAAAAATTTCCTTGATGAGGTATATGACCATACTCATCTATGAGTAAAAGAACAAAAATTTAGAATGTAGTTAGAAATTGTTTGGGTTTAGTAAAGTGGTGGGTATAGATTCATCTCTGAGATCCATGATATCACTAGCCCAAGGCACACTAATTCATTACCCAATATCAAATGGTCAGCCCTGAAAACACACATATAAGCAACATTATATAGACTGACCTAGTTATGTTTAGAAATACATATGTATCTACATAAACATATGTGCCTGTATTAACAATTAATGAGAAAGAAAGCAAAAAGGGGGATATGGTAAAGTTTGGAAGGAGGAAAAAAGAAGAAATAAATGATGTAATTATATTATAATCTCAAAGATAAAAGAAATATCTAAAAAAATCCACAATCTACACACTTTTCTGAAGTATCTGCAACATTCTTTTATACTTTTCATCAGGCCACTCTATTATTAATAAAGTTGTCAACGGAAGTTTGTGTATTGCCTAAAGCTCCAGCTCAACAGCTGCCAATTCCAAATGTAATATTTGGCTGGCATTCTTGATTTATCAAAATAACTGAGACTCTTCATTTTTATACTTTTAACATTCTCTATCTTATTATAAAATATTTATAAATAATTAATTTTTTGTCTTTGGCTTCTGGGATACTGGTTCTGAAATGCCATCCTGCCACTCAAGACATGCTCCACTGTCCTTTCAAATGATAAATATCCTTAATTGGTTTTGAATGTGTAAAATGTTCTCATTTTTCAAGGATATCTTTTCTCTATAAACCACATCTCCCTACTAAAACCTTTGAAATACAAACTGTGTCTAATAGTCGTTACTCTTCCTCCACCTCCTACTCATATTAAATCTGATAGGCTGACTTCTGGTCTTTTTAATATCACCTGTATGGATAACAACATGGTCAGCCTTGAACTCACAATTACAAAATACTACGGCTACTTTCAGACTTTACCACTCTGGAGCTCCCTTACATGTGTGATAGTGTCAGCTATCTTCACATCTTGGAATGTTCTATTTCTGCTTGGCACATGTAACAATGTATGCAGTATGTTCTAGTTACAACTCTTGTGATTCAGGGCACTCTTCACAAGATTCTAGATTGATCTTGGTGTGTATATGTTTAATTCTACTATTATATTTAAATTCTCATTGTTCCAAATTTCTTGCTCTTATACGACTTCATCAGTGAAATGATCTTTTTATAATTTTCAATGCCCATTTAAGATTATAATAATGATACATGACTTTTAAAAGTCATCTCATGATCATTATGTTACATTATACAATATAATGCTATTGGTAAAATGGATTTCTTCATAAGCTTAAGAGAAGCACAGTATGGGATATAAAGAATTTGATTTAATAATTTTAATGTGTAAATATATCAATATTACAAAAAATTCAGAATTAAATGAGATGAAAATATTTCAGAGTAACCAGAGAATTGCCTGACACAAAGTAATTCACATAGTAAAATTTTATTGAGCTGAAATCTAAAGTGACCAAATGTCCTTCTTAATTAAACAGTTGGCCAACTGAAGGAAACACAAAGTAGACAGAAGTATAACACTCCACTCCTAATCATTGTCTATTATACTTAGAGGTGGGTCAGAGATTAGCAATTCTAGTGTATTTACCCAAGCATGTAAATGCCCACCCACATGTCCTTTGCCTTTGGTGGGAGGCCCAATGGCTGTTTCGGTGTGCTTCCTTAGCATTCTTGCCAACAGCTTGGTAAGAAACAGGAGCTAGAAAGTGGTGGGAGAGCTGGAACTTGCACTTAAACAGCTTATAGGAACAGCAGGCATGGGGACCATTGGCTGATGCTCTAACAAGCATACAGTCAGCATTCTTCCTGAACCATAACCTAATACACCTTAGCACACCCCATTACAAAGTACCCAACACCAGCATAATGAAAACCAGTGGCAGATGGACTAGGTCTTGATTTTTGCAAGCAGTCATTTTGGCATTATGCACCCAGTCTCTGAGTGTTTCTCCTCCCAAGATTAATGAGGTCACCATGGGAGTTTGTGAATAGACACAGGAGGTGAAACTGCCACATTTCTTTAGCTCCTCTTTTTTGGCTGTCAAGTGAAATTACCCAGTGTGGCTTTAGTAGTGCCCAAGGCAATCACAAATTTAGCACACATTACACATATCCATTGCATCTCCTCTACTGTGCCCCTTATTCAAAGTGGCATTTGATTGTTTGGGAAAATATTTGTTCTTATGTAAGCTCCTTTAGACCTTATAAAACATACTGTCACTTGCAATCTAAGTGGTACAGAGCTGTTTACATAATGCAACACTGATAGTTTTGAATTTCAGGTGGCATCAATGTACAAGACTTTTCAGTAATAGTATAAAGTTATGTTTTCCTCTATATTTCCTAAAAATACAAATGTTTAGAAACGACCATATGGTTAATAAACTCTATAACATACTTTTAGTGCAAGGAGATACATGTTGTACACTATTGTTCCTGAGTCTAAAGGACTCAGTTTTAAGCCTTTAAATGCTCAAACTATTTTGTCCCTAAATAGAATCTCATTCATAGTTTGCACTTACTTCATGGATTTAGTTGTAACTTGATATACATGCTGACAGTAGCATTTGCAAATGCAACATAAATTAACACCAGTGCTTTGCTTATTGAAAACACAGACAGGTTTGCTGGAAGTCAACTTTTCATTCAATATTGATAGATATATTATACATGCTAAATAAAATGCCAAGAGCCATTTTTACCCTTTTCTTTAATGTCACTATAAATAAAAGGGCATAAAAAATAGGCAGATAAAAAATAAAATAGAGGCTAAGACCCAGGAAAAGAATTTAGGGACCAATGTTCTTCTAACCCAGCCATTTGTTGTGTTCTCAAATATGTGAAATACCATGAAGTGCCACAATACATTTCATACAGACACTAATGTTGGTTACAAACTAGTTGCTTCTACACAGACATTGCAAATGATATTGAATAGTCTAAGTCAAGTAGCATCAAACTCTTTATTCAGTGATAAACATCAATATTTAATATCTGATTGCTCTAATTTTATTTCCCTATAGGGGAAATGAGCTAATACGCACATCTTCATGCAAATGTATCATGCATGGAAAGCCCAGATTAATGACTACATAGTTTATTTAATCAGCATCACATAATTTTATTGTTAATATGCTCACTTTAAAGTGTAACTTTAGTATTATATATATATAATTATTTTTATATTTATTTATTCTATTTTATTTGTGTTAGCATTTTTTGAGCATATGTATATGCACCATAGGTGTGCCTGCAGAGTCAAGAAAAGGGATTGGCTCTTCTGGAACTGGAGTTGCAGATGGTTGTGAGCTACCTACCATGTGGATGCTGAGAACTAATCCACAGTCCTCTACAAAAGCAACAAGGGTTCTTAACCCATAAGACATTGTTCTAAGTCTACAACTTATTTTTTAAAATAAGATTGTATTATTACAGCAAAATCACAAATAAAACACCACATAACCAGACTAAGATAGTCACTGGAACAGTTAGCCTTGGGTCTGAAAAAATATTGGAATTTGGGAATAATGAAAGTATTTATACTTTACATTAATAGATACAGTAATCGTTGATTTCCTTTCACTGCCAAAGAAAAATCAAGCATTTGTGTTATGGTAGAACAGATATGACAGTGGTTCTAAACATATATCATTAAATTATATCTATCCTATGGTTAGTTCAAGGTTGTCATGAGGAGAAAGAAAGAAAAGGAAATATGCTTGAAAGAAATGTGCTATTCCTATAGGACCACTCTGGTGAAGGACGTTCTGCTTAATTTGCTTTATGCATATTAGAAATATCAGTTACTTTTTTACTTAAAAGATTTGGTTAAATAATATATAAGCAAATACACACACACACTCACACACACTCACACACACTCACTAAAAATACAAGTTTGAGAAACACTGATGTAAGAAAAAGAAACAAGAACTTGGAAACTATGGTTTGGATTCCATCCTAGTCTAGTCATGTCAGAAGCTTTGAGGATATCATTTTCCCCCTAAAAGTCTCACATTTCCTTCTAGAAAGTGGGAACAAAAATACCTCAAAGGATTATTGAATATGCAACTGGATAATGTAAAAAAAGCACATATCTTGGTAGCTGTTTCACAATAGAAACTTAAATGAACTCAGTGAGACTGGGTGTGTCTATTTGGTGATCTCCAGAAAATATGAAATTAGGACATTATCAAGAAGTTCTCACATTCAATCTAAGTATAGCATCATATATTATTTAAAATACTACCAATGGATTAGGTAAATGACTGGGTCAGAGTTAGGCAAACATTTTCAATAAATGTCAGGAATTTTTTTTTTACTTTGAATATCATATGATCTCTTTTACAACCATGCACCTCTATTCTTAAAACAAAACCAGTAATAGACCATGCATTAGTTACTTTTTTGATGCTGTGAGAAAACAGTGTGACTTCAGAAGCAGAGTCATTCTGGTGGGGAGTCATGAGAAAGGGAAGCTGAGAGATCACATCTCAACTACATAGAGCAGACATAGGAAACAAACTGGAAGGGAGACAAAGCTGTGTGTTATCAGAACCTACCACCAACAGCATACTTCCTCCAACAAGGCTGCAAGCCCTCTCTAAATAGTTCTGTGCACTAAGGACTCGGTCTTCAGATACCTGAGCTTATGCTGGCATTTCTCATTCAAATTACCACAGACCTCCATAAAAACAAGCTAGCTTATTTTAAGAAAACGTTATAATCATGACTCTAGTTTTAACCTTTGCAGAGGTCAACATGTCAAGAATACCTAGAAACCTCCACAGGACTTAATAACAAAACCAAATGTGGTAGTTCATCCATGTTTTTCCAGCACTAACTAGTCTTCGGCAAGAGAATCGCTTATGAATTGGAGGACAGTTGGAACTGTATATGAGTTCCATGCCAACCTAGGTGACAGACCAACACCCTGTCTAAAAAGTAACAAAAATACATTAAAAAATAAGAAACTATGAATTCAGAAACCAAGGGGTTCAGTGGATTTAACCCCATACTAAACAATATTATCGAAGAGGGAACCTTGGTGATTTGAGTTGTTGGCAACAAAAGCAGTCTCTAATACAAGGGTTTCTCTACTCCATTTCTTGTTATAAGAGGATGCATGCATTTCATCAGTACTTATATGTTCCTGTGTCCTTGTAAAAATGAGACACGTTTTCCTTGTCTATTGTTGTTTAAAAACATGTCCTCAAAACACTGACTCCAATCATTGTATTCTACAGTTTTTGTGGTTAAGTGGACTAATGACTTTCTTACATGATTCTAGAGTCAGATGGAGGCTGGACACTAAAATGCTTCACTCAAAGTGTATGTCTAAGAATTTTTTAAAAATAAAGGTTCCTGCTCATACACATATTGAATGTGGTACTTCATGGGGGAACCATAGGGACAGTTAGGAGCAAGGATAGTTTTATCTGCATGTCCTTTGGTAATTGTTTTCTTAGCACAATGTAGTTTCACTTCTTACCTGAAATTTAACTCCTACTAAATTATCCTCAGAATCTCAAACTGTAGATGAAAAGCCTTTCTATAATCTAGCATGAAAGGACACATAATGTCACTCCCACCATGTTACATAGGCTAAAAGTCAACCCAGATTTAAAGGGACAGACTGACTACAGAAAAGCAGGGTTCTCCAGAAGCAAGGAAAAAAATATAAATTCCAAAGATCCACTTTCTGAACAGTATTTGATGAGCTTATGAAAAAGCCTGAAATCGAATCACATCACTAGTTAAACTCACCCGGTCATAATTCTGTATATATTTTCCTAGACTATTTGGCTACAGATTGTATCTTGTCAGAAGTTTTGGTCAATGGGTTCTCACCTTCCTAAGGGACATGCATAGCCACTTTCAGTGAAGATGACAAATCTCTTCAAAGAATCTGAATATATTTTAACAAACTTTTAAAGGTGACCTTTGGGGACAAATATAATCATTGCCCAAGATTTTATTCATGAAAGTCATTTGAAGGTAAATCCTGAGAAAGATGACAACACTTTCTGTTTAATTGACTAAACATAGAAGACAGACTAAACCACCAGAGAATCAATCTCACATTTGCAAAGAACCCAAGAAAGCACACATATCAGGGAACTGACATTTTCACCAGAGGTTTTATCCTTTATACTCTGTTGAATGATTTGCATAATCTCCCACTAATTTTTCATAACAACCCAATGAAGTCAGCATAAAGTATACAGTAACACCATTCTTGTTTTGTAGATACAAACTGAGATGGGTAGAAGTTAAATGATTGCCCAAGGATCTGCTAACATAGTTGTTGGTATCAGTGATGTCTAAAGATCACTGTGGCAGATGTCATTTGAATGCAGTGGGCTTTATTTTGGCCTGCTATGTTTTCTTCCCCCTCATGACAACTAGTATTTGTATATATAAAGTAATCAAGTTTTGGTTCCAATATAAAATATTCTACCAAAATATTGAAAATCCTAAGTATTAGGTGGAAAACACATGTTCCCTTTAGTGATGTACCTGCCAACAATCCATGAGTAGAGATCCCTTTCTTTCTATTTCTCTCTCTCTCTCTCTCTCTCTCTCTCTCTCTTTCTTCAATTCTTATTACTTATAATTTTTTACAGCCCAGCTGTTGCCCCCCTCCTGGTCACCCTCCCACAGTTCCTTATTCAATACCTCCTCCCCTGTTTCCAAGAGGATGTACCCCCATGTCAGGCCTCCCTGGAGCCTCAAGTCCCTGGAGGGTTAGACACATCTTCCACTGAGGCCAGAGCAGGCAGTCCTCTGTTGTATATGTGTCAGGAGCCTAGGACCAGCTCACGTATGCTGCCTGGTTGGTGGTTTGATGTCTGAGAGATCTCAGGGATACGGGTTAGTTGAGGCTGCTAGTCTTCCTACCAGGAGATTCTTTTCTTAAGAATACATGTTTGATCATGAAAATTAATGGAAATCTGCAACTGGCGGGGATGAAGAAATAGGGGGCATCACCAGGATGAGACAAGAGACCTGGGATGAGGAAGAACCCAAGAATCAATGCGGGTGACATTAGCTGTGACTCACGACATTGGAGATATGGAACCTGAAAAGGCTACTTCCTGTAGCCAGGCAGGAATCCTAGTGGAGTGATAGAGACACCAACCCACCCACAAAACTTTCAGCCCCAAATTCATCCTGTCTACAAGATATGTAGGCATGGGGGATGGAGCATAGACTGAGGGAATGGCCAACCAATAACTGTCCCAGCTTGAGACCCATCCCATGGACAAGTGCTAATCCCTAACACTATTAAAGATATTCTGTTATGCTTGCATCTAGATAGGAGCATATTGTCCTCTGAGAGGCTCCACCCAGCAGCTAGCTCAGACAGATATAGACACCCACAGCCAACAATGGATGAAACTAGGAGACTCTAATGGAAGAATAGGAGGAAGGTTGTAGGCCCTGAAGGGGACAGGAACTCCACAGGTAGACCAACAGAATCAACTAACCTGGACCCTTGGTGCTTTCAGAATCTGAACCACCAGTCACAGGCTAGACCTAGGCCTCCCCATATATATGTAGCAGATGTGCAGCTCAGTCTTCATGTGGGTCCCTAACAACTGAAACAGGGGCTATCCCAAAAGCTGTTACCTGTACATGTGATGTGTTCTTTTAGCTGGGCTGCCTTGCCTGGCCTCAGTGGGCAAGGAAGTATCTAGCCTCACAGAGACTTGAAGTGCCAGGGTTTGGGGATACCTAGAGGGGGACTCCACCATCTCAGAGGAGAAGGAGAGGGGGAATGGGAGAAGAATTGTTGGAGAGGGTAACCAGGAGTGGGGCAATGAGCAGGATGTAAAGTAAATAAGTAAAAAAATAAAATTGAATTAAAAAGATGAGAAGTAGGGTTAAGTGAAGAACAAAAGAAGAAAAGGAAATAAAAGAAAAAGTACTCAAATATCACAATATTTTAGTGAATTATAAAAACAAAAATAGTGTCTCTTTATAATGATGACTTGTAAATCTGTCTTGAAAAGCAGTTATCATATATAGTTATGTCCAAATAATTCAAAATGTGTTTAAATAAATGTGTGATAAATGAAAAAAATACATGCCTGAGTCTTAATGACATCAGAAATCCTTGAAAGAATGGATAAACTGTCTTGCTTACAAGGCAGGTGGGTCTATAACTTTGAACATATTCTCAAAAACTACAATTCCAAAGACTTAAGAGTAACAAATTTATGAAGAATGCAGAACTATGACCACTGGAAACTGCCTAGGCATCTCTTAATAACCACAACAAGTAGTGATTTTCGTGAGGTTACATTCTACTTTGGCATTAAGAAAATATATCTATGAATGACAATAGACATGAAACAGTATAAATAAAATTAATTAGGTTTCTACCCCTCCAAGGATATGTAACAGAGCTGAGCAAATGCTTTCCCCACTAATTGTTTTGGCCATAGAATACTTTTCTCTAAATAAAATATCCCATTGATGCAAATTTGAAATGCAGACTAAAATGGGACTCCTTTCATGGACGCCAAACAATTCATCCTCTAACTTCCTACTTATGAAGCCCTTGAGACTCTTCCAGATAATACCTCTAGGGCTCCTTGAAGCACAGTTTGAAAACCAGTGTTGGAACTGTAAGGAAATCTCTCAGAACATGTATAATGGTACTTAAGCACCAAGGTAGTAGTTTCATACTGGTAGTAAATGAAGATGAGACATTCCAAAAAATAGGACAGAATCCTCAGTGCTCTGGAACAAAAACAACTTTATTTAGGCACTGGGATGTATCAGTTGTGAGGTAGGACTTAGCCAAGTCACTAAATAGCTTAATATGCTCTGTTATGTCAGTAGAGGCAAGAGGGAGCTCATATATGTACATTGTGCCTACTGTTTCCTGTTCTTCTGGGTCGCAGTGACAGAGTATCCACAATAACTTCCAAGAATGGATGCTTCTTTATTCAATTTTCTGCCACCTTCCTGTTGCAAGTTAATAATTTTACAGTCTGAGGTGGCAGATCACAAACATTTTAAGGCAGGAAGCAGTACTTTGTCTTTCTGCTCTTTGAATTTTGTGGTAGCAAGAAGACTTAAGCTTATCTGCAGGCTCTACTTTTCTGATCTGGTAAAATAACTAGAGGAGCTGAGTCTGGTGATATTCAAAAAGCTATGTGGAGCATGTTCAGTGGCTAATTTATGTGTGTAGGTCTTTGTTTTCGTCTCAGAAAGTCCCCATTTGCATTTGGATTATATCAAAGCAAAATTAAGGATTCTGTTAGCTCTTGCTTTATTAAATACATACATTGTATTTGGAAATGTAAATTACATTTGACAGTTTTCTTTCTATGTCTTATTTATATAAGGATACTATAAATAGGTAATGTTAATGAATGAAATGAAAATGGTTACATCTGGTCAGAAACTTTGAGAAAAAAAGAGCTTCACACTTACTCATCAAGTCAAAGATCAAGCCCTCCTTGACATTTGAATTTAACAAACTTGGATCAGTCATATATTTAGGTTAAGAAAAAAATGTTACCAGGTGGCCATGAAGCTAACTATTATAAAGATGAGAAAGGTCAAAATGATCTGCTAGCTTGCGCAAAGTAGCACTGTTAAGAAACAGATGAGAACATTTTGGTTCTAGGTTCAAAATCATTTGTAATATCTCATAGGTTGCTTCTGAAAGGAAAACGTCAAAATCTGCTTGTCCAAAGTATGCAATGTGAATACACATACGCTTTTATGATATCCACCTCTGTGCTCTTGCATCTGTCAGATTTAAGTAATCTCCTCTGTCTTAACAAAGGGCTCCTGCACAGGTCAAAGCTCTAGATAGAAACTCTTTTAAATTGTTGTAGTGGATAATGGTTTTGAAACATTCATGTTATCAACTAATAATATATATTTTCCAGTACACAGCATGTCAAAAGTGGAAATTAATTTGAGATGAGCTGATTTTTTCTCTATTAGTGAACGTCTCATTATAATCTTTATATATATGCACAGAAAATCAAAAGCAGAGAAATATAGTCTCTATGTACAAAGTATGTGTTTAAACTCCCTTTCTTCTCTGACTAAACAATCATGTCTGGCCTTCTACAAAAATAACATCTGCCAGCATTATATGTTCTAGCTGTCTTTCAAATACTGAAAGAACACACGTCATAATCACTACAGCAAAATCCATTTACTGAAACTGACTCTGGGCCATGCACTGTACTAGTTGCTAGAAATATAATGGCACAGCTAATCTCATGCCCTACAGTTAATAGTTTAGCAAGGAGACAAATGTTCCCCAAGTAGTCGCCAGCCAGTAAGACAAGTTGGCCACTCAGAAATGTACCTGAAAACAAGGGAAACATTCTAAAAAGATAGAGAGTAGATTGAGAAGTGCATGGTATCTATACCCACACATGGAACAAAAAGAGGTGGCTAGGTCTGCAGAGAGGAAGGGAAGACTGTAATCCTAAGAGAGGAAGAAGCATGCATGAAGGCACACAAGTAGAGAAATTGTAGTCTAGTAAATAGGAGAAATGGGCTGTGATTAGAATTTTACATAGAGGTTAGGGAGATGGGAAGGAGTAAATAGCTCAAAGCCTAAAGATATAAACAGGGAAGCATTCTTGAAGGAATGCAGAGTTTGTGGATTAAGTATCCTTAGTTGTCCAAGGGACCTGTAAGTAACTTATAAAATCATTTTATGTCAAAGAAATGCTTAAGGATCACAAAGAATGACACTCGTGATTTATGGATTTATAGCACACTTGGAAATTGGGGATGATTTGAGAATTCTATTGATTTTGACCTTGCCAATGAAACAGAAACACAGTATCATCACAAACGTGTTAGAGCCTCAAGGATGATAAAGCTCCAATTTTTCCAAATCATTTTAGAAATCAAGTAACAGTTCAGATGCTGTCATACCCATGGCAGTTTGTCGCTTCTCGATTCTCTGCTTGAAAGCTTAAAGAGGGGAGTCTCCAAAATGGCAGTTCTGTCCATTTCTCCTTTTACTGAGACACGAGGTGGGTTAACCACCATTGCTGGGGTAGTACTTTTTGGAAGAGGTTTACTATTATTTTTAATATCCTTTATATCTCACAATCCTTTAGGGTTTTTTTTTTTCAAATAAAATATCACCTACAAGTCTACTATTCAATATATATGTTACATGAACATTATATATATATATAACATATCATATATGTATACTCTATTCATGTCTATATACCAAAAGCCGTAAGTTTTGGGGGGGAGACCCAGAACATTGCCTGGCAGTAAGCAAGTTTTAAGTAGGTATTTCTGTCCTAAAGCTGAGGGTAGGCTCAAACTCAACATTATAATGTGTTAAGCACTAAAGAAAAAGTGTTGCCACCATATTTTTTGAATTTTTGCCACATCCATCACCATCTACTTTTCCCAAAATTTTCAAGCTGTTCTGGAGTATAAAGCATAGTGTTAACAGTGCATGTAGAGTCAAGAAAATTGGGTTCTAGCTTTGGTTTTTCTAACTACAACTAGACCTTTAAAATATATCACCCTCAATTTAATAATCCATATACCAAGGAAATATTTTCTGCCTCACAGGTTGGCTACAAACACTAAATAGACAATGTTCATAAGCCTGATTTTTAGAACTGAAACAGTATAAAAATAGAATATATTTCATTCTTTTTCTTTTTGTTGCTATAGAAAAATCACAAAATTAGTGTTAAAAGAATCATACTTTTTTTTTCTCTATTGCTCTGGAAGTTAAAAGTAAAATTATGTCATACTGAGTAGAAACAAAGTATTGGTATGGTTGTTTTGTTCCTTAATCTTGAGAATAGTCCCTTTATTTGTCCTTTTCAGTGTCTAGAGACCTGTTAGCATGCTCTGGTTCAAGGTACCCCTTCACTTTGATTCGTCTCATATAAGCACATCAACTTCTCTACTTCTTCCTCTCCCGCTCCGCAAAGATTTGTGTAATTGCAGTGTATCTATCCATATGATCAAAACTGATCTATCACAACATCCTTATTCACAACTATAAAATTCAAATTTTACACTGTGAGAAATCATAGATTGTTCAGGGATTAAGGCATATTGAGCTTTGGGGAGTCATGAGCCTAGTGCAGTTATATGGCAGTACTGCACTAAATAGCCTTGATTCATCCCTCTTGATTATAATCTACTTGCTTCATATGTGCTGCTGCTCAGAAGACTGATGTCTGCAAGCTGTATCACCACATGTCCCTTATACTCTTGCTTCAAGATGGCTTTGGTCAACAGGTAGAAGGCCGCCAAGAGGAGAAAGGAAGGAAGGAAGAAGGAAGGATGGGGAAGGAGGGAGGGGAGTGAGGGAGGGAGGGAGGGAGGGAGGGAGGGAGGGGAGTGAGGGAGGGAGGGAGGGAGGGAGGGAGGGAGGGAGGGAGGGAGGGAGGGAGGGAGGACGGGGAAGATATCCTGACTGCTAGATTCCTAGGTGCTCAGCTAAGTTGCAGTCCTCTGTTATAGACCACTGTTGTGAGCAGGCTTGATTCATGCAGTTGCTATCCATTTTGTAAGGACAAAGAGTTGGAAAGGACTCCCTGTTTCTTTGTTAGGATATGTTCTAGTTTGTTGTCTATTTTTATAATAAAGACTATAACCAAAAACAACTTGAGGGAAGAAAGATTTTATTTCACCTTGGGGGTTTTAGTCCTTCACTGAGGATAAGTCAGGACAGGTACTCAGGGAAAGAATCCATCTAGAGATCACAGAGGGGTGTAGCATACTGGCATGAATCTCATGGTTTGTTCACCCTGATTAATTATACCTCCTGGGACCTTGTGCTCAAGGGTGGCACTACCTCCCCCTTGTGGACTGGACCCTCCCATATTAATCCTTAAGAAAATGCCTTACAGATGTGCCTGCAGGGCAGTTTTTACAGACATGTTTTTTTCAGTGAAGATTTATCCTTCCCACATATGTCTAGGTTTGTCTCAAGTTAACAAAAACCAAACAAAACAGCCAGGACAGGCTGTATATTCCTATCTTGTTGCAGTCTCTTCACACCTATCTCTAAACTCTTAGCTGAGTTTCCCCATTTTTATGTTATCCTCTAATCACTCTTTTTCATGTACTACTGAGCCTTCCTACAACTGAGAAAATATTTAGAATAATTTTGGAAAGTATACCATGAAACTTATCTTGTCTCACTCCGTTGATCTGACTTGTTAAGAATGTCAAGAGCTATTTCCTATTTTTTAAAAATAAAGACTACATAGATACATGTAAAATAAGTAGAACATTTGGATATTTCGACTTCAAGATTTTTCTAAATCAGGCCAGTGGGGTATAATGGTTATATAATCCCAGCTCATTGGGAGGCTGAGGCAAGAGGATTTCAAGTTTGAGGACAGACTGAGAGTGGCCATTTGAATGAAAAATATTCCACTACATTTAGGGATCTGA
The DNA here is from genome assembly GCA_021653895.1 of Mastomys natalensis. Taxonomy (NCBI): domain Eukaryota; kingdom Metazoa; phylum Chordata; class Mammalia; order Rodentia; family Muridae; genus Mastomys; species Mastomys natalensis. The sequence goes on along the minus strand of JAJTUV010002182.1, from coordinate 243,133 downwards.
ATACTTCGTTCCCAATTGGTAGAGCTTTGAGAGGTGCATTACAGCCTTGACAGAGGAAGTAGATCACTTCCTCTAGCTAGATTTAGAGGCAGGAATTTGGAGTATACAAATTTATGTACTTCCATCTTGCTGTCTCTGATGTGTGCTTGGCATTCAAAATATGATCTCTCAACTTCTAGCTCCTGCTACCATCTCTGCTGCAATGCCTCTGCCTCACCATAATGGAACCTTCTGGAACCTTCTAGAACCATAGGGCAAAGCGACCTCTCTCTTCCTTAAGATGCTGTTGGTCATGGTGCTAATTAATAGATTAGGATACAGAGTAAGTTCAAGGTGAGTCTGTGAAATAAGGAAATAGCTTCCCTCCAAATAAATAAGGATCTGGAGAGATGACTCAGTGATTGAGAGTATTTGCTGCTCCTCAAAAAGATCTGTGTTTGGTTCCAGCATCCACACCAATCTTATATCCATTTATATCTCCAGTTCCAGGAAATCTGACACCTCTAGCCTCCTCAGGCACCGACACTCATGTGAACATACCCACATGTAGACAAAACACCTACACAAAATTAAAAATAATAAAAATTAATCTTAAAATGTATAAGTAAAAAGATCAGGGATTGAGCACACAGTTGAGTGTTTTCCTAGCATGTACAAAGATCTAGGTTCAATCTATTTATGAAAGATAGAAAGAAGGAAAGAAAGAAAACCTTTCTATATGTTGTTCCCTTGATCTAAATTGATCTTCCCATTGTTCCTTATATTAAGGTTTACACTGGACAGCTCTAACCAAAAGAACTCAAGTGATTCTCTGATTTAAATTACAATAGAATTCTCTATAATAGCACTGCTTTTTACCCTCATATCATTTCCTTCATTTTTTTTATTGGAAATTTTATTTACATTTCAGATGTTCTCTCCTTACCCCATTTCCTCCCCTCCCAGGAACAAAATACCTTCCCGCCTCCTCCTGCCTCCACGTTGGTTTACCCCCATCCACCATCCCCAGTATCTCAAGTCGCCACCCTCGAATATCGCCCCCCACGACGTCCAGCCTTCATGGGACCAAGGATCTCTTCTCCACTTATATACAGTTCCCTTGCATATATAGCTGGAGCCATGGGTCCCTCCCTAAGCACTCCCAGGCTGGTGGTTTAGACCCTGGGGGCTCTGGTTGGTTGGGATTGTTGCTTTCCTCATGGTGTCACGAATCCTTTCAACTCCTTCAGCCTCCACTCTATCTTCTCCATTGGGAACCCCATGATCAGTTTGATGGTTAGCTGTGAGCATCTGCCTCTGAGTATGTCAGACTCTTGCAGACTTCTAAGGAGACAGCTATATCAGGCTCCTGTCAGCATGTACATCCTGACATCCACATCAACGTCTACCTTTGGTGAATGCACATGGGATGGATATCCAGGTGGAATGGTCTGTAGACGGCCCCTCCTTCAGTTTCTGTCCTGCACTGTGTCTCCATATTTGCTCCCTTGAGTATTTTGTTACTCCTTCTAAGAAGGATTGAAGCCCCACCTACTTGGTCGTCATTGTTCATGAGCTTTATGTGGTCTGTGAGTTGAATCTTGGGTATTTCAAGCTTCTGGGCTAAAATCCAATAATCAGTGAGTGAATACCATGTATGTTCTCTTGTGATTGGGTTACTTCACTCAGGATGATATTTTCTAGTTCCAGCCATTTACATAAGAATTTATCAAATTCATTGTTTTTAATAGCTGAGTAATATTCCATTGTATAAATGTACCACATTTTTGTAACCATTCCTCTGTTGAAGGGCATCTGGGTTCTTTCCAGTTTCTGGCTATTATAAATAAAGCTGCTATAAACACAGTGGAGCATATGTCCTTGTTATGTGTTAGAGCATCTTCTGGGTATATGCCCAGGAGTGGTATAGCTGGGTCCTCAGGTAGTGATATGTCCAATTTTCTGAGGAACCTCCAGACTGTCTTCCATAGTGGTTGCACCATCTTGCAATCCCACCAACAATGGAGGAGTGTTGCTCTTTCTCCACATCCTCGGCAGCATCTACTATCACCTGAGCTTTTAATTTTAGCCATTCTGACTGGTGCGACGTAGAATCTCAGGGTTGTTTTGATTTGCATTTCCCTGATGACCAAGGATGCTGAACATTTCTTTAGGTGCTTCTCGGCCATTCACATTTCCTCAGTTGAGAATTCTTTGTTTAGCTCCGTACCTCATTTTTTAATAGGGTTATTTGGTTGTCTAGCTTCTAATTTCTTGAGTTCTTTGTATATATTGGATATTAGTCCTCTATCAGATGTGGGATTGGTAAAGATCTTTTCCCAATCTGTTGGTTGCCATTTTGTCCTATTGACAGTGTCCTTTGCCTTACAGAAACTTTGCAATTTTATGAAGTCCCATTTGTCAATTCTTGATCTTAGAGCATAGGCCATTGGTGTTCTGTTCAGGAACTTTTCCCCTGTGCATAGGTATTTGAGGGTCTTCCCCACCTTCTCTTCTATTAGTTTCAGTGTGTCTGGTTTTATGTGAAGGTCCTTTATCCACTTGGACTTGAGCTTTGTACAAGGAGATAAGAATGGATTGATTTGCATTCTTCTGCATGCTGTCCTCCAGTTGAACCAGCACCATTTGTTGAAAATGCTGTCCTTGTTCCACTGGATGGTTTTAGCTCCTTTGTCAAAGATCAAATGACCATAGTTGTGTGGGTTCATTTCTGGGTCTTCGACTCTATTCCACTGATCTTCCTGCCTGTCTCTGTACCAATCCCAGGCAGTTTTTATCACTATTGCTCTGTAGTACAGCTTGAGGTCAGGGATGGTGATTCCTCCAGAAGTTCTTTTATTGTTGAGAATGGTTTTCGCTATCCTGGGTTTTTTGTTGTTCCAAATAAATTTGAGAATTTCTCTTTCTAGTTCTGTAAAGAATTGAGTTGGTATTTTAATGGGGATTGCATTGAATCTGTAGATTGCTTTTGGCAAGATGGCCATTTTTACTATATTAATCCTGCCGATCTATGTGCATGGGAGATCTTTCCATTTCCTGAGATCTTCTTCAATTTCTTTCTTTAGAGACTTGAAGTTCTTGTCATAGAGATCTTTCACTTGCTTGGATAGATTCACCCCGAGGTATTTTATATTATTTGTGACTATTGTGAAGGGTGTCATTTCCCTAATTTCTTTTTCAGCCTGTTTATCTTTCATGTAGAGGAAGGCTACTGATTTATTCGAGTTGATTTTATAACCTGCCACCTTGCTGAAGTTGTTTATCAGGTTTAGGAGTTCTCTGGTGGAGTTTTTGGGGTCACTTAAGTATACTATCATATCATCTGCAAATAGTGATATTTTGATTTCTTCCTATCCTATTTGTATTCCTTTGACTTATTTTTGTTGTCTGATTGCTCTGGCTAGGACTTCCAGTACTATATTGAATAGGTAGGGAGAACGTGGGCAGCCTTGTCTAGTCCCTGATCTTAGTGGGAATGCTTCAAGTTTCTCTCCTTTTAGTTTGATGTTGGCTACTGGTTTGCTGTATATTGCTTTTACTGTGTTTAGGTATGGGCCTTGAATTCCTGATCTTTCCAAGACTTTTACCATGAAGGGATGTTGAATTTTGTCAAATGCTTTCTCAGCATCTAATGAGAGGATCATGTGGTTTTTTTTCTTTGAGTTTGTTTGTATAGTGGATTACATTGATGGATTTTCAAATATTGAGTCATCTCTGCATTCCTGGGATAAAGCCCACTTGATCATGATGGATGATTGTTTTGATGTGTTCTTGGATTCGGTTTGCTAGAATTTTATTGAGTATTTTTGTACCAATATTCATAAGAGAGATTGGTCTGAAGTTCTCTTTCTTTGTTGGGTCTTTGTGAGGTTTAGGTATGAGTGTGATTGTAGCTTCATAGAACGAATTAGGTAGTGTTCCTTCTGTTTCCATTTTGTGGAATAGTTCGAAGAGAATTGGTATTAGGTCTTCCTTGAAGGTCTGATAGAATTCTGCACTAAAACCATCTGGTCCTGGGCTTTTTTTGGTGGGGAGACTTTTAATGACTGCTGTTATTTCTTTAGGGGTTATGGGACTGTTTAGATGGTTTATTTGCTCCTCATTTAACTTTGGTACCTGGTATCTGTCTAGAAAATTGTCCATTTCATCCAGATTTTCCAGTTTTGTTGAGTATAGGCCTTTGTAGTAGGATCTGATGATTTTTTGAATTTTCTCGGTTTCTGTTATTATGTCTCCCTTTTCAGATCTGATTTTATTAATTTGGATACTGTCTCTGTGCCTTCTGGTTAATCTGGCTAAGGGTTATCTATCTTGTTGATTTTCTCAAAGAACCAACTCCTGGTTTTGTTGATATTTTGTATAGTTCTTTCTGTTTCTACTCGGTTGATTTCAGCCCTGAGTTTGATTATTTCCTGACGACTACTCCTCTTTGGGTGTATTTGCTTCTTTTTGTTCTAGAGCTTTCATGTGTGCTGTCAAGTTGTTAATATGTGCTCTCTCCAATTTCTTTTTGTAGGCACTTAGAGCTATGAGTTTTCCTCTTAGCACTGCTTTCATGGAGTCCCACAAGTTCTGGTATGATGTTTCCTCATTTTCGTTAAATTCTAGGAAGTGTTTAATTTCTTTCTTTATTTCTTCCTTGACAAAGTCATCATTGAGTAGAGCAATGTTCAGTTTCGACATGCATATGTGTTTTCCCTTGGTTTTGTCATTATTGAAGACCAGCCTTAGTCCGTGGTGATCTGATCAGATGCAAGGGATTATTTCAATCTTTTTGCATCTGTTGAGGACTGTTTTGTGACCAATTAATTATATGGTCTATTTTGGAGAAGGTACCATGAGGTGCTGAGAAGAAGGTATATTCTTTTGCTTTAGGATGAAATGTTCTATAGATATTTGTTAAATCCATTTGGTTCATAGCTTCTGTTAATTTCAATGTGTCTTTGTTTAGTTTCTGTTTCCACGATCTATCCATTGGAGAGAGCGGGGTGTTAAAATCCCCCACTATTATTGTGTGAGGTGCAATGTGTGCTTTGAGCTTTAGTAAAGTTTCTTTTATGTATGTGGGTGCCCTTGCATTTGGAGTGTAGATGTTCAGAATTGAGAGTTTTTCTTGGTAGATTTTTCCTTTGATGATTATGAAGTGTCCTTCCTTATCTTTCTTGATTACTTCTGGTTGAAAGTCTATTTTAATTGATATTAGAATGGCTACTCCAGCTTGTTTCTTGGGTCCATTTGCTTGGAAAATTGTTTTCCAGCCTTTTACTCTGAGGTAATATCTGTCTTTGTCACTGAGGTGCGTTTCTTGTATGCAGCAAAATTCTGGGTCCTGTTTATGTGTCCAGTCTGATAGTCTACGTCCTTTTACTGGAGAATTGAGTCCATTGATGTTGAGGGATATTAAGGAAAAATTATTGTTGATTCTGATTATTTGTTATTAGAGGTGGAATTATGTCTGTGTAGTTATCTTTGTTTGGGGTTGTTGTACGATTACTTCCATGTTTTTTCTAGCTTGTAGTTTCATTCCTTGTGTTGGCATTTTCCATCAATTATCCTTTGAAGTGCTGGGTTTGTGGGAAGATATTGTGCAAATTTGGTTTTGTCATGGAATATCTTGGTTTCTCCATCTATAGTGATTGAGAGTTTTGCTGGGTATAGCAGTCTGGGATGGCATTTGTGTTCCCTTAGGGTCTGTATGATATCAGACCAGGATCTTCTGTCTTTTATAGCCTCTGGTGAAAAGTCTGGTGTAATTCTTATAGGTCTGCCTTTATATGTTACTTGACCTTTTTCCCTTACTGCTTTTAGTATTTTTTCTTTGTTTTGTGCATTTGGTGTTTTGATTATTATGTGACAAGAGGTATTTCTTTTCTGGTCTAGTCTGTTTGGTGTTCTGTAGGCTTCTTGTATGTTTATGAGTATCTTGTTCTTTAGGTTGGGGAAATTTTCCTCTATAATTTTGTTGAAGATATTTACTGGCCCTTTAGATTGGGAATCTTCACTCTCATCTATACCTATTATCCTTAGGTTTGGTCTTCTCATTGTGTCTTGGATTTCCTGGATGTTCTGGGTTAGGAAGTTTTTGCATTTTGCATTTTCTTTGACTGTTGTGTCAATGTTTTCCATGGTATCTTCTGCACATGAGATTCTCTCTTCTATCTCTTGTATTCTGTTGGTGATGCTTGAGTCTATGACTCCTGATCTCTTTCCTACATTTTCTATTTCCAGAGTAGTCTCCCTTTGAGATTTCTTTATTGTTTCTATTTCCATTTTTAGATCCTGGACGGTTTTGTTCAATTCCTTCATCTGTTTGGTTGTGTTTTCTTGCAATTCTTTAAAGGATTTTTGTGTTTCCTCTTTAAGGGCTTCTACCTGTTTACCTGTGTTCTCTTTCAATTCTTTAAAGGATTTTTGTGTTTCCTCTTTAAGGGCTTCTACCTGTTTACCTGTGTTCTCCTGTATTTCTTTAAGGGTGTTACTTATGTCCTTCTTAAAATCCTCTATCATCATCATGAGAAGTGATTTTAATTCTGATTCCTGTTTTTCCTGTGTGATAGGGTATCCAGGGCTTGCTATGGTGGGAGATCTGGGTTCTGATGATGTCAGGTAACTTTGGTTTCTATTGCTTGTGTTCTTGCGCTTGCCTTTCGCCATCTGGTTGACTCTAGTGTTACCTGTGCTCACTGTGTCTGACTGGAGTCTGTCTTTCCAATTATCTTGCTTGTGTCAGATCTCCTCGGATTCCAGATGTCTCTGTGTCCCTGTGATCTTAAGCTCCCTCTGCTCTGGATGCAGTAGGTTTTCTAGGATGTCTCAGGATCAGGTGTTTCCACCAGAGCAGACCAGCTAAGTGTCTGCCCCAGGCAGAAGAACCAGGCTCCTCTGCTCTAGATGCAGTAGGTCCTCTAGGTTGTCTCAGGATCAGATGTTTCCACCAGGCCAGACCAGCTAAGGGTCTGCCCCAGGCAGAAGGACCAGGGTCCCTCTGCTCTGGATGCAGTAGGTCCCTCTAGGATGTCTCAGGATCCGGTGTTTCCACAGGAGCAGACCAGCTGAGGGTCTGCCCCAGGCAAAAGAACCAGGGACCAGGCAGAAGGGAAGTGGTATTCTGGGGGGGGGGCGGGCTTTGGGTGCCTGCTAGTTCCTTAAGCCCCACCTGGCTCCCGGCTGTAACTCTGGGGCGTGGGGTAGTGGGCAAGGTGTCTTACCCTCTGCTCTGGTGCAGTGGGTCCCTCTAGGGTGTCTCAGGATCCGGTGTTTCCACAGGAGTAGACCAGCTAAGGGTCTGTCCCAGGCAAAAGAACCAGGGACTGGGCAGAAGGGAAATGGTATTCTCCATTTCCTTCATTTGTAATCATTTAACTTATTTGCTTTTCTGCCTCCACAAGGGCATGGGATCAATGTATCTTATTCTTCACTGTGATCCCCTATCCTGAAGCTGTGTACAAGGCCTTAAATGTGTTTAGTCATGAACAGAAAACCTAACAGTGGAAGGACTATGTTCTGCAGTATCATTAAATATTTAATCTCATTTAATCCTTATGAAACTCATGTGGATGAATAGATATTAAATTTCCCCTTATAAAACAGGAAGCCAATACTCAGTGAAGGTAAGTAACTCACTGAAAGTTAATCAGTTAGAAGCATGGAAGAGATATTCGAATCCAGGCATCCATTGCTGTGTGACTCACACCAATAACAGCTAATGTTTATAGAGCACTAATTTGTGCTGGGCTTGAGCAAAGTACGTTATCAGTCTTCTTTGACTGAATGCCCATGATAACTCTGCAGTTCGGTAACCACAATCTTCAAAGTAAAGCAAAAAAGGATGATGAGCTGATATAGCGTTATATAGGGAACACACTCACATAGGAAATAGTGAAGTTTCAATTCAAGGTCAGTTGCATTTTTTCCAAATCTCCTTCCTTTGCTTCAAGTAGTGCAAAAGCCACACTATGAGAGATACTAACCAAAACCTAGAATCAGGTGAGACATTCTGAAAAGAATTTCGTTTAGATCTTCTCAAAAGGATGAAATGTGAAGTAAGAACAGCACACTGGAATCAGCTAAAAAAGCAAGAGTCCAAGTCATATTTGCTTCTATGTGTTCCATTAAAGGAAATAAATTAATGGAGACAGGCATAACTGAAACTTGAGGTGGTAGCAAATGCTTGCAATCTAAGCCCAGACTCTTTGAGGTCCTTGAAGATGGAGAATCTTGAGTTTGAAGACAGGTAGCCAGAACTGGGTGACTGGAACCATGATACTTTGTACAAGAATTACAGAATGGTAGAGCACTAGCAAGAAAGCTGAGAAACTGAATACTCTGGGAATTTCATACAGTCTAGGAATGACTGTATGAAATATTTCATGTCCTCAATTCTCTTTCATCATCACATAGCCTTGTAAGGTCAGGGTTGCCATGTGTTCCCTTTTTGCGGATGACAAACTTGGGGTACAGAGATGTTCAGAGATTTGGCTTCTTCTAACTCAAAAGCCTGGTCATATCCTAGCCCAATCACGTGAGTGTAGTTACAATATGGGAAAGAAGCTGGAGACCATCTATAGTTTTACAAGTCAATGAAGAGAACCTCAAATTGAGGAATTTCTACTGTAGCATAAAGAAGGAGTGTCTGAGAGGGGGTAGGGAAGATGCATGGTGATATAAATAGCATTTATATGAGATTGAAAATATTAAATGACACTTAAGATTCAACATACTTGGATTGACAGGGCAGGGACAGGACAGGGACTTAGCGTTGCTTAAGCAAACAGAACAGTAGGAAATCTTGTATGCTAACATAGCAAAGGGTTCTTTTTAATTTCCTATTATGTATAATAGAAATGTCAAATCCATTTTCTATGACAGCACATTTAAATGAATAGGATAGTACTCTTGAGAGGATTAGCTAGGATTATAACATTCATAAAGAGCACTGGTGCTTATAGAGTCATGCCACCCTATCTCTAAGTAATTTCATCATTGTGCAAACATCACAGAGAGTGTACTTAAACCACAAGGCCTCAGATGAAGTTTGAAGACATGTGAGCACCATCACAAATGCAGTTGTCCAAAAACATGATTATGCAATGCATCCTTGTGTAGCTAGTTACAGTATAATTAGAATTTCTGTCAGAACCTTCTCCCATAGGATAGACTATTCCTATTGGCACCTAAAAATAGATTCTAGAATGTTTTTTGCCTTACTATAATCATGCACTTAACTGGTATTTATTGAGAAGTTAGTGTATACTGAGCACTGTACCAGGTAACCCCTTAGCTTGGCAATTTCACACACACCTACATAGTTCCAAAAAGCTCATCTAACTACTGAGGTAAGGCAAATTCTATCTATTAGAAACTATAATTCTAACTATCTACAAGTAATCATAATGGCTATTTTTAATTACATTAATCATGCCAAATGGAATTTGCTTATAATGCAAAACTGGCACTTGAATACATCACAGACATTAATGACTGTGTGTAGAATAACATAGAGAACTCACTAAGAGAATTTTTCCACCAAACCATATAGTTTAGTAAAATAAAAAAATAATACCTCATCTCTTAAGAAAAATTCAGGGACTGCAGAGATGGTTCAAGAGTTAAGAGCACTTGCTCATCCAGAGGAACTGACTGGAATTGGTTTATGGCACTCATGTGGCATCTTACAACCAACTATTATTGCTGTTCCAGGAGATCTGAACTTCTTACTTCTGCAGACTCCAGGCCACAATTCTCCCATTACCCCTCTCCTTCTCTTCTGCGATGGTGGAGTCCCCCCTAGGTATCCCCAAACCCTGGCACTTCAAGTCTCTGTGAGGCTAGATACTTCCTTGCCCACTGAGGCCAGCAAGGCAGCCCTAAAAGAGATACAGGCAAATCCCTGGAGCTTGCTGGCAAGCCAGTCTAGCCTGCTTAGTGAGTTCAAGGCCCGTGAGAGATCTTGTCTTAAAAACAAACAAAAAAGACAAAGTCTGTGGTACAACATCCAAATTGTCCTCTGGCATCCACATTCACATGTATCTATACAAATATGAACAGCACACACATGCACACACAAACACACATGCACACACCACTATTTGTGGTGCTTAGCTGTCTATACAGACAGGAACTTGTCTCACTATTCAAGTATATGAGTGAAGTTACCTACCTGTCTATCAGAATATAACACTTTAGTATAGACAATACTGGGCATTTGGCCATTAATTAAAAGGATGTTTCATCTAACTTACCTAATGTCTTAGAGTTTTACTGCTGTGAAGAGACAACATGACCAAGGCAAGTCTTATAAAGGACAACATTTAACTGGGGATAGCTTACAGGTTCAGTTCATTTTCATCTAGTGGGGAGCATGGCAGCATCTAGGCAGTCATAGTGCATGCAGAGCTGAGAGTTCTGCATCTTCATCTGAAGGCAGCTAGTGGAATACTGACTTCCAGGCAGCTATGACTAGGATATTAAAACCCACAGCCCACAGTGACAAATCTACCCAACAAGATCACACCTCCTAATAGTGTCACTCACTGGCCCAAATATATAAAAACCATCACATTCCATTCCCTGGCCCTTGTAGACTTATTCAAACTTGGAGGCCATAATAACCCATAGCATAATAAAAATACATGTATTCCAACTTCCAAAGTTCCCATAGTGTAACAGTCTCAACAAGGTTAAAAATCCAAAGTTCAAGATCTCTTCTGAGATTCTTTCAATCACTTAAACTGTAATTCCCAAAACAAGACAAGAAACCAGCTGGGCAAACTCCCAAACTCTGCATCTCCATGTCTGATATTAAAGCAGTCTTCAGATCTCCAACTCCTTTTTTTCATCTTCATTGACTGCAACAAAGTTCTTTCTCCTGGGCTAGTTATACTCCCTGTTAGCAGCTTTCCTCAGCAGGTATCCCATGGCTCTGGCATCTCAAAAATCTTGGGGTCTCCAAGGGAACTTCAATTTTACACTGTCTGTTTGAATGTCTTGGATCCATACATGATCTTCTGGGCTTCCCCAAAGGGCTGATGTCACTTCTCCAGCTCTGCCCTCCATAGCACTCTAAGCTAGGTTGATCCACTCCACTGCTGCTGCTGTTCTTGGTGATCATCCATGGTACTGGCATCTTCAATACACTGGGGTCTTCTGCTGCAACTAGGCTTTACCAATAGCCTCTCATAGGCTCTCTTCATGATGTCAAGCCTCAACCCCTTTGCATGACCCTTTCAGTCCTGGGCTGTCAACTGCAACTGGGGCTGTACCTTCACCAATGGCCTTCCATGGCCTTTCACAGTACCAAGCCTCAGCTGTTCTTCATGGCCCCTTCATGCCTTCAAAACCAGTACCACATGGTTGACTCTTACACATTACTAAATACTGCTGCAGCACAAAGTACAACCTTGGCTATCTCTGAAACAGAGGTTCTTTGTGCTCCCAGAACACACTTCCCAGAATATTTCACTTCAGTGATGCTGGTCTCTTCTTAATCACAGCTAATTACTTACCACCAGTTAACCAGCATCAATTGTCCAGTAGTCCCTTCTGTTCTTAACTCTCAAGCTAGAGCCAAATGCTCAAGACTGCTGAGTTCTGCTGCTTGCTGCGGCAGGAACATGTCCCCTTCTTGTTCAACTTTATCAATGCTGGGATTAAAAGGTGTGTACCACTACACTTGGACTTAAGCTTTTCTTCACCTAGATATTGCTCTGTCCCAGTCTGGCCTCTAACTCAGAGATATGTTTGGCTTTGTCTCCAGGGTTAAAGGTGTGTACTACCATGCCTGGATCAAAACTTGCTGAATACAATCTTCCCCGAAAGTCCTACTCCCTTAATCTGCTCTCTCCTAGAACATAGGATTCAACTCCATTCTACTTCCTGGTTCCCCATTAATATTTAAATCATATATTTTACATTTTTCCTTTCTAAGCTTGCTACACTTGTTCAAAACCCTCTTCATGAGACTTAACCAGCGAACAAAGTGTCTGCTAGAATTTTTTGAGATTTTTTGCCAATGCAATGAATCTGAGTCTCTTCACCTTAGCCTTAGGCAGACTCTTCAGACAAGGGCAACAAGCAGCCACGCTCTTCACCAAAATACTACAAAAACAGTCTCTAGGCTACTGAATGATGTTCTTCAGTGAAACCTCTTGTGCCAGATCTGCACAGTTCAAATCATTCACAGCAACAAAATCTTCCATGTCCCTACTAGGATAGCTCATTAAGCCCCATTTAAAACATTCCAGGGCTTTCCAAATCCAAAGTCCCCAAATCCACATTCTTCCAAACAAAAACATGGTCAGGCCTATCACAGCAATACCCCAGTCCCTGGTACCAACTTCCTTCTTAGAATTTTACTGTTGTGAACAGACATCATGACCAAGGCAAGTCTTATAAAGGACAACTTTTAATTGGAGCTGGCTTATACTTCAGTTCATTGTCATCAAATGGGGAGCATGGCAGCATCTAGGCAGGCATGGTGCAGGCAGAGCTGAGAGGTCTACATCTTCATCTGAAGGCTGCTAGGGGAAGACTGACTTTAATACTAGGGTCTTAAAGCCCACAGTGACACTCCTACTCCAACAAGGCCACACCTCCTAATAGTGACACTCCTTGGCCCAAGCATATACAAACCATCACACCTAATTTAAAAAAACTCATAGCAATAAATGAGCCATCATTACTTGTATCTAATTTTCACTTGAAATCCTAAATTATGCTGTCTATAAAATAGTGTTTGATTCTTATCAAAAGATGGTGTTCTTTTTGGTTCACACTAACATGTTGACATGGTTTAGAGAATGTATGGCAAATCCATGAGAAGTGAATGATTTCAACTAGGAATTACACTAAGAATAGTACACTAACCTCGGTAGTTTCATACTATCTTTAAGTGGAGTAGATAGAAATAGAATTAGGTCATTAATAGAGGCCACACTCTGGAGCATAACGACATAATCTCATTAGGCATGACGATAATACATTCTCATGGTTGTAAATTGAAATTGATGAAAACCGCATGATCACCATGGTGTACATTGCCTATCTATTAACATCCATTTATGGACTATTTGATTTAATACTAAAGTACAGGTAATAATTCTGTTTCATTTACTAACTTAAATATTATCTTAAAAGACAGATAAAATATTGTAATTTGTAATTTAACCACTTCTGTGAAATTTTCATCTCAGCTGATTTATATATGATCTTTGGGGCATCACCTTTTAAATATTTTAGGAACTGATAAAATATGAAAGTGAGGTTACTCATTTAAGACATTGCTGTATAAATATTTCTACTTCACAGAGTTGGGTTTTTAATGAATCTTGAATATTGATTAGTGCATTATAATATTAAAGTATTCTATGCTCTACTTTTAGAATCTAAGGAAGGAAGGAGAATTCTGTATGTTTCTATAGCTGCATTGTCTGTCACACTTAGGTACATTATATATCTCAATTTTAGCTCTTTATGAATATCCATTATGAATGATCTATGGAATAGAAAACTGCTCTATTTCCCTGTCCTGTGTGTATATTGTGTACAAACTTTAGCTGGAGTAATAGACCCAGAAAAGGATAAAGAAATTATCTAATTAATTTCTGATGTAGACACTGAATTATTCTTCCCAATTTGGGAAAGGTAATGAATATTAAAAGACCACAAGTATTTAACCTTGGTGATTTCTTAACAGGTTAAACACAGAGTTAACAACATCTGGTCCAAGGATTCCCAGCCCCCGACACATACACAAGGCAGAAATGTTTGAAATAAATATTCAAAAATTACTTAAACATAAACATTCACAGGAACACTGTGAATGATAATCAAAAAGTGGAAAATGGACAGACCAAATGTCCATCAATGCATGTGTGAACAAATGTATTATTCAGCGACACTCTGGAGAGTGGGTCCTGCATCTTGCGTGGGTAGCACAATAGAGCTGGCCCTGATGACATAGGTGGGATGTTGTGGAGCCAGAGCTGAGGAGAGCAGGAGAGCTGGCTCTGGCCCTAGCTGGCAGCAGCACTGGATGAGCTGGCTGGACGCAGTGCTGTAGAACTTGCCCCAGTGGTTTGGGTGCAGAAGGGCTGACTGGGCTGACCAGCTCAGATGACCAAGCCCAGGTTCAGGACACTTAGTTGGCCCACACCCCAACATCTGTTCCATAGATGAATAACTGAGCAAATGAAGCTTCAGGATCTCCAGGACAGAGGACAACAACAGGATATCTGAGAAGAGTCTAAGTGAGGATTCAGTATTGATAGTGTAGCAGAAGCTAGAGGCCTTGAACCAGACATTGAAATGAACACTTCCAAGCAAAGACACAAAAAAATATATTATAATGAACACTTCCAAGCAAAGAAACAAAAAAAAATATTATAAACACCAGGGTGATACACTATAGCTTTCTTAAGTGCTTTCACAATGAGAATTTTTTTTCTTTTGGCCAGGAGTTTGCAAGGTCAGAGGGAAGATAGGATAGATGGGTGGGATTAGGGTGAATGTTGTGAAATTCACAGAGAACCAATAAAAACATTTTTAGAAAAGAAATATTATTCAGTTATAAGAAGGAGTGAAATCCTAACATTTGTGTTATAACATGCATAAATTACTGAAAATGTTATGATGAGTGAAAGGAGCCTCATGCAGACCACCACAACATATTATGGACTCCCTTCCTATGACATTTTCATAATAAGCAACACTACAACAAGAATATAGAAATTAGTGCTGGCTAAGGTCTTAAGGGAGAGGCAATTGGAAGGGTAGATGAATATAGATTTTCTTTTGGAGTGTTGAAGATATTTCACAATTAAACAGAAGTAGTGAACACACAATGTTGAGAAAACACAAAATGCTATTGAACTGCATACTAAGCTTCCACAACAAATGGCTCAGTCCCTTTTACACTGTAAGATTTTAGACAACTTATTCAACCTCATTAAGCCTCTATTCCATGCCCATGAATAGGTAAGTGAATATGTAACTGCATATCATATAATGATGATATGTGGAAATGAGTTAAAGTGATTGTTTGGTGTTGCTATATAATACTTGATCCACAGTGAGTAATTCATGAGTGTTGCATTATTCTTTCTGTAACGAGGATACTTTCCTCAGGCTTTGAATCTTGAATTGTAACAGCTTTATTACCTGTGTTAACAACAATAACATTGTTTCTTGATGGGGTTGACGCATTATGTTATTTCTGACAACCCAAATGGATTCATCTCATTCTTCTAACATGAGATGTTATATAACAACCCATGATCAATTATCATATGCCTACTATTGCCATATTAAAAAACAACAATGGTATCTATTAGCTTTCTTTTTAACAAAATGGATCCTACTGTGTAGGTAACTGTAACGTTTGTTAGCTTTATTTAATTATGTATAATTGTGGAATCCTTTCAAGGCTTTAGATTAATGTTTCTCAACCTTTCCATTGCGGCAATCCTTGATACAGTTCATCATGTGTAGGATGGTGAACCCTGAGAGAAAGCCTGGTAAGGCTGAGTCAAAGGCTTGAGGCCCTTGGGACTGTGAAGGGATGGTAGGAGTTTTGCCTGCTCCCGGCACCAGGCCACTGTCATATAGCTGCAGCCTCTCATAGATTTGTGGCCATCATCATATAAGGGCAACACCCCAAGCCCTTGCATATGTAGATGACGCATACCTACCATCTGAGACCAAGGGAATAGGAAAAGAGACATGACCACAGTCCAGTAGGCTCAAAACCTAGAGGTCCAGAGAGCTTTGCCAATAAGCTTCCCTTCCCAGAAGTTCCTCCCTGCAAAAGGTGTTTAATCTCAACCCCACCCTGAGAAGTGGGGGTCAGGTTTTACACATCTACTTTCTGCCATGACAATAAACTGTTTAGAACCATAGACTGTGTCTTTTCATCGAGATCCACTGTGGAGAGCCATGGAGAAGGCCTTTGACTATAGAACGGCAGTCTAATCTCCCATAGAAGGCCTCTCTACACTTCTAGACAGGCCATCACCAAGTCTGTCTCTGTCAAGCTAAGGACAATCTTCTCCCCATGGGACTAGCTGGAGCTCCCCTTTCACCTCACACACCACCCAGGCCCCAGGCTAGAAGCAGCCTGAGGGCTCCCACTCCATTCTCAGCTCTTCCACTATCAACAGCACCTGGATATACAAGAGCCTGAGGACCCCATGGCCCCAGCCTTGTATCAGGCCTGGGAAACCTCAGGCCATCTTTCCCATACCTAAGACTGCATTTTTCCCACCCCAGGAGCAGTGCCCTCAGCAATTCCCTACAGCCCAACACCCACCCCAGCAGGGATAAGCACTGTCAAACTCCCTCCTCAGTGGCCCAGCCCTGTGGCAAAGATGTGGGCCCACAACAAAAATTCATGTTGTGTTGACCCCAAATTATAAAATTATTTTTGTTGCTACTTCATAACAGTAATTTTGCTACTGTTATTGTATCATACTGCAAAAAATAATATACAGGATAATCTAATATGCAACCCATGGGTTGTAAAAGGGTTGTTCAACTCCTCCATCCCCCAAAAAGTCACTAGCCACGGAATGAGAACCACTGCTTTAGATACATTAAACTACAATATTATTTCTAATTGCACATTAGTACAAAGTGGATACTTATCAATTTATTTATGATATTCTCTTGTGGATGGTCATTTACATTCTCTTTTGATGTCATATTCAAAATAAATGTTTTGACAGTTTTTCTGTGAATGTATTTATATGAGATAGTGTTTTTTCTACTCGATGTTTTATAGAAGTAGGTTTATTGAAACAAAGCATAGATCCAATGAGAAACTTAAAAATACTGTAACAAATTAATGTCCCAAAAGATTTAATTATTTGTACCCTCACCAGCAATACAAGATAATACCTTTACTCTATATCCTTGATAATACAAAGGCAATTAATCTGCTTTGTTGGGGCTACTGTGCTGATGTTTCAATTTGTAGTGACTTTAAGGCAAGTCAAACTTAGAAAATTTACATCATTTTCTTTTCTCTATGGATGGACATTTAAGTTCCTTCTAGTTTTTGCAGCACAAATTGGACTTGATGATTTATTAAAAATACAAAGTAGAAGGCATGCAGTTGAAATGCTATCTCAGAGGATTACAAAGGGAATTTAAAATGGGAATGAGAGTATGTATAATTCTCAAAGAATGAAAAGATAATTTTAAAAGAATAAACAAATAATTGTTTCTTTATGTCTTGTGTTCATTCATCTATTAGGAAATTCTTCTTATGAATTTGTGGTAATGCTTTATCTAATAGCTACATCAGCCTTTTTAAATTAAAGCATATGAATCCACGGCATCCTTAAGTAATGATAACTGAATAGTCATACAAATATCTTTTTGTGTTGTTGTCTAATACTTGGATAGTTCTCTTTTTACATTTTGCCTTTAGTGCATACAGAATTTACCTTCATTTGTGTTGTGAAGAAGCAGTTCTATTTTTATTTTCTTTTAACACCATATCCTGAAAAAAGCCGCTCTTTACCTACTGACTTCAGCAACACCTTTTTCATACAGCAGGTGCCCATATATACTTAGATCTGTATTCTCCATTTGCTACCATTGATTTCTTGTCCACGTTTGAACTATATACTCATTTTTTTATACTTAACTCCATATCCACATGGAAAAAGTTTCATCATCCTTCTTTATTACATGAATTTCAAGTAATGCTAGCACACTTGTTCATAAATGTGAACTACATAAACATTATTTTGAATTTTAAAAACCTAAACATACTGTATAAAGTAATGATTCCTGTCATACAGGGTTGTGGAATATCTCTCATCTTATAGAGATCTTGTTTTCTGTTATGTGATAAACTAACTTTTCACAGATATATATATTTAAATTAATTCTGATTCAGGTTTTTTTTCCTAAACTATTGTCTTATTTGTTAATGGAGTTTTATTGATTTCTAAGCAGTTAATGTGAGAACGCACACAAAAAAAATGATTTTCTAAATATTTATTTTGCATAAAGCTATTCTATTAGATTCTTTTTTATAATGATTTTGGTTTTATAAATATGCAATATACTGATAAGTTTTGTGATATTTTCTATTTATAAAAACTTATTTACTCAGGATGGCATTTTTTTTATTCCATCCATTTGCCTGCAAAATTTATGATATCTTTGTTTTTAATAGCTGAATAGTATGTCATTGTATAGATACACTTTGTATAAAGTGCAGGACAACCTTGTTGCATTTTCATGATCCACTCTTCAGTTGAGGAACATCTAGATTGTTTCCAGGTTCTGGTTATTACAAATAAAGCTGCTATGAATATAATGGAGCATATGTCCTCATAGTATGTTGGAGCAGCTTTTGGGTATATGCACAGGAGTGATATAGCTGGGTCTTGAGGTAAAATTATTCCCAGTTTTCTGAGAAATCAGAAAATTGATTTTTAAAATGGTTTTTACAAGTTTGTACTCCCACCAAAAATGAAGGAGCTTTCCCCTCACTCCATGTCTGTGCTTCTGTTACTTGACTTTTTTTATCTTAGTCATTTTGATGGGTGTAAGATAGAATCTCAGGGTTGTTTTGATTTGCATTTTCCTGGTGACTAAAGACAGTGAACATTTCTTTAAATGCTTCTGGACCATTAGAGATTCCTCTGTTGAGAAATCTTTGTTAAACTCAGTGCCCCATTTTTATTGGGTTACTTGGTTTGTTGGTGTCTAACTTCTTGAGTTCTTTACATATATATATGGGCTATTAGCCCGCTGTCAGATGTAGAGTTGGTAAAGATCTTTTCCCAGTCTATATAGAGGTAACATTTTGTCTTATTGATAGTGTCTTTGCCTTATAAAAGCTTTTCAGTTTCATGAAGTCCCATTTGTCACTTGTTGGTCTTAGAGCCTGAGCCATTGATGTTCTGTTTGGGAAGTTGTCTCTTATACCAATATGTTCAGGGGTATTCCCCACTTTCTCTTTTCTTATATATCTATTTTTATATTGAGGTCTTTGATCTACTTGGACTTGAGGTTTGTGCAGGGTAATAAATATGGATCTATTTGCATTCTGACATATGGTATGTACTCACTTATAATTGGACATTAGTCTAAAGTGCAAGACAAACTTTTTACAATCCACAGACCCCCCCTTAAAAAACTGAGTAATGACAAGGTCCCAAGGAAGGATACAGGAATGTCATTCAGAGAGGGAAGCTAAATAGACATTGGACATGGATGTAGAGATGGAAGGAGAAGGGTAGGAGAAGGGTTGATTAGGGGAACTGGGATGGCAATCAGGTGTGAGGAGAGGGGTCTGGAGAGACTGAGGAGTGAGAATGGAAATCAGTGTGGGACATCTCTGGGACTAGCTGGAGGCCTGGGATGACAGGGGCAGATATTAGAAGTCTATGGGAATGAGCCTAGTTGAGATTTCTACCAGAAGGGGATATAGAGATTGAAGTGGCCACCTCCTGTGGCCAAGCAAGATTTCCAGAAGAGGGAGGAGGACACCAATCTACCCATAAAACCTTCAAGCTAGAATTTGTTTTGCCTACAAGATGTGCAAGAATAATGATGGCACAGAAACAACCAATGGCTGCACCAACTTGCAACCCATCCCAAGTGAGAGAGTAAACCCCTTCTATGCTTACAAAAAGGAACCTAGCATAACTGTTTCCTGAGAGGATTCATCCTATGGCAGATGGAGACATACGCAGAGACTCAAATTCAAACATCAGGTAGAATTTAAGGAGTCTTGTGGAGGAGTCGGAGATAGAATTGAGGAAGCTGGAGGGGTCAAGTACACCACAAGACCTACAAAATCAACTAACCTAGGCCTATGGGGCCTCACAGAGACTGGGCCACCAACCAGGGAGCATGCAGGGGCTGGAGCTAGGCACCTTACATATTTGTTGCAAATGTGTAATTTGTTTTTCATGTAGGACCCCTAATGAGTGGAGTTGGGGGCTGAATGGGTCTCTGTTCTCTACAGTTGGATCTTCTCCTCATTACCTGAACTACCTGGCCTGGTTGGGCCTTAGTACAAAAACATGTGCCTAGTCCTTCTGGGGCTAGATGTCTCAGGATGGAGTGGTACCCAAGAGGGAGGATCCATCTTTTCTGAGGAGATGGGGAGGGGTCAATGAAGGGAAGGATTTGAAAGGGTAAGGCTGGGAGAAGAGGAGGGAGGGGAGCTGTGATCTAGATGTAAACTGGATAAAAAATAAATTAGAGAAAAACTTATTTGGTATCCTAGACATATAGCATTAATTATAGTCTATAAAACAATGTTGATACTTGGTCATAATGTGGGAAATGCTTGTCCTATTTCTGATGTATGAGAAATGTAATTTTTATTTCCCAATTTACTTTGATGTTTACTTTTGATTTATATTAAATATACTTCATCATGTCATAAATGGGTTTCTATTTCCATTTTCCTTAACATTGAGCATTCTTTCCAAGGGTTTCAACTCTATTTTTCTTTTCACTCTATCATTGATAATATGGCTTTCTTATTTCAATTCTACAATATGTAGTGTTTTTTCATACTTATAAATTACTGATTGTTAAATCAGACTTCCCATTGCTAAAATAAACCTAACTGAAGTTACGTTTTTTCTGCTGCTCTCCTCCATGTTCCTGTATGTCTGTAAATCTATAGAGTATTTTATTTACAATCTGGAAATTGATATATCCAGATTCCACTGACATTAATGAGCTAATGGAAACCTATAATTTGTTTGGTAATGTTAAAAATCTTGGTTACTGTGCTGTCCTGCCATTTCTGGTCTACCCTTAATAGGGTGCTTCTGTCCTGCAATTCATGACCCTTTTCAGCCAGAAGTCAGAATGGCAGCTGGGCTACAGAAGAAAGCTTGTCTGAGTCTGCTAAGTTGTCTGCTTATGCAGATGTTATTTCTATCTTGCTGACTTCAGCCATACCTGGCACAGATGGTGATGAAAGTTAGAATCTCAGGCCATTTCTTCTGATTTCTTGTATCTGTCCATTTGGATAACAGGTAACCAATAGAATAATTCAGGTTGCCTTTTGGGTAAACCTGACTTCATTTGGGAAGGATGGGAATCTTTTCTTGCTACAGTTGATAGCCCAAATGTCTGGAACAACAACTCTTCATCATTTTTCCTTTTCTGAATCAGTTCCTCCCAAATTATAGCTCAGTTCATTTCATTTATTCAAAGAAAATGTACCTAGCCCCATCCATATGCAGGGTACTTGGCACTGAGAAAACCACCTAAAATAAGATGATTTTGTAAATATATTACATCTAACATAATCAACCACTGAGCCATATTTCCAGCCATATTTGTCTTTTGAGCAGGGAATTGGGTAGAGGTGAGGTCAAGCGACCACTGTCCCACTCCCAGCCCAGCAGTTTTGAGGGCTGTATGAAGTCATGAGGAACCAGAAACATTGGTCATATCTCTAGAAACCCAGTGGGCACTGTCAGCTTCCAGAGCCAGGGCAGATAAGGCAATAAAATTGCAAGCAAAGACTTTCTGGCTTGAGTTCTTAGGGTGGGCAGCTTTTACGGACCAGACACTAACTACAAGCTAGTGGGTTCCCTCTCTGGTAATGGGGGATATGTTAACAAGTCAATGTGACACAGTGAAATATAGTGGAATAAAAGAAATAGGGATAAGATTCACACTCTGCAAGTCTTTCCATTTAGCAACCATTGCCAATAAAGCAATTGATTTTCTTTCTTGGGTGTTAACTAAGAGTTTCCCCGAAGCAGTAATCTTTTAAGACACTGCATTCCAAATGCAACAACATACTAAGAAGGGTAGCTCATTATATATCTCAATTACCAGTAGTACTTCACAAAGCCTTGCTATGAATCAGCCAGCACAGGGCTCAAAAGTATCAGAGACTACAGAAATAAAGAGGAAGACAGAAATGGATGAATAAACGGATAACAAATTTGAAAATAGAGAAAGGTACAAGAGCAGTCTGAGTGCCAGGAGGTAAAGTGAGATTAGTGGGGACAGTCTCTCATGGGGATATTTTTACGTGTCACAGTATCAAAGCATCATTTTGTAAAGTGAAATGTATGCTACAGTCCAGTTTATTTTCTGGTAGGTGTTGGATATATCCTGACCAAACTCTAGAGCTTTTAAGTATAATCTATATAATGGAGAGATGTAAAATGGTGGCAAGTCACTTAAACCTTCACCAACAAATCAAAAATCACTGAATCCAGTAAGCCATGTATACGATATACCTACATATCACTGGAAACCTCTAGTAGCATCAGTCCTAAAACTGGCTCCCCTGGTACCAACATACATTGTATGAAATATGTCAGATACTTGGTTTTGGTAATTCAGATATCACAGAATCATAAGACCTAAAGAACTCCAAGGATCAGTTTGCCTGGTGGATTTCCAACTGATTTAGGCTTTAGAACTCTTTATTAAACTCACTCTCCAACAAGGATGTGTGTGTGTGTGTGTGTGTGTGTGTGTGTGTGTGTGTGTGTGTGTATAAGTAGATGATAGAAATTTTTGGATTAGAGTTGGGGAATTATGTCTCAGGTCTCTGAGTTCCTCTCTGTGATTTATAAGAGATGCATGTGAAAATCTATGGATGCTGAACATAGCTTCTAATTCAGTGGTCTGACTAAACTAATCATTTTTCTCAAGTTGGAAGGGAAGCCAGAACATCAAAGCAACTTATTCAGGGTTTCAATATAAGTCAGTATCTGGTTTAGAATTTGAAGCTAAGCGTCTCCTCTCCCAGTCAAAGGACATTTTTCTTGTCTAGAATTTCACCTGTGCTTTTTCCTTGCCTTAAATTTGCCCTAGAAAGTAAGACATCGCACTGATTTCTCAGAGGTTCATCCATGTTAAGTATATGACTGATTTCACTTCTGTCCTGAAAGCTGTTTTGGCAAAACTAGATCTTTCTCTTCTTTTATGGCACGAATCCCAGAGTATACTATTGAAGATCTAAGATGCAACATAAATCTTCAAATCTCTAAAGTTTCTTCCTTCTTTTTCCACAAAAGAGTCTAAGAAGATAAAGCAATCCTGAGCAAAGGGAAAACATCTCGAGATCTTCTTCTGACTTGAAAATACAAAATGTATTTAATACACATGTATTAAAATGTCAGAAAAGTAATTAATAAAAAATGTGTGCAGATATATCACAAGTTATAGTAACTAAATCCAGTTATAGCATTAAAATGACACATAAACCGACAGAACAAGATCCAAGAATATAGAAATTGATTCATATATAGAAAGCTACTGACTTTTGGTTAAAAGGCACTAAGAACATCCACTAGAAAAAACATAGAGTTTAATAAATTATGCTGTCAAAAGTAGCTATGCGAATGCAAAAAAAAAAAAAAAAGAAAAAACCAACTAGATTCCTTCCTTTCACTGTACACAAAAATCAATTGCAAATAAATCAAACACCTAAATCTTAAGTCAGAACTATGAAACCCTACAAAAATAACAAAGAACAAGTGCTTCACAATATTGATTAGGCAGCCATTTTAAAAATAGGCCCAAAAAGAACAAACACTGAAAGTAAACATATATATGACAGGTTATAGCAACCAAATGATTGGAAGAAATTATATGCAAACTATCCTGACACTCGTGTCTTAGTTAGGTTTTATTTCTGGGAAGTGACACTATGACCAAGGTAATTCTTATAAAGGACAATATTTAATTGGGGCTTGGCTTACAGTTCAGAGTTTGAGTACATTATCATCAAGGCAGTAAGCATGGCAGTGTTCAGGCAGACATGGTAATGGAGAAGGAGCTGAAAGTTCTACATCTGTTTTTTTTTAATTAATTAATTTATTTAAATCACATCATAATTTACTTATTTACACAGGGATTATAAACACAAAAAGGCAGGATGTGGGGAAGGGAATGGCACCAGACACTAAAGGCCTAAAATCAGCCATAGGCCTAAAGTCAGCAATAGGCCTGACATACATACATGCTAACACCAAGTCTTGGGTCTCTGTGGAAAAACACTGAAACAGCAGGCTATAGGCTATTGTAAACAGAAAGTTCTACATCTTGATCCTAAGGCAGCCAGGAGGAGCTCTCCCACCCACAAAGTAACACACATCCTCCAACAAGGCCATACCAACTCTAACAAGGCCACACCTCCTAATAGTGGATTCCCTGGGACAAGGATATTTAAACCACAAATTTTTTTTTTTTTTTTTTTTTTAGATAGCAGGACTTGATTTGAAACTCATTCATCTATTCATCGTTATATGATGTGTAATATATTGTTTATTGTAATTAAATGTTTATTCCAATGTTGTTCGTGTTGTATTGGTATGTAAGAGCCTAATATTGGTAATAATGTATATTTACAAGAAAACCTTAAGTTAAAAATAATAAAATCCATATATGATAAGCTTATATTTTAAATCATACATACACACACACACCACACACAGAGAGAGCTTGGAGAAAGGTTGAAAACCTAGTAAAGCACACTATTTTTATCCGTGGTCCACAATCTTATCTAGAAGAGTCCCAGAATTAGAACCAAATAAGGATGTCCTAGCACCAATTGCTTTTCTAAAAAGGGTAGGTGATCACATTTCACAGGCTAGACACTGAAGACCAAAACTATCACTGAAGAACTGAGGTGAAATACTTTCAGAGGAAACCAGAAAGTGAAAGTTTGATGCCAGTGTAGCCACTGCAGTGTTAGCAACCCCATCTGAGGAGGAAGGACAAGACTGAGAGAAGGCAGCTGTCACAGGATGAGGACTAGAAGGTTCAAGTTTATAGTATTTCTCTTAATCGTCTTTGAAAAAAGCACAAATTCCATGAAATTACAGAGCATTGTTGTTATTACAAGGGATTTTGAAAACTGCTGAATGTACTTTCAACACAATAGATTATGCTGGGAATCATTTTAATTCGAATTCTCATTTGGTATGAAAGCAATAAACATCTTTTTAAGAGATTTCTTTCTCTGCTCTAAGTAGTTCTAAGTAATAATGTAGGTATAAATCTTCTTAATTCTTCCTAAGCTATTTGAAATTCTTAATCATGATCAGAGTATAAGACAGAACAAGATATTATATGTATGTCATTAAAAATGATCTGCTGAAAGTCATTTTATGTTTTCTTTCTCTGGTTTAATTGATCATAGCTCTAAGTAAAGGAGCAAAGTTTAAGTGGCATGCGACTGGCTTCTTTGTCTTTCAGTTTAAGTCCTGTAAACAGGTTTGCCTCCTTCTAAAGATCTTTTTGAATCTCTGCACATTAACAGGGCAAGGAAGAAAAGTTGAGTAAAGGAAGCACCTAGAAAGGAGCCTGAAAACTGGAGAACTTCAAGACTTATCTTTCCACTAGGTCCAGCCTGGCTGGCCTTCTACATTTCCTTCTCTGAGGCTCAACTTTCTTATATATAAAATGATGATTCTCTGGACATTTTAGAAACAACGGGAAATATTTGACCCAATTAAAGTTGTGAATTTTAAATGATGTAATATTAATTAGAAGTTAGTCTTGTAATTGTTTTCTGAGTATTGTAAGATATGTTCAGGAGGTATATATATTCTTATTATTATCTCATATATATATATATATATATATATATATTCACAAAATTAGATAAAATTAAAAACATATCAAGCATTAAAACAGTTAAAAGGCAAATGAAATTTCCTTACCTAACTAGTATGAGAATGTCATATTACAGACACACCAAAACACAGTGTTGTGTATACCACAGTAATTATACTAAGAAGTATATGGATAACCAAGTAAATTCAAAACATATGAATACATAAAACCTTATGCATAAAATCATTCATAAAAGCCACAACATAGAAACAATTCAAATAATCATAAATGATGAGCTGTAAGCAAATATTAGTGGATCTATATAATGTAGTACTATTTGGTGGGAAGAATTAAGGAGCACCACGTTCACTAAAACTTACATATTACATTATCTACATGTTTATGAATGTCATGAGTAAATACATTCTCCAGGGCTCTAAGTTATAGTAGTAACACTGTGATGAAGAAATCCCATCTAAGGAAGGGAAAGGAGAGCGTGTTGTGGAGATGGAGCTTTAACCTTTTAGATTTGGATATTGAATTACTCTTGATTTGCTCAGAATTTCAAGTACTTACTGAAGTCCACAGCTGTGATTGTTTCAGTTTCCTATATGAGTGACATGACCTAAAAATGATAACTAAAAATGTCTAAAGAGGATATTTATAATTCAATAATTCTGGGTGAATACCAATGCTTGACAACCAATAATAATGCATCATATTGGAAGCTATCTTTGAACAAACCCTAGATGAAAGGCATGGTATAGCTTTGAATGCTAATTTTTTTTTCCTTGACTCCCTAGCCCAACTTCAAACTTCTTTAGTATCTGTGGCCTACAGTCTGAATACTTGATATGAGGTGTATTTTTTTTAATAAAATGAATGAAAACCTTCTGAAAGAACTTTTTGGGCAGATTGTTTCCTTTCATTCATCTTTCTTTCATCCTCTTTCTCTATTACTCAATGACCCATGTATCTAACAAGTACTGACTTTAAGGCTCCACAGCCACTGTTACATAGAGGAGAAAAAAAAATGTTCCTTTTTTAGATACTGGGCCAGGTCCAATCTCCTACCCAGGTGTTTAATTTACCAATTTGCTAATAATATTAACAATTCTTTACACTTATGTGAGAAGTATAGAAACATAACATAGGGGAAAATATCAATAATACATCAAAAGTTACATCTCTTCTGTTTGACTATAAGTTCTCAAGAAGGCTAGTGTACTAAAGGTTTGGTTTAGTACCAAGTATCAGCAGATGGACTTTTGAGAGATGATTGGTTCATGAGAGTTCTAACAGCATCAGTAAATCAATCTACTCTAGAATTTGTAGATGAATGAACTATTTAGGGTGCAGGCAGGGGGCTGAGGCTGCGGCTAAAGAGATAGCTTAGTAGTTAACAGAGCCTACTGCTCTGAAACCATGGGTTTGTATCCCAGCACCCATATCAATCAGCTCACAAACACTTGTAACTCCAGCTCCAAGAGATGCAAAGCCCAGTTATGGAGTCTATGAGCCTTTGCAAACATATGAACATACACAAAAATAAATAGAAATGTAGGTAGTTAGATAGATGATGGATGGATGGAAGGATGGATTGATCAATAGATAGATAGATATGTAGATACATAGGTAAAATTCTTATAAAAGGAAGTTTACCTGGTAGAGGAAGAAGAGTAACTTCCATGGCTTCTTTGTGCTACATACTCCCTGCTTCCTAACTACCATTCTTAGGTCAGGTGCTTCTCTCCACTATAGGCAGCCCATTCTGAATTAGAACCTCTGAAATCAGGAGACACATTAAATCTCCCCCTTTGAAAGTAGATCTTTCTTACATATTTGTCGCAATAATGAAAAAGAATACTAGACCTGTTTGAGTACAAAGCCACATCAACAAATATATTGAACAATTTCAAACTTCTAGAATGAACAGAAGAAAGTTCCAAATGAATACATAATTTATCCATGCTCTTTCATATGCAGACAGAATTTCAGATCAAACATGAGGTCCCACAGACACTATCATCTAAACTACGGTGATGGTGTCTGGGTAGCTACATGAGATGAGGTGCTCATTTGATCTCTGCTGGCCTTTTCTTTTCTTCTCTCTAGAAAGTTACATGAGTTCAAGGGGATTAATCAACCGAAAGTTACTCTTCAGAACCAACTTCATCTTTCATGTTTTAAAGTAAGGGGGTGGGGTGAAGAGAGAAAAGACCTTTGAGTAACACTTTTATTATTAGTGTGGTCAAAAGCCTAAAATTTCTGCTGAACTTTGAGAAATCCTTTTCTAATATTTAACAAAAACCAACTCAAAGGTAAGCGATTTAAAAATAACCACCAGGACTTTTTCTTTCAAAAACTTTTCAGTAATGAATAAAATTGAAAAGTTGTTTCAAACACACATACATGCACACACACACACACACACACACACACACACACACACACACACTGTAAGCGATTTTGATTCAGCTTGCAATTTGAGGCTGTTAATCTAGAATCCTGAGTCATCTGACCCCTCATTCTCCTCAGCAGAAAACTGTCATAGAACGTGCCTGAGTCACCACCTCAATCACAGAGAATGCTTTACCAATCTTTTTTCAAGGGTAGAAGAAGACTATTCCCAGAGTTTTAGAGAGTCTGGAAAGGCCCAGAAAGGTCTCTCTACTTTATTGTTTTCAATTTGTCAGCCACAGGACTGAACTTTGCCAAGAGTCTCCTCAGGTTGTTGCATGTGGTCCAATATATATTTCCAAGGGATCTTGGAGGCTTGGGCAAATTTTCTTTGCACAAATGGACTGCACATACACTTTTCCAGATTGTTTTATTTTACCCACTTATTTTCAACTTCCATTTTGTGGAAATTAGCTTAATCAATTAAATGACCATATGCTCTTCCATTTTTTATCCATGCCATACCATTGGACATGCATTTTTTATATGCAATAAGCATATTTATTTGTGTATCCCTGTAGTCAAATACAAGGATGTCATTATGGTAAATAGCTAAAAGAGGGGTCTTAGGTATTTACCATAGGGAATCACATCTTTTTCTTTATTCAAATGCTCTCCAAAAGAGATATACAAATGTATTCTGTCTCAAAAGCCTAGTTCACTATCTCTTCCAAGGGCAGGAATATTCAATTTGGTAATGCTTGTTCATTTGATGGTTTTGAATTTATATTTCCCTCATTGCTACAGAAGCTAGGCACTTTTGTCATATATTGACAAATTAATCAAATTTTACTTTCTGTCAATTCTTTGGCCAGATCCTTTGCACATGTTTCAATTAACCATTTGCCTTTTTCCATAATGGTTTTTCAAGTACTTTATAGTTTGTGCATATTAATTTGTCATTATTTATAGAAGCTAAAAATATCATCCACAGGATCATTATTTGCAATTTCTTTTGTGATGCATTTTAATAAATAACAGGTTTTACTTTTAATGAATTGAAATTTATCATTTTTTCTACAGTCTACATGTGAAGTTCTAAAAAATTTTTACCCTTAGATCAGTAAAATATCTTTTAAAGCACTGGGAAGCAAACATTTTTTTAATTTTTTTCATGTCTAGTTTCTTAATCCATCTTAAATTTGAGTATTGAGTAGGTTGGGATATTTGAACAGCCCATTGTCTCAGGACATCTTTTCATTAATTTGTGGTGTTCTCAATGTTATCTACCAAGAGCTTCTACTTTCTGAGACAGGGTAACTTTCTGTAGCTGAGCCTGACCTGGAATTCAGTCTGTAAGCTAAGTTAGTATTACATTTACAAACCTAAGGCTATTCTCCTTTCTCAGCCACTTGCATTCTAGTTGTCAGGCTTGTGTCACAACAGCTAGCTCACCATGTCCTGTGACTCCTGGGAGCTTGGTTTTAACATTCCCTTCCTGCACTGGGATTCTGTTTATATTGGTACATTTCTTTTTCCAATATTGAAATCATGCATTCTGCTAATGTGGATAAATTTTGACAAAACTTTTATTTGCATCTCACTTGTATTTTTTCGCAAAAGAACTGTCTTCTCAAGTGAATTTTAGAAAATACTTAAATTGTTCTACAAATAATTTAACTTCTTTATAATATTTAGTCTTCCAAACAATTAAAATGCTTTATTGTTTCTTTGTTAATGCCCATGTTCTTCAATGGTATTTATCATTTTTTCAAAACAAAAAATATTGTTATTTTATATCTTTCAATTTATTTCCTTAGGTGAAATTGTGTCACATTTCTAGACTTCCCATTTTACTGAGTGTATGAATGGGATTTTACCGTTTCCAAATAAGTAATTATCTTGCAAAATTCTAATTCTATGGTAATCCCACAATGAAATAAATACTTAACAAAGTAAATTTATGTTCATCAGAACTGATTACATCCTGAGCTCTCAACAAATTTCTGTCAATTTTGTTCCATCATTAAACAAACTTGGACAATTGCAGTTATTTCAAACATTGCCTTTTTGTTTATATAAAATTGTTTTATCAAAATGTACTTCTGAAACATTTTGATGTTTTTCCTTCAAATCTTTAATTTCCTGCTTCTGGTTATTCTATATGCAAAGCATTTTTTTCTTAAAGAGCTTTAGAAGGCATTAGTTGTTAATTTTCATTTAAAGTATATTTGTTTTTGAAAATCATGTTTTTCTCTTTAGAATGCTCTACATTTAGAGAATGTATTGCTCACATACACGCATGAGTCAATTATCTGTTTTTTGCTGTTTTGCTTTTTTTTTTGTTAAAGTGTTTCTTAATACTACTCTTGTTACTTTATTCTCATTTTGCTCATTAAATGTTCCATCTTTGAATAACTATTCTTATAGGTGCAGTATTGTCTTTGCCATTTTCCTTCTTTTAGATGTAGGTTTCCATTAGTAATTCAGTTCTTGGAAAATATACCAACTAGCTAGTGATATTCACCTTTATATTTAAAATTTGTGCCCTGTAAAATGGATTTCACAACTTAAGATATTGTTTCATTGCCATTTCTATACCTATGTCTACAATCATACAAGTTCTTCCAAATATTCTACAACATTCATAGTAGTAATTCCTTGAGTTGATAGATACTTTGCTGTCTCAAAACAGATTTTAAATCTCTTGGAACACCTTTAATCCCAGTACTTGGGAGGCAGAGGCAGGTGGATTTCTGAGTTCGAGGCCAGCCTGGTCTACAGAGTGAGTTCCAGTACAGCCCGGGCTACCCAGAGAAACCCTGTCTCAAAAAAAAAAAAAAAAAAAAAAAAAAATCTCTTGGAATGTCTTGATCAGAGGTTTGTTGTTCTTGTTGTTGTTGGTTTAAAAATGGTGAAATGGTAGACTCTATGATTTGTAGAAATTTAGGAAGTTTATTTTTAAATTAGGATCTTGTCACATTTCTCAGTCTAACCTAGAACTCCTGTGCTCAAACAATTATCTTGCCTCAGCATCCTGAATAGCTGTAAGTAAATTCAAGTTTCAGGCAGAATGATTATGCCGATTTTGAGGCTAGTGTGTTCCAGATGAGCCTGTGGTACACAGTATGAAATTGTAACAAAAAAATTGGGGCTAGAGAGATGACTAAGCAGTTAATAGCACCCCCTGGATGCTCTTCTAGAGGATCTGGGTTTGATTCCCAGCACCCACATGTCAGCTCCCAGCCATCTGTGATTCCAGGGGAACTGATGCCCTCACCTCATCAACAGGCATGTACATGTACACATGCACAGATGTGTATGTGTACCCAAACGAACACATACAATTAAAAAATTACATAAATAAAACATGAGAAGAAAATTTGGCCATTGTATTAATACATATGAATATTTATGTACTTCAGACATGTCATATATATTGTCATGGAACAATTAAAGATCAGTCTTACTACTATTTTAAAGTTATGCTGGAATTTTCTCATACAAATAGACTTATGTTCTCTCCTTCAATTTGTTATTTCCTTAGCTTTATTGGTTTTATTTAATCATATTTACCTGGTTTTCCAGTTATCACTTCTTCTTTTGGGATTATAGCAAAAAATCAAATCAATCACTGGCCAGATTAAAGTCATAGAGGTTTCCTCTGTTTATTTCTCCATAGTATGTTCATGACTTTGATTCTTACATACAGTTTTTGAAACCACTTTGAGTTGATTTTTATAGCTTTAATTTCATTCTTCTATCTATTTTATCAACATCACAACCATCTTGCTACATAATGAAAGGGTATAGAATATTTTAAATCTCATTTCTTCTCTGGATTCTCCATGCTTTTTCTCCCAGAATTTCAGTGGCATCTTAATTTAACCCTCTGGAAGTAATATTATTGTTTTATGTAGTCAGTGTTTATTTCTGATTATAATTGATTGTTAATAATGCCAGCCATATTGTTTGCTGTAATGCATGAATTCTTTGTTTTAATCAACATATTCCATCTTATAAACAAATCTATCCTGGTTTTCATATTACCAAGACTTACTTTTACTCTTTCAGCAGTATTCTTGTAAACTCATTTGTATCAATTCAAAATAAGTATGTTGAAAACTTTGGGTTTTTTTTCATTGTTTATTCCAGTTTGTGGATTGTTTAACCTCACTTGTTTGTCTTGCACTTCTCCCTTCATATCCTCTAGAGGTAATCTGAGTTCTTTCTCTGTTCTTCTCAAAAGAAAACTCAAGAATACATAGCTAATGCTGACCAGCACATGGCAAGGGCTACATGTTTTAGAATCACAAAGATCACAACACAGTCTTAGACAAGTTACTCAAGTTTCTTTGACTGGTTTTGCACTTGTGTGTTAAGCATAAGAAGAACAATAACATCACAATGCCTGGTTTCAAGTCCAAACAAGAATACTTGGTTAAGGTAGCTAACATACAGGAAGTTCAAACTTTTCAAGCTGTGTGTGTGTGTGTGTGTGTGTGTGTGTGTGTGTGTGTGTGTCTGTGTGTGTACACAAGTTCGTGAATGTGTATGGTTATCAGGACAGAAGATAACTCACTTTCAGGAGTCAGTTTTTCCTTCTATGATGTAGGTTCTGAAAATTAAATTCAGGTCATCAGGCTTGGCAGCAAACATCTTGCAGACACAAAGATTATAATAAATAATAAATGTCTAACCACCTATATGCTGCTCACACTATTCTTATTTCTTAAGGTCAGAAAGTAGTTGTCTCTTTCTTGTTTTAGAGAATCTGTATATTAACTTCAGGCTTCCTATTAGGAAAACAAAAATCAAAACAACAAAAAAGATACATTTTCAGGGAGGAAGAATCATTCTTCCTTGTGGGTAAGTTTTCCTGTGGATGGTTCCACCGCTCTGAACATATAGGCAGCACTAATTAGATTTAGTGAGTCATTCAAAACAATAAAAGGAGACATGAAGTTGGGGGATGGATATGAGGTAAGTTGGGAGGTAGATGGGGTGTACATAATCATAATTCATTGTATGTATGAAATTATCAAAGACATTAAAATAAATAAAATGAATTTGCCCATCTAAAGAAATAAAAAATGAAATAAAGAAAAAGAAGTAAGAAAAGTTTAGGGGTAGGTAAAATGGTTCAGCAGGTAAATTCACTCCCCAAACCAAGCCTGAGGACCTGAGATTGATCCCCAGGACCCACATGATATAATGGAAGAACTGACAAACTGACTTCCACAAGTTGTCTTCTGACATCCCAAACTCATGCTGTGACTTATAAGTAAATGTGTTTTTAATACATACACATATATATACACACACTGTAGCTGTCTTGAGACACATACCAGAAGAGGGCATCAGATCCCATTACAGATGGTTGTGAGCCATCATATGGTTGCTAGGAATTGAACTCAGGACCTTTGGAAGAGGAGTCAGTGCTCTTAAATGCTGAGCCATCTCTCCAATCTCCAAGTAAATACTTTCTTAAGAAAGGAAAAGAAGTGGTTAGGCTTTCCCCATTTTCCATGAAGATGTCAAACCCAAGATCTTGCCTAGAGAATTTATTCTTCAAAGAACAAAAATAAAATGGAATTAAACCACTTTAAAAAAAAAGTAAATATCTAGTGGTAGCATTGTTGTACTGTGACTACTGATCGGGCACATTGGATTCAAATCTTCACCCACACAGCTATTTGTTTTCTATTCCACTTGGACATTGTTTGAAATTATTACAGGGTTTACTGTGATGAGTAGACAAGAAATTCTTGCCAAATTTCAAAGGTTTAGAGGAAGATGATAAAACTCTGAAAGGTGTTCTTTTTAATTATGCTTGGAAGTGTTTAAACTCAGAAAAAAATGTAGTCCTTGGGCTGTCTTTTCTGGTAGCTGGCACTAAATTTCTTGTTACTGTTATCACTTTCCTAAATAAGTATATTTGTGCTTAATTACTGCTACTGCTGCTGGGAAGTCTTCTGTTGGGATCTTTTGTTTAGTAATCTAGGAGGAGAGGACCGTAGTGTCATGTCAATATTCTTCCACTCACTTCAAAACCAGTTTTTAATTACAAATTACAACCCATTGAGACTGTCAAACACAAGGGGTTGAACTTAACACATATTTTAAAGAACTTGAGTGATCCCAAGGTAGCTTACCTCCCTTGCATCAAACAAATGTGAAGAAAATACATTTGTTGAAAAGTTGTAACCTAAAGTGGGGTTACACATAGAAGCAATCTGAGTACAAATACTGTTGCCTCATGAAATTCACAGAACTGAATGTGAAGAGTAATAAACCTAATTAGGTTTAAGGATATGAAAGACCTTGTCCCATGTCAAAAAGTCTATCTTTCACTTATATTACTTCCATTCCATCCTAGATAAAGGCACTACCATGTCCTTTCTAGATTACTGCCAGTAGCCACACAGGTTCCATGCTTCCAGAGTAGCTGTTGCTTTAATCTGTTCTCCACCTTATACTTACAGTGTAACCTGATGAAAATACTTTCATAAATTTTAGCAATGGCTTCCCATTGCCCTTACACTATGATCGTGTGCTTCAGCAAGGAAAAGTGGGTTTGGAAGGCTCTACTACTTGCTTCCTGCCTCAGTCTTTTGATGTGTTGTCTCTTGTGTTGACTTTTCAATAGTCCATTTAAAATGGTTTGAATTCTCTTCTTATGCTTTATGATTTTTGAGCTAGTCCTTTCATGAATAAGCTGCTTACCATTGCCTCAATAACTCCTCTGGTATATTCATTCTTCATATACCAACTCAAGCTTCTTACAGACATGAAATTTTATCAGTAATGCCCCAGATTGAGCCAGGTCTCTCTCTGATGTAGTTTTTCTATACAGAATCTAGCATGTTGTGTAATAGTGAAATATAGTAGTTTTCTGCAAATGCATGGGTCTCTTCATTACTAATTCTTCTTGATAACATTAAACTATGAAAAGATCATGACTAAATAAGTGATCCATCCAGGATTTGAACCTAAGAATTCAGTATCTCCCTAGTCCATCTTGTTTCAGCCTAGCTCCATTTTCTGCCTTTTTCCATCCCTTGATTTCACTGGGGCCTAATTTTCTTTCTCACAGTAATGAGAGAGAATACTGGAGAATGCCAATGGCTTCATCAGGATTATTTCCACTTCTGTGTTATTCCCACACATAGGCTACTGCTTTCTGCCCTGGAAGAAACTTCCTTATAGTTAGAAGACATAATGCAAACTCTAGAGTACCATGATTAGGGCATAGCTACTTCAGAAAAGATGGCTGTTCTCATTACGTCTTGCTTCAAATGTCCAAAAGCCTGTTATGAGAAAGCAATATCTGCTTTATGCATAACTCAATGTTTTAAAAACCACTTCCCCACCTGACTCATGTGGTATGAGCACTTCAAATAATAAGAGAAGAAGGAAATGAAATATAAAGAAATAGAAGAAAAATAGAAGCCTCTCAATTTATTTACAGACCACACATGCCTCTGTTCTTACCTATATTTCCATTAGACATGAGTTTTTGGTCAGTCATTTATTTTTAAACCCGAATGTACTTGTGTATGAAATTACCCATATCACATCAGTGACAAATTGTTTGTATGTATGTGTACTTATCCAAATATCGTCCTTTATATGGCTTTGATCTAACAAGCAACCCACATTACTGATTATTATCCTGGTGCCCTCTGCTCACCATTTAGAGCTCCATCCATGCAGATGGGCTTCCCTATATTTAAGTTATCCATTAGCAAAATCACCACGTAAATGGTTTCTCTGGTCACCTCTCAGTGAAGCACCCTGTGGGCCATTAGTAAATTCTGGATTAGAAAACCCAAAAAGTACAAAATGGAAATTTCTGACCTGAAAATTGGCCTAATTATCACATGGCCAAATACAATCAGTGCAATCATTGGAATAAATACGCAGGGATGGAAATACAAAGTGCACTCATTTGGATACCTATTTGCTTTCCCAATATCTAGCTTTCATGTTCACCAGATCTGAAAACAAAAATGCAAAAGAGGGGAAGGCCTACACACCATCTTCAGCATGTAAAAGATTAATATTTATTTGCTTTAATGTAATCAACATTAATGGTTTCTTTTTCATTTTAATGACCTAATGTTTTTTCCTCTGTCATCTGATCAGCTGGTGAACTATGAGCATTAAATGAATTTATAAATAAGATGCAATGCTCGGCTATCAGAATGTTTCTATTAAGTTATGATAATGTGCAGAACTGAACACTGGAAATCACTTAAACAAGGCGACAATCTGACTGTCACTTGGAAACTGAGGATGGGGGTGGGCAGTTTCATTTTATTGTCTCCGTGATCCTCTGATCGTTTAGATATTTTATTCAAGAACTCACTTTATTGAAGGTGATGAGTCTGCTAGCATATTTGACAAATTGTTCCCTGAGGTTTGCCCAGTAGTATTACCTATACTTCAGCCAGTCTCCAACTATAGCACACAGAGAAAGCAGTGTTTAGCACAAATGTTATAGGCAGAAAGAAACAATGTCCTGAGAAGTTGAGATTTGAAGAGGTAGGCTTAATTGGATTCCATTTCAGTTTTGCTCATATGCCCACATGTGAACTGCATTTGCAATCAATTCATTACGATGCAAAGGGCAGGATAAGTGGTATTCATGGCACAGATTTAATTGAAATACATTCATTCTATATTAATGTCACTGCTTCCTCATTGGCTTCACTTACCTACTTACCAGACCCATTGGTAATAGTGAATAAATGCTGGTTGAGACTCAACAAAACTGTTTTCCATTTGAAAACAGCCTCTAGAATATCACTAGTGATTATCAATGGAGTGTTTGTCACTGATCCATTTGCAGAAAAATCTGTTGGAAAGGTTCTTGCATATTAAAAGAAAACCACTTTTTAATATCACACCAAATCTGTATCATAAGATATTTGGAAGGGCTGTTAAGTCATTTCAGGGCAGAATCCACTATTAGGTAGCTCCATATATGTAAACAGTGCCTCGTCATCTCTGTGTCACCAGCCCATAGCCCAGTGACAGATACTGAATAAACACCTGATCCATATATACATACCTAAAACACACATACCTAGTTTTATGAAGCAGAATAATAGCAAAAGAAATAAGAAACAGTCACTGAGCAGAGACATGAGAAAGGGATGGTGGATAGGCATCTTTTAACAGAAGACAAACAACACATGTTATCTCACATATGGAAATAAAAGAGAGGCTGGCCTAGATGTAAATTAATGAATTACTAGCGGTTTGGAACAGGGATGAAGGAACTGGATAACAGGTCAAAAACAGAGGGGAGGAATGTGTTTTAGTGTTCCACAGCACAGTGGGCAGATTGGAGCTCAAAATTACCTGTTACATATTTTTATTGAGATCTGTAAAAGAGTTAAAAAATATCTCACCAAAGAAATGATGCCCAGGGGGATTTGAATTCACTGTTATGATCAATGCCCACTATGTGCATGTGTAGAAATATTGCACTTGACCTATTAGCCCGTTCCTAAAAATAAAGTAAAATAGTAAAGGAGGAGAACAATTAGAGAGTCGTTTTGGATGCACCTCTAAATAGTACATGAATTTCTTAAAAGGCAAAAGCATGACTGACTCTTAAGAATTAGTCACAAGCAGCACTCAGACACACGAAGTATTTGTTACCTATGTACTGATCCATGTGCACTGTCTCACTGAACCCTGTCCACAATCCTGTGAAAGCACGGATTTCCTATTTGAAATGAAGAAAATAAGGGGGGCTTGGAAAAAGGTGACTCCAAGGGCACATGATTAACAATTGAGGGGATCTAAATTCTTACCAAAGTCCATCTCATTTCCTCTTTGCCAGTTTCCTTGATCAGGCTCCTGATCTGTTTAACTAGTTTCTTCAGCACATCTTAACCATGACAATTCATGTCTTAAGGGTTTTGTTGGATGGTTTGTTGTTTTTGTTGTTTATTACTTAGTTTCCATAGTGATGGAAATAGAGAGGGGGGGCAGGGAAGGAGAGAAGAAGGGAGAGAGGGGGGAGTTCTTTCCAAATAAAATTTTGAAATAACCATCTCCATGCTGGACCTTCACATAGCTATGGGAACTTTTAACATATGTTCTGCCATTGGTTTGCTCTAATCATAATGTAGTGAGGATAGGCTGGCCATTTTCAGAGATAGGATTAAATGACTGTGTGGAGATGATGATACTATCTATATAATGTAAGTTAACACCAAAGAATGGCTATACTCTCCACTTACTTAACATGTTCAATTCTTTTCCCTAATGATTTCATAAAGACTTAAAAAATATCTAAAACTCAATGTTATATTGGAATCAAGAAGCAGCTACTGTCCCAGTTCCATAATGAATGCAGATCAAATACATTGGAATTGGAAAGGTAAATTTAATTTGGTGGTTTCTGTCTACATGTTCTGCTTCTATTTTCTTTGATAAGATTAGTGAACAAAGTTCAGAGGACTTTTTCAGGTCAAATGGTTTCCCGTAATGGCAAATCAATCTGTCCAGGCAAACAGAACACTAAAACACTAACAATAAGGAGCTATC
The DNA here is from genome assembly GCA_021653895.1 of Mastomys natalensis. NCBI lineage: Eukaryota > Metazoa > Chordata > Mammalia > Rodentia > Muridae > Mastomys > Mastomys natalensis. The sequence continues at coordinate 204,598 of JAJTUV010002182.1, read as the reverse complement.
CTTGAAAGATGATCCGATTTCCACATAAATATACTGGCTACTGTTTAAGTGAAACTTCATAGAGGAATAAAATCAGCTAAAGGACCATTTTCAGCCTTTTAAACAGTAAGTAACTACAAGAAAAACTGCAGAAGTATGCACAAATTGTGCCCACTCTAATCAATCTTGTGTATTTCTTTCACACTGTTACAAAATATATTTCATAGAAGAGTGGACCAAGCTCACAGCAAGCAAATGTAGCAGCTGAATTCAAGCATAGCTAATTTGTTGCTTAAGATGGATACAATCTACAGGATTCATCAATCCCTCCTGATCAACTTGATAGGGAAAACCTGTTTCTAGAATGTATCGCTTTTATTGGTTTAATGCCATTGGATTTTGATAATCATAGGAGAGGGTAGTGTTTATGAGAAGAAAATAAACACTGTTGAAAATCACAGTTTTAAGTATTCTAAAAAGGTGATGTTTCTTGCCTAGACTGATGAAGTAGAAGCCAGGAATAGATTTTGGAGTAAGTAGAAAAGAACAGGGACAGGTTAGGTTGAACAAGACGGCACTGTAGTACACATGGGGCCAGGAAAGTAAGGAGATATAACCAGACATGGAAATAAAGGAGGCAGAAACAAATTTCAATGAGTTTACTCATCAAAATAGACACCAGATGCTCAGAAGAAAAGTCACTGGAACCCCTGCTCAAACAAAGAGCTGTTTCCCTGTAGTCACTTTTAGATCTTACTCCTTTTTTATGTGTGAATGGATAAAAATATGTGGGAGAGGAGATACATGATTTGTAGGTCAGACTACAACCTCAGCCTCAGGTGCCATTCCTTAAGTGTCATGTATTTTTTCATGGAAGCTTTCCAAGTAAGCTAGACTGGCTTGCTAGCAAGACCCATGAATCCATCTGTCTATGCGTACCAAATGGTAGGAGTATAAACATGTGCCACCACATCTGACTCTTTAAAACAGATTCTAGGGATCCAACTAAGGCTGCCATGCCTACATAGAACGCGCTTTACTGCCTGTGCTTTCTCCTCAGCCTCTCTGCTCACCATTTCTTTTAGATTTTCTATGCACAGAATGGATAGAGGATTTAGAGCAGAACTCTACTAGTACTTTCATCATGTCCAAGAACTCACATACTGACTGAGTACAAAGAAGATAGTATTGAAGTGGCAATAAGCAAAGAAAGATCTATGAGCATACAAATTTTAAGGTGTAAACTTTTAGGAACGGAGAGGCTGTGCAGGAGTGGTTAAGAATATAGAGTATGATGGAGCGGAGATTGCTCAGTGGTTAAGAGCACATACTGCTCTTCCTGAGGACCCTAGTTTAATTATCAGAATCTATATCAGGTGGTTGGTTCACAACATGTAACTCCATCTCTAGGGCTTCAACACTTCTAACCTCTACAGTCAGGTATGCACCCATGCACATACAAACACACACACACACACACACACACACACACACACACAGACAGATTAAAGATGATAAAATAAAATTTTAAAATGTTTAGTATGGATCATAATGTTCTAGATTTAAAAGAGCAGCAATGAGGGTACAGCTGTACCACTATTGGGCATATACCCAGAAGATACTCCAACATATAACAAGGACACATGCTCCACTATGTTCATAGCAACCTTATTTATAACAGCCAGAAGCTGGAAAGAACCCAGATATCCTCAACAGAGGAATGGATACAGAAAATGAGGTACATTTACACAATGGAGTACTACTCAGCTATTAAAAACAATGAATTCATGAAATTCTTAGGCAAATGGATGGAACTAGACAATTTCATCGTGAGTGAGGTAACCTAGTCACAAAAGAACACACATGGTATGCACTCACTGATAATTGGATATTAGCCCAAAAGCTCTAAATACCCAAGATACAACTTACAGACCACGTGAAGCTTATGAACAAGGAAGACCAAAGTGTGGGTGCTTTGGTCCTTCTTAGAAGGAGTAACAAAATACTCATGGGAGCAACTATAGAGACAAAATGTGGGTCAGAAACTGAAGGAGGGGCTATCTGGACACTGCTCCACCTGGGTATCCATCCCATGTTCAGTCACCAAAGGCAGACGATGATGTGGATACCAGGAAGTGCATGCTGACAGGAGCCTGATATAGCTGTCTCCTTAGAGGTCTGCCAGAGCTTGACATATCCAGAGGCAGATGCTCACAGCTAACCATTGAACTGATCTTGTGGTTCCCAATGAATGAGTTACAGAGAAGATTGAAGGAGCTGAAGGGGTTTGTGGCCCCATGGGGAGAACAACAATACCAACCAACCAGAGCTCCCAGGACCTAAACCACCAGCATAGGAGCGCATTATGGAGGGACCCATGGCTCCAGATGTATATGTAGGGGAGGATGGCCTTGTCAGGCACAGGTGGGAGAACAAGTCTTTGGTCTCATGAAGGCTGGATACCCCAGTGTGTGGGAGTAGGGAGTGGGTGGGTGGGTAGGAGCACATGCTCATAGAAGCAGGAGGAGGGGTTGTGGGATACAGGGTTTCTGGGTGTGGGGGAAACAGGAAAGAGGATAACATCTGAAATGTAAATAAAATATTCAATAAAATATTAATCAAAATAAAAAGAAATTACACAAAAAACAGCAATGAAACTGGTTATCTTTGTTATAGTTGATAAATTATTTAAATTTTTTCAGTAATTTTGCTGAATTTCCATGAATGCCATGGGATTGAGATCATTGGTCATGATCATGATTATAATGGTGATGATGGTGATGATGATGAAGATGATGGAAGAGGAAAAGGAGGAAGGAGGAAAGAGTGGGAGAACCAGCAGCAAAAGGAGGAGAAAGCCTCAACTAATGCTTAGAGTCATTATTCTTCATTACCATCACTAAATGACCAGACAAAATTTTCATTGACCAAATTAGTGACATTATAAGGAAATGAAAAATTTAAAGGCAGACTCATATTCTGCCTAGTCACATGTTATGAATTTTTCCTAATATTAAGCATCCCATGAACTCATTGCCAATCTCTCATACTGATATACACAAAGTTCGTCTACTCTTCCATCATTCACTGTCTGTTTGTAGCTAGGAAGGATATCTTCAGGATTCCGGTATTGATGTATTACATGTCCAGTTTTAAAGTACAAGAGAGCACCAACAATTAGGACAAGACATTAAGGAAACTAAGAGGAAACCTAGGGAAACACTGCATCTAACCCTTAATTCCCATATTCTGCTCTTCCTCTACGGAAAATCTCAGTATGTTAAGTCCAACTCCAATGACTTTATGCATGCTCCCAAATGCTGCTGGGAAAATATTACTTTTCTGCCTTTTCTCTTTTCAGCTGATGATTCAAGCCTCCAATGGAGCCTTTAATGATGTCTACTATGTTCACAGAACTAGTCATAATTTCTCTTCTGTGCTCATACCTCTAATCCGTTCTTTTTACCTTGTCTCCAACTAGTGCCCAAGCTTTTTACTTCAGAGATATAAACCCCTACATTTTTCCACTAAGATATTTACATGCCTATCAGTATCTGGGAAGTATATTGGCTCCTATACTTTTTTTGGCCACTCAAGGCAGAAGCTACTCTTTGCTCCTCCCACCAAAGTCTATGTCACTGTATTAACCTCATTCTAATAGTAACTCCCTTCTGTAAAACATTAAAGCTAGTTTGGGACACGCATTTCCATTCCTTCAGCTACCTACCATCTGACCTTTGCAGTCCATGTTACAGAACAGCTCACAAAAAAGCTGTCAATACATGCTCCTTCATTTCACCTCCTCTAATTCCCTTTTGAAATGCTCCCCACATTCCATCAAAAAGGCTTCCATTCCCACTATGTCATAGAAATACTCCAATAATCTACAACTTCCCTATAATAATTTCTAAGACAATTTTACTCTTGGACTTGGCATGTGGCTCAGGGCCACAGCACTTGCTTACTTTGCAGGAGGGCCTGGGATAAATCCCTAGAAATTTTAGAATACTCTAGAACCCAAAGCTCAGTCTTCGTCACTTCTCCCAGTTATTAATACAGCCAGACCTATCTCATTGATGACTGCTAAATATATGTTTTCCAGTCTAAAATTCCCTTTGAACTCCAATTTTATACATTCAACTTCGTATTTCATATTCCTATATCTAATATGCTTCTTGTCCTTTACATATCTAAAACTTGAATTCTTGGATTTTCCATACAAACTCTCTCAAATTTGAGTCTTTTCTATATGAGTTAAGAACAAAGGTCACATTTGATGTTGTTTATACCACAAGCTGGAGCCATTTCTGATTCCCCTTTCTTAGTTGCATAAATTTCTCACTCATTCTGAAATTAATGTGTGTGTGTTGATATTTCAATTCTTTTTGGAAAAAAGACTAGTATGTAGAATACTGAGATATTAAAAGATTATAATATCCAGGGAGCCACTCCCTGGGCATCTGTATGAGTAACAATGCCTGCACAGAACTTGGCTAAGCTAGTGAATGAGACCTCATCCAAAGAACAGGGATGGCCAGCAGATACACAAAGTATGTTTGGCAAGCAAATGTTTATTTTTGATCTGTATCCAATGACAGAAAATCTTTCACTTCCTTCCTTTGTTGTCACTGAGCCCAAAGCTGTGCATCTCCAAAATAATCTCAGAAAAGACACTGTAGGCTTGGATATACCTGCACAGTGTTCTAGAAGTAATTCAGCTTCAATGATGAGGCGTTGTTGGCTCAAATGACATGTGCAAGGAAAGCATTGTGAATCTGGGCACTGCTGAGATGAATGAAGGATTAGAGGAGCTCACTAATGTAAGCTTATGAATTTGCAACATATATGAATCACAACAAAGAAATAATAGTAAATAAAAGATTAAAGAAAAAGGGAAAGAAGAGAAAGGAAAAGCAATGAAAGGAAGAAGGAACAAGGAAGGTATAAAATTTAAGAGGGAGTGAAAATGAAAAGAAATAATTATTCAATACTCTATATAGACAAGGTTCACCTTGAACTCATAGAGATTTGCCTGTGTCTATGACCTGAAATCTGAGATTAAAGGCATATACCATGACCCCTGGATTTTAGTCATTTCTTTTAAGCAATGACCTTGTACTTGTTCAATGTAATGACAGACAGGTAACCTAACACTGAGTAGCTGAAAGGAGCCAGAAGTAATTTTGGGGAGGCTGATATGCCTGTTTTAGGGGGCCCTGAACATCTGAAAAAGCACAAACAGGCACATACCTATTGCTGTCAAATTCATTCTGTCAAAGAGAAAAATGTAAAAATGTATAATCAACCTTCTGTTAAGGGAAGGAAGGAGTCGGGATAGACTGTTCAAATGAGTGTGGGGTATCTTTTCCTGTTGAAAATAGATACAACAAACTAGGTAAGAGTCACTAGTTACATAGTATTGTGTATGAGCTATATGCTACTGATATTTAAATAGGATATATGTCACATGAATTTCACCTCAATTTAAAAGCAAATTTAAACCATGACCATTGGACAACAGTAATTTCTTTAAAGATATAAAAAAAAAATCCCCTTTTCTATTGAGTCTGTCCAATGTGGAGACACATAGATCAACATTTTAAAGGAAATCTTGCCCTTTTGTTCTAGTGACATAAATGTATCATTTATGAACATGGTTTTCATCATGCTTTAATCACAAGATGTTAGGATTAAACATTCAAATACTTCCTGTTACAGAGTAGAGTACACAAACTATGAACAGATTTAGAAGTCACATGTCTTAGTCTAAAGTTCTTTCTGCAGTAATTTGCTGCTGCTCTACTAGTCATTTAACTTTCTGAACTACTTTAAAGGAAATTATTCTTAAATAAATATTTAGCTAGGACAAATGATGAGCCTTCATGTCATTTTCTTGAATTGGCTCTGTGAACCCAAATTGTTTTGATATGCTATACTCTAGCTGCATGCTTTGATAGTTCTATTGGGCAGTCTCATCCTTATTTGATGGAGTTATTTCAGTTGAGAAAACAGGCCATGGGTTATAGATTAACTCAGTAATGCTTGACTCTAACACTTTATCCCAGGGAAGCTCAAGGTTTCATCTGGGTTTCCAAAACACTGTCATTACCACAGCAGTGTCTCTGCTTGCACTCCTCAAACTGTCCAGATGCCATAAACCAGCTAAATTGTTTACGTGAGGGACAAAAATATATTGCCTTCCATAGCCAAGGAAATTATACCTTGCTTGTTCTTTGTAAGGATTAATTTAAGAAGAGTGATCAAATGACTCTTGAATGTGTCTCTTCCTGAGTTGGAAGGTATAGTTGTCTCTTTAAAATCAAAGGCGCCTTGGCATGAGGCAGCAGCAAGAAGTCTTTGGAACATTTTGTTAAGTCACATGTCACAAATTTGCAGTTTTGCCACATTTTCACATAATCATTTACACTCCAAACTGAAGTGTACTTTTCTTGCAAAATGGCAGCTTTTCAGAAACAACCTGCATGGCTCTGGCTTTCTGAAAAGTTTGGATACCCTTGGAGAGACTAAATTATTCTAAATTGAATCTAGGCAGCAGCCTCCAAAAGTTTATGCCATTGTACCAGGACCTGAAAAGTACTACATGAATGTAGTAAAGAACTTCAATCTGTGGGATGCTTACCAAAGATCCAGTGTAAGTAATAGCACTCTAAGTGGGAAGTTGAGTGGGAAAGAGAGAGCAGAAGAAATGATTCCTGGCAATATATCTTTATCAGTGCACATAATTTAGAATGAAGGCCAATTTTATCATGAAGGATTTCAATGCAAAAGAAAGAACCTGTACATTCTAAACAGATTAACTATGGTCTGCTACAGTTAGACTCATTCAGAAACCTCACCCCCCAAAATTCCACCCAATTTTTTTCTAAAACCACATCCATGTATAGATGTAGCCCAAACACCAAAATTCCTAATAATCTGACCCCTTTTAGAGTTTCCAGTCGAGGATGAAATTAAGAGGCTACACAACTGATGTGATTTTCAAAACTACAATGTTCTACAGCAAAACATGTTTGTGGACTATATTTCTAAAAGCTTAACAGGTTTGAATGTCTGTGTCCCCTCAAAATTCATGTATTGAAATTCTAACTCCCAAAATGCTTGAAGGCGGGGCTTTTGAAAAGTTAGTGATTCATAATGGCCTTTGATTAACAGAAATAATATCCCAATAAAATAGCCCACAGAGTACTCCTTCACACTTTCTAGTATGTGGAAGTCAACGAGAAGGCACAATTCATGTCAGGAAGTAGACATTTGAGAGATAACAACGATACCAGCATCCTTATCTTGAACTTCTTAGCTGACAACTTATAAAAAACAAATGCAAATGTCTGTAGTTTACAAGCTGTCCACAAAGTTCATGGTATTTGTTATAGCAGCCTTAACAACCCATAATATGATAAAACCCAAAGTAAGTCCTTGTGTGTGTGTTTGTGAGTAATTGTGCAAGTGTCTGTGTGTGTGGTGTGCGTGTGTATGTGCGTGCACATATGTGTCTTTAAGAAAGGAGTAGCAAGAGGAAGCAGCTGAGGGCAATAGCAGAAGCACTTAGGAGATTCCTGGCATATAGCACAGCAAGTAAGTCATGAACTCTGGCAGCACAATCTAATTTCTTTCAAAAAGTAAATCAAAGTTGAAAATCTCTATACAAACTAAATAGTATGATCCTTGAGCTCTTAATAATAGCTTAATTGAATCAAGTATAGTATAACTGTTAGAAGGCTTTTAAAGATCCCGATGCTTTTGTGCACACATCCATGTAGTGCATAGTGAAACTCTCAAGAAGGAGTGAGAACAAGGCTTTAAATGTACTGTTTGTGTTCTTATAAACCTTCACACCATTAAATTCCTGCTTTTGTTGAGAGCAGACAAAACTGACAGGTTTTATAAGCAAACTATCTGGCTTAAAATTATGCCTTTAGCATTGCACTTCTTTATTCAGACCAGTATCCTCAGACATCATTCCACAATTTCCTCGAATTCTATGTATTCTTTGTTCCTTCATAAGCTTAAAAGTGTAAACATATTTAATATCCTAGGCATGATTTAAAGGGTTAATAAAATGAAAATTGTAGAATTCTTCAAATTACCTAAAGCTGAGAAAGTTCCCAATAAGTGTTAATGGCATATATCCAAATACTTTTCTTTGTTATCGTTTTTATTAAAACTCTTAAATCTCAAGTATAATAGGCACATAAAACTGGCCATTGGATGAGTTTACTCACCCGCATCACTATAACAAGGTATTTAATACAACTCTTGCTAACAATTGTATGAGGAGACACACTGTGTGAAGCACCCTGATCACGGCAAGTTATCTGAAGTAATTTATGTAATATTAATAATGCAATTGTATGTTACATGCCCAGTAAATACTATTATAGATGAAGAAATTGACACCATTAAGACTAGTAGTGACACAACTAGAATTTGAACTCTTCTGTCTTATTTGAAAGTTACTATTAATAATATCAAAAAATAGAAAAGCTTTGGCTGGGGATATAGCTCAATAGTATACTTACCTAGCAGATATCAGAGCCTGGGTCCATTCTCCAAGCAGCACAGGCATAAAAAATCAAAACAAAGATTCATTGAGTTTTTACTACAGCTTTGGCCGGTTAGGTAAACTGTGTGTCACTACCATGTCAGACAGATTCTTCATGATCATAAAATGCTGCCTTTGGGTCCCATGGCCACAGTTAGATATATGCTGGAGAAATAAGCCCATGATACAGAGAAAGAATTTGAGCTTGAAGCAGAAATTAAAGATATATAAACCCTTCTTTGCAACTTGAGTCATAGAATCTTGGCACTAGCTACAAAATTGAACAGCAAACATTGCAAACACCCTCTTTTGGGAGACCAGAAACCTGAAGTCCAAAGAGGAATAATGCATTTGCATCACCTCTCACCAATCTAAGCATTTGAGCAAGCTTTGACCAGCTAGTAAGGTAGGAGACACTCTACAATTGACCAATGACTCTAGCAGAGCCCTGACACAAATGATAAATTTGGCATTAGTCTTGACCTTCAAGGAGCCCACTATCTGTAGGGGAAGATAAAGAAGTCATGCATTGTTGAGTTAAAGGCCACAAAGGCATACTTACACAGTATGTAAGTTCAGAGGAAAAAAACCCTACCTAACAAGGACATCAAGGAAAGTTGGGTAAAACAGAAGATATCAATGAGTGACAGAAAAAGAATCACAAGATGGAGGAAGAGGTGATGAGATAATACAGGAAAACTCAGTGTATTTTCAGCCAGTTTGGCTAGTAATGAGCCCAAGTAATGGGAGACAGGGTCATCATTAACTATTGAGCCAGTGGGACAGCTTCCCTGGACATGGTATTGAGCATGGGATATACATTTAGATTCTGAGTACAAAACGAAGATGATAGAACTGGGTCTTAGAAATATGTGTCATGCACTACTTTATGGCAAACACAAGAAGGGAAAGAAGCCGGAGAAGGGAGGTGTGGGAAACTAGAGAACAGTTGGGAGTCTGTTTGTTGCAATACATAGACAAGAGATGTTAAGAGTTTGCCTGAAATAGGACAGTGGCCTGGGAAGTGGAGAGGTAGCTACATAAAACATATGTTTCCTTCTTTTCTACTGTCTGTTGGGAATCTGCAAATGATACCCAAGTGATCTGAAGCAGTGAACAGTCCCATTTCACACCTCCCTGAAAGGGCCTGACCAACATAAAATGCTTCTATTATTCAGTTTTTCTATGTGGGAATGTATTTAGTCAAAGTCTGACATAAGAGGACCACATTTTCCAAATCTTAAACTGTATGATCTCATTAATAATATTCTTTTGATTGCTATTTTTCAGGAAACAGCATGGGCATCAGATAGAAGGTAGAATCCTTACTGTGTGGGAATCAATTCTGGCATGGATTTGTCTGTGACTAATGAGGATCTTGTTCCATAGCTAGAGATTTTCATCAAACTTCAAACAATAAAGGCACCCAAATCTCTAGACTGGAGGTAACAAAAAGTGGTACTTGACCATGATACATATCCACTATAAACTAGTGTTTATTTAATGAAATTGCAATAGTAACTGGGAGCCATAGAAAAGAGGAAGTTCCATAATTAATACTCTACCATGTTCTCATACATTCTAAGACACTCAAGAACCCCAGCAGAGAAAACACTCCTTGGTATTGCATGTTTATATTTAGCTTAATCAGAGATATGTACATATTTTATTATGATACTCAGTGATAATAAATGCAGGAAAATAATATGGTCTGTTAGTTTTTGGTTTTGTTTTGTTTTTTTCCATCTAAAGTGAGTTACTGATCTCACACTAAGCAATGACACCTGAAAAAGCCATATCTCTGACAATAGAATGCACTCTTTGTAAGAATAACAGTTAAAAGTTCTCCCAAAGTGGCACTCAGGGCATACCCAGCTGTCCTGAGCTATATATATGCTGTCCTCCTATCTCCATGGTCTGGCCACTACTCTGTCACCCTCCATCAGGCCTGCTGTACCCAAAACAAGATTAGATTCCCTGCCCGACCCTGGGTCATGCCCAGCTGCTCTGAGACATGAATTACACACATCTACATCTCAGGTATATAAGATACAATAGAAGAAATTGATACATCAGACAAACATCCAGGAAATTTGGGATACTATGGAAAGACCCAACTAGAATAATAGAAATAGAAGAAGGTGAAGAGTCTCAGCTCCAAGGACCAGAAAATATTTTCAACAAAATCATAGAAGAAAATTTCCCTGACCAAGAGAAAGAGATGTCTATAAACATACAAGAATCTCACAGATTACCAATTATATTGGATCAGAAAAAGAAAACCCTCCTACCCTGTAATAATCAAAATACCAAATCTACAGAAAAAAGAAATAATGTTAAAAGCTACATGAAAAAATATCCAAGTAGCTCATAATGGCAGAGCTATCAGAATTACACTTGCCTTCCCAACAGAGACACTAAAAGCTAGAGTGGTCTGGACAGATGTCTTGGAGCCTTTAAGAAACTAGAGATGCCAACCTAGACTACTATACCCAACAAAACTCTCAATTACCATAGATAGAGAAATTAAGATTTTCCAAGAAAAAAAATTAAACAATATCTATCCACACACCCAGCCCTACAGAAAATACTAGAAGGAAAACTCCAACCAAAGGAGGTTAACAACACCTAAGAAAATAGGAAATGATTAATTCCCCACCAGCAAAAACAGAATAAGGGAAACACACACACACACACACACACACACACACAAATACAGAGAGAGAGAGAGAGAGAGAGAGAGAGAGAGAGAGAGAGAGAGAGAGAGAGAGAGAAAGAGAGAGGGGGGCTAACACCACCAACATCAAAATAAGCAGAATTAGCAATCATTGGTCATTAATATCTCTCAACATCATCAATGTACTCAATCCACCAATAAAAAGACACAGGTTAACAGAATGGACACAAAACCAGGAACATACTAAAAACACACTTGAGCAACAAAGATAGACATTACCTCAAAGTAAAAGGCTGAAAGGGGTGTTTTTCAAGCAAACAGATGCAAGAAACAAGCTGGAGTTCCAATTATAATAGCTAATAAAATAGACCTTCAACAAACTTAGTCAAAAGAGGTGTAGAATGACACTTCATATTCATCAAAGGAAAAGTCCACCAAGAAACCTCTTGATTATGAATGTCTATGCCCCAAATGCAAGGGTACCTACATTTGTAAAAGTAACATTACTAAAGATTAAATCATACACTGAACCACATACATTTATATTGGGAGACTTCAACACCCCACTCTTACCAAATGACTTGTCATCAAGACAGAAAGTAAACAGAAAAATAATGAAACTAACAAAGGTTATGAATCAAAAGGACCTAACAGATATATATAAAACATTTCACCCAAACATAAAAGAATATACCTTCTTCCCAATATCTTCTCCAAAACTGATGATATATTGGGGCACAAAGCAAGCTTCAACACAGAGAAAAACATTGAAATAACTCTTTGTATTATATCAGAACACCATGGATTAAAGCTGGACTTCAACAACAGGAAGAAAAGAAAGCCTACCAACTCATAGAAACTAGGTATCTCTCTACTTAGTGATTACTGGGCCAGGGAAGAAATAAAGAAAAAAATTAAAGACCTATTGAAATCAATAAAAATGAAAGCCCAACATACACAAACTTATGGGACACAAATGAAAGCAGTGCTAAGAGGGAAATTCATAGCATTACATTCCTTAATAAAGAAATTGGAGAGTTCTGTTCCTAGCAACTTAACAGCACACCAGAAAGCTCTAACAAAAATAAGAAGCAAAAACACCCAAGAGGAGTAGACATTGGGAAATAATCAAATTTAGGGATGAAATGAATCAATTAGAAACAACAAGAACAATAAAAATAATGAACAAAACCAAGAACTGGTTTTTGAGGAAGTCAATAAGATAGACAAACTAAACAAAGGTACAGACAGTATCCAAATTAGCAAAATTAGAAATGAAATGAAGAGATAAAAACAGATAGTGAGGAAATTAAAAGAATCTTCTTCAAAAGCTTGTATACAACAAAATTGGAAAATCTATATAAAACGAATGATTTTCTAGATATATATATAACTTACCATAGTTAAATCAAGTTCAGAAGAATGATTTAAATATTCCTAAATAGTCATATAATCCCCTAGAAATTAGAAGCAGTCATTAAAAGACTCCCAACCAAAAATAATCCAGGACCAGATGGTTTTGTCATAGAATTGTACCAGACTTTCAAAGAAGAGTTAATGCCAATATTCCTCAAACTACTCCAAAAAGTAGAAAAAGAAGGAACATTATCAAACTTATTCCATGAGGCCATAGTCACCATGACATCTAAAGCATACAAAGACTAAAAAATTAAAGAAAATTTTAAATCAATTTCCCTTAGAACATTGATTCAAAAATACTCATTAAAATACTTTCAAACTGAATCCAATAACACATCAAAAAATCATCTACCATGATCAAGTATACTTCATCCCAGGAATGCAGGTATGGTTCAATATACAAAAATCTATCAATGAAATCCAATGTATAAACAAATTTAAACAAATCAAACATATGATCATCATCATTAGATGCTGAACAAGCCTTTGACAAAATCTGAAAACTCCTTCATGTTCAAAGTCTTGGATAGATCAGGGATATAAGAGGCATAACAAAACATAATAAAAGCAATATACATTGTTCTAACAGCCAACATCAAATTAAATGGAAAGAAACTTTTAGCAGTTTTACTAAAATCAGGGATAAGACAAGGATGCCCACTCTGTCCCTATCTATTCAACATGATGCTTCAAGTTCTAGCCAGAGCAATAAAATAACTAAAAGAGATTAAAGGAATACAAATCGGAAAGGAAGAAGTAAAAGTATTGATATTTGCAGGTGATATGGTAGTATACACAAGTGACCCGAAAAAATTCTACCAGGGAATTCCTACAGCTGATTAGCACCTTTACTAAACTGTATAAAAAAAATTAAAAAAAAAAATCATCAGTGACCCTACAATATACACATGATGAACAGGCTGTGAAAGAAATTAGGAAAAACATCCTTCGCAATAGCCACATTAATATAAAACTCTAATCAAAAAGTGAAAGACCTGTATGACAAGAACTTCAAGTCTATGAAGAAAGAAATTGAAGAAAATATGGAAAGATCTCCCATGCTCATGGATCAGTAGGATTAACATAGTAAATATGGCCATCTACAGATTCAATATAGTTCCCATCAAATGCCCAACACAGTTCTTTACATACCTGGAAATAGTGATTCTTATCTAATATGGAAAAAATTCTCAGGATAGCTAAAACAATCCTTTACAATAAAAGAACTTCTGGAAGTATCACCCATTCCTGATTTCAAGCTGTACTACAGATTAATAGCAATAAAAAATAAATGTTAGTGGAATAAAAACAGACAGATCGAGCAATGGAGTATAATTGATGACTCAGAAAGAAACCCACACCTACAGATATTTGATTTTTGACAAAGAAACTAAAACCATCCAATGAATAAAGAAAGCATCTTCAACAAATGGTGCTGGTCTAACTGTATGTCTACATGTAGAAGAATGTAAATAGACTTATATTTATTACCCTGCATATAACTCTAGTTCAAGTGGATCAAAGGACTCAACCTAAAACAGGATATACTAAATCCAATAGAAGAAGAAGTAAGGAACTGCACTGAACATATTGGCACAGGAGACAAATTCTGAAAACAGAACACCAATAGCTCAGGCACCGAGAACAACAATTAATAAATAGGACATCATGAAACTGAAAAACTTTTTCAAAGCTAAGGACATCATCAGTAGGACAAATAGCAGCCTATGGAATGGGAAAATATCTTCATTAATCCTACATCCCACAGAGAACTAATAGCCAAAATGTATAAATAACTTGAGAAAATTAGACAACAACAAACCAAATAACACAATTAAAAATAGGGTACAGATCTAAATAGAGAATTCTTGTTTTAGTTAGGGTTTTATTGCTGTGAAGAGACACTGTGACTAAAGCAACTCTTATAATGACAAACATTTAATTCGGGCTGGCATACAAATTTAGTGGTTCAGTCCATTATCACCATGGCAGGAAATATGGCAGAGTGCAGGCAGATGTAGTCCTTGAGAAGGAGTTGAGAGCTATAACTCTTGATGAAAAGACAGTCAAGACAAGACTATGTCCTACACAAGCAGCCAGGAAAAGTATCTCTTCTGCAGGCAGCTAGGAGGACAGTCTGTTCTGTACTGAGAGGAGCCTTAGCATAGGAGCCTCCAATCCCATGTACACAGTGACACAATTCCTCCAACAAGGCCACACCTACATGAACAATGCCACTCCTCCTAAGTAGTGCTACTCCCTGGTCATATCATACTCGAGCCACCATATTCCATTCCCTGACCCCCATAGGCTTGTTCAAACACATGAGTTTATGGAGGCCATACCAAGCCATAGCATAATGCCAAATAGATTCAGTCCAACTTCAAAAGACTCCGTAGTCTATCACAGTTTCAACATGTTTAAAAGACCAAAGTTCAAAGTCTCTTCTGAGATTCATGAAATCTCTTAACTATAAAATCAAACCCAAAAATCAGATCACAGACTTCCAACATATTATGGCATACAATACACACTACCATTCCTAAATGTCATAGTGAGAAAATACTAAACCAAAGCAAGATCAAAAATCAGCTAGGCAAACTCCAAACTCTGCACCTCCATGTCTGATGTCAAGGTGCTCTTCATATTTCCAACTCTTTTACATCTTTGTTGACTGCAATTAACTCTTTCTGTTGATCTGTTTCAACTCTCTGTTAGCAGCTTTCTTCAGCTGATATCCCACAACTCTGGCACTTCTAACATCTTGGGGGCTCCAGGGAAACTTCCACTTCACACCAGTTCCAGTGTAATGGATTTACACATGATCTTCTGGGCTCCACTAATGGGCTTAGGTCACTTCTCCAGCTCTGCCCTCTGTAGCATCTAGGATCTGGTTGACTTTACTCCACTGCTACTGCTCATCTTGGTGGGCATCCTGTACTAATGGAATCACCAATATGCTAAGAGTCCTCCCCCTGCAACTGGGCTTCACCAATAGTCTATCATAGGTTCCCTTCATAGTTCCAAGCCTCAACCTATTTGAATGATCCTTTCAGGACTGGGCCATAAACTGCAACTGAGGCTGCACCTTCACCAGTGGCCTTTCATGTCCTCTCACAGTGCCAAGCCTCAGCTGCTCTTCATGACCTCTACATGCCTTCAAAACCAGTACCACTTGGGTAATTCTTACATATTACCAAGTTCATCCTGAAACATGAGTGCAAACTTGGTTATCTCTGGAACATAGCTTCTTTGTTCTCTCAGAGAACTCTTACCAGAAGATTTCACCTCAGTGATACAGGTCTCTTTTTAGCCACTGCTAATTTCTTACCACAGCTAACTAGCATCATTTGTTCCAGTAGTGCCTTCTATTCTTGACACTAAAGTCAGAGCCACATGGCCAAAGGTGCTGAGTGCTGCTGCTTGCTGGGATCATGATCCCCTTGTTCTATTACATCATCACAAGCTTTCTGCTTTGCAGCTCCTTCATTGCCTAAGCTTGGTTGTCCTGGAACTTGAACTTACAGATCTGCTTGCATCAGTCTCCTGTGTGCTGAGATTAAAGACATGTATCACCACATCTAGACCTAAGCCTTTCTTCACCTTTTCACAAGATCTTTATAAGTTCTGAATTGTAGTTTCTTCCAGATATAGTCAAATTGACAACCAAGAATTCCTTGTCAATTAGAGACATAATCACATCTACTTATGTCCAACTGTAAAAATAATAATCAGGTCATAATTACACCTAACATAATATAATCATCCCTTCTTCAACCTGAAATGCACGAACAATAAGCCTAGCTGGGTGGAATCTTGCCTGAGGTTGCCACTCCCTTAATTAGACTTAATATCCTTGAACAAAGGATTGATTTTTATTCCACTTTCTGGTGCCACTTTATTCTTTGAATCATATATTTTATACTTTTCCTTTATAAATTTGCCACTCTTGATCAGAATACTCCTTATAAGAGTGAACCATAGGGCAGAGTCTATGCTGTGCTTCTTGAAACATCCTTCCTCAATGCAACCAATCTGAATCTCTTTACCTTAGTCTCGGGCAGACTCCCCCAAAAGGGCAGAAAGCAGCTACATTCTTCACCAAAATATAAGAACAATCTCCAGGCAACATACTAAAATTCTTCTCTTCTGAAGTCTCTTGAAACAGGACCTCATAGTTTAAATCACCTTTAGCACCAATGTCTTCCATATTCCTACTAGAATGGCCATTAAGCACCACTTAAAGCATCCCACTTATTTCCAAATCCAAAGTCCCCAAATCCACATTCCTCCAAACAAAATCATCACCAGGCCTATTATAGAAATACCAAACTCCTGGCACCAACTTCTTCCTTAGTGTTGTTGCTGTGAAGAGACACCATGACCAAGGCAACTGTTATAAAAATGAATATTTAACTGGGGCTGGCTTACAGTTTCAGAGGTTCACTCCATTATCAACATGGTGGGAACCATAGCATGGCCAACTTGGGCTGGAGGGATCAAGAGTTCTACATCTAAATCATAGGTGACTAGGAGGAGTAGCTCTTCTGCAGGAAGCTTAGAGGAGGTTCTCTTCCCCAATGAGTGGAGCCTGAGCATAGGAGCCTCAAAGCCCATTCTCTCAGTGACACACTTCCCTCCACAACCCACACCTACTCCAACAAGGTCATACTTCCTAATGGTGTTACTCCCTGGGCCAAGCACATTCAAACCACCGCAGTTCTCAACAAAGGAATTTCTAGTGGTTGAGAAGCACTTAAAGAAATGTTCAACATCCTTGGTCATCATGGAAGTTCAAATCAAAATGACTCTGATCTATCTACCTGTCAGAATGGCTTAGATCAAAAACTCAAGTGACAGTGTATGCTGGTAGGAGTGCAAACTTGTACAGTCATTTTTGGAAATCAATTTTCCAAACTGATTTCCTAAGCAGTTTCTCAGAAAACTAGGAATAGTTCTATTCCCCAAACCCAGCTATATCACTCCTTGGCATATATACAAAAGGTGACTCACTATACTACAAGGTCACTTGGTCAACTATGTTCATAACAGCTATTTTCATAGCAGCCAGAAACTGGAAACAACCTAGATGTTCCTCAACTGAAGAACGGATACAGATAATGTGGTTCATCTACACAATGGGATACTATTCAGCTTTTAAAAACAATGACACCATGAAACTTGTAGGCAACTGGATGGAACTATAAAATATCATCCTGAGTGAGGAAACTCAGAGCCAGAAAGACATATACGGCATGTACTCACTTATAAGTGGATGTTAGACAAAAAGTAGAGGACAACCATGCTACAATCCACAGATTCGAAGAAACTAAGTAATAAGGAATGTCCAAGTCAGGGAGTGAGGGAATGAGTGAATTTCACTCAGAACGGGAAACAAAATAGTCATTGTAGGTAGATGGAGGTAGTGAACTGCCTGGGAGATGGGGTGAGGAGGGCAATGGGAATGGGGATCTGGTGTGGGTAGAGGAGGGCAGTCTGGAGAGGTCTAAGATTGAGAATGGAAATCAATTCGGGAATCTCCAGGACTAGCTGCAGACCTGGGGTCAGGGAGACTCCAGGGAGTCAATGGAGGTGACCCTAGTTGAGACTCCTACCAGAGGGGGATATGGAGGTTGACGTGGCCACCTCCTGTATCCAGGTGGGACTTTAGTGGAGAGATATGGACACCAAATCACCCACAAAAACTTTGCCCCCAGATTTGTCCTGCTTACAAGATATGCAGGGATAAATATGAAGCATAGAATGAGGAAACAGCCAACCAATGACTGACCCAACTGTAGACCCATCCCATGTAAAACAGCCAATCCCTAAACCCTATTAATGATAGTCTGCTATGCTTACAGACAGGAGCCTAGCATAACTGTCTTCTGTGAGGCTCCATTCAGCAGCAGATGGAAACAGATTCAGAGATCCACAGTCAAACATCAGGTAGAGGTTGAGGAGATTTGTGAAAGAGTGGGAGATTCAAGTCAGCAAGTGCTAAGGTTCAAGGACACCACAAGAAGATCCACGGAATCAACTAACCTAGGTCCATGGAGGTTCAGAGAGACTGAACCACCAATCAAAGAGCATGTAGAGGTGAGATCATCTAGGACCCTTTATATATTTGTAGCAGATGTGCAGCTTGGTCTTCATGTGGGTCCCCTAACAATTAGAGCAGAGGCTGTCTCTGACACCATTGCCTGCCATTAAATCTCCTGCTTCTAACTGGACTGCCAGGTTGAATCTCAGTGGAAGAGCACTTAGTCCTGCTGCAACCACCTGATGTTCCAAGATGGGGTGATAACCAAGGGGCCTTCCTCTTCTGTGAGGAGAAGGAGAGGCGATAGTAGAAGGAGTGATTTATAAAGGTGAGACTGGGAGAGGGCTGCAATCAAGATGTAAAGTGAAATAAATAAATAAGTTAATGAAAAAAGTTGTCACAAAACTAAAGTGGATCCAGCACAATATGGGACACCAGTAGAGGAAAGACCAAAAAACACCTGTGGAACACTGCTGGCCAAATCCAACTGCAATAATATTAGCCTCATGGAAAAGAGATATAAAATTAATCTAGTGAGCTTTGAATACCGGGTATAGTGCTTGCCTCCAAGTAGACATAGGACAGCTTTTATGACAGTTACACCCTAGCTTCCACAGCTAAATGATGTCTTGCCATCAAATCTGTTTCTTGGCTATTTTAGCTTACTACTTTAATTTGGAGTGGCCCACTTGGGTTTTAAACATCTGCTGTTATTAGGAGAGCCAGCACACAGTGGTAAAGCAAGTGGCAGCTGTAACTGACTCAAGAAAAGAAACTAAATTCTAACCACTGACCAGAAAATTCAAATAAGCTCTAAACTTTCAGGTTTATTGTTATTTCATGTATTACTGGAGAGTATAGAATAAAGTGCTTATTAGAAGCATTATTTACTGTTTACAAACTGCTCTATGAGGGCAGAAGTCTAATCCTCTTGAACTGGTAGGGACATGATTGGCTGTAGCCTGATAATTTTCCATTAAGTCAAGATGTATATATTGGATAGTGTTCAAAGCACCAAGCCTAAAGAACATGCAACAGAGCATAATAGTATATAAGCTCTTATAACAACCCTCACAGCTGGATTTATTACTTCGTAGATCTTCAATGACAAGCAGTATATGGAACAACCAAGTGCATTGATGTACATTAACACTCTAGGTTTTCCAAACACATCAGAGTAGGGCTTTTTATCTGTGTCAACAGATGAAAATCCTGAGTCTAGGAAAGATGAAATGACTTGAACAAGGTCATTTTCTTGAATGGATTATGCTGGAGGTAGAACCTCCATCTAATATTGAGATGTGATTGATGGGAAGATTCGTAAGCCCGATACACAATTCAGATGTCATTTATCCCTCTCTGATCCCTGTTGGCCTGCACCCATTAGACAATGTCTCAAGAGAAGCTTCAACTTGGGATAAGACACTGAAGATTACAAACTCAACAAACAAGATGACACTTTTGACCATTATGATATGTGGAAACTTGATCATGGGATAGTGTAGCACAAGGCACAGGATACTCAACAGGTCAATACATACCTGAAATTCTAAGAGGAGGTAATATAAAAGACATTTTGGGTGGTAGGTGAACATAATCCTTTGAACCTTACTTTGAATCTTAAATATGATATTAACTACTTGAATAAGCTAAATTTCTTAAGCTTTCAATGTAAACACTATCCCTCTTACTCTGTATATTCTTTGGTCCTGTAATAGCAGTATAAATTATCAAAAAATATCTAGCAACTTCTTTGTTAGAGGATAGGAAAAACTGTGGGATTGAGTGTCAATGCCCCAAAATAACACCTCTTGCACTTCCCTGGAGAATTTAGCACGTTTAATAAGGATGAAACAGTCACAACACATGAATGAAGCTCAAATGGTGAACTTTCAAACTTTGTTCAGTCAGTGAATGAGGAATTTTTAGAAATAAGACATCCTCACATTGTTCCAGAATTCATGACTCTTAGTTAAGTACACTGAGTTTAATTTAGCTCCACTAAATGTACCAGATCATGAATAATACCTTTCATGGTGTTTACAATGTAGGGATAGATAATACAGTGTCTTTTTTTTTCCCAAAGACTTCTCTTGTACACCTTGTCATAGTGATGGAAAAAAATCAGAGTAGTCAGATAGATAGATAGATAGATAGATAGATAGATAGATAGATAGATAGATAGATGGACAGATCATGGAAAGTACATTATTCCAATATAAAGGAATTCAAAGTAATAAGTAGGAAGACAGTTTTGGAAAAACAGAAAGCTAAGCTACAGAAAAATTACACAAGCCATAAGATTTTTACAGTAATTTTTAAGTGTAAAAAGTACTTATATGATTAGTTCCATGTTTTCCTCATGCTGCTTTAGTGATTGTGTGGAGTTGAAATAAAAATGGAGTAATACTAGAAAGAAGGGCCCCAGTGACAAAACTGATAATTTAAAGTTATATCTCAAGATGCAGCAGAGAATAATGTTTGATGATGTTATTAGCAACAGGGTATACAGAAATTAACAAGAAATATCAAGATTACTAGAAAATACATTTTAAAATTGACTCAATTATGGTCTAAAAATACTTTTTAATTTTTTTCATTAAGCAAACACCAAATAAACTATTCTACATATTAAAGAAACAGATAATTTAGGTATGTGCAAATTATTCAAGAGGAAAACAGGTAGAAACATTTTCACCTTAGTTTATGAGACTACTTTCACTCTAGCACCAAAATATATGAAAATAATATGATAAATGAAAAATGCATGCTAATGTGACTGGTATACATAACTGCAAAATGCTAAACAAAATATTAGCAAATGAAATCCAGCCACATATAAAAACAAAACAAATCATGACTAAGTTGGGTTCATTCCAAGGGATTTGTTTTAGTGTTCAAATTCTATGAATCTAAAATACTATACTGTTTTAAAATATTCAAAAATAAAGAGACCAAAAAAAAAAAAAAAAACCTATGCCAAATAATACTATCAAAGGATAGAAAATGAATTTGGTAAAAGTGAAAATTCACTCACACTTAATTTTAAGAGAGCTAAAACTGATGACTTCTCCAACCTAATAAAAGCTATCTACAGGAAATATTTTGGAAATATAAGTCTATAATAAGATAGTTGAGTTTTCCACTGAAAACTCAAGAAGACAACTGTGGACTGGACCCACTGCAATTCAACATCACTCTGCCAGTTGTAATGGTGAAGTAAAGCAAAATAATGGAATAAATGACATAAAGATTATAGAGAAATAAACTTGTCATTATTTGCATTATTTTCAGTGGCTACATAGAATTAAAAATAATTTTATAAATTATTAGAATTTTATTAAGAGAATTTAGTGGAGTTGCTAATAATAGGCTCTAAATTGAGATACTGCTCTATTTATCAAGCTACAAGGAAGATACATTTTTTAAAGTTTTAATTGCTTTTAATCTTTCCATGAATGTGTTAAATATGCTTCTTATATGCATATTTCACCCCCAAAAATCCACCAACATTTTAGCATGTTTGTAGGCAAATGGTGCTGTGTTGCTCTGATATTTCATGAGGAAGAGGGCTTGGCTTGGCCCAAGACAGCGTCATGAAGATGGGCCAGATGAAGGTTGCTGAAGGAAGTTCACTCCCAATACTCCACATCTCTGCAGAGTCTGAGTAGGTTAGCACTGAGCAGCCTCCAATCTCTGTCTATGAAGACCCTTCCCTTAGCTCCTTTGGCCCCAGAGTACCAGGAAAGATGTTATTCCTCTGCACCTCGGCCTTGAAAGAATATTTTTCCAAACAATAACTGGCCAGCTTATCTCATATTCCTGGTTTCTTTTCAGTGCCTGCCTGTGGGCACAGACCATCTTTGTCCTGGCCTTAGAATGTCATGACCAACTGGATCAAGCAAAAAGGTATTTGCTGGGTCTGGCTGACCTAGCTTTGCTTTTTAAAATACAAGTGGGAAGGAATAAGGGCTTTGTAAGACAAGAACATGTCTAACTTTTAAAAATATCTATTAAAGACAACAAAACCTGCCAATCTGTTACTCATAGCACCAGGTTTTACCTGGACTTCTTGGCTGTGGGGAATAATATTGAAGTGGATGCTTCAAATCAAAAACTAAAATGAAATAAAGCACTCTGCATCCAAAACCTGTACTGTCACTAATAGAGAACCAAGATTTGGCCTTGGGTTCATTCAACTTCTGTGATTGGCCTGCCAACCACAAGTACTTCATTTTTCTATCCTGGAATCTGTTGTTGCCTGTGGTGGTTTTAATAAAAATAGCCCTAAAGGCTCATAGGGTCTGGCACTATTAGGACAGTGGCCTTGTTGGAGTGGGTGTATTCTCCTTTGCAACAGTTGCTGTGGTCATGGTGTCTCTTCACAGCAACAGGGAAACCCTAACTAAGACAGAAAGACCAGGGACTGGGTATTGCTATAATAGGCCTGATCATGTTTTTGTTTGGAGGAATATGGACTTTTCAAATTTGCATTGGATTAGCAGCTGAATGCCTTAAGGAGAATTTAATGGGCCATAATAGTCTGAGCATGGAAGACAGAGTGCTGAGGATGATTTAAACTGTGGAAACCTTGCCCAAGATGTTTCAGAGGAGAATATTAGTATGTGACCTAAAGACCATTATGATATTTTGGCAAAACATGGCTAATGGTTTTTGCCCTTGTCTAAAAAGTTTGCATTAGACAAAATTGAAAAGCTTTGGGTTAATTGTATTAGCAGAGGGAATCTCAAAGCAGACTAGAATGGATTCTGTCATGTGCTTTTTAGTGGTCACTCTTATGCAGATCTATAATGAAAAGGAGCAAGATGTGCAAGAAAAAATACAAAATATACAATTTTAGGAGAAAAGGGGCACCAAGAAGTGGAATAGAGGTAAGTCCTGTGTTCAAGGAGATAAACAAATTAAAGAAAAACTTTATACTAAATGGAATAAAGAAAGTGATAACCTCAGGGTAAGAACTCACTGAGGTAAGCTTTGGACTCTTGAAAAGGAATTAAAAAAAAAATTTAAATCCAGGCATGGTGGTCCATGCCCTTAATCCCAGAAATCAGGAGACTGAGGGAATCATATCTCTAATTTCAACAACAGCCTGGTCTACAGAGCAAGTTCCAGGACAATTAGGCAGTGACAGAAACCACTGAAAACCGAAAGCTGGTGAAAATGTAATTGAAAGGGGGGACATGTTCCAGCCCCCGAAAGCAGCAGAACTTGGCAGCTTTGGCAACATGGTTCTGGCAATGGATGAAATCAATTAACGTCCCAGTCTAGTGTAGTACAAGAAGGGAAATGCAGATTAAAGACCAAGTATACTACTTCAGCAGACCACTAGCTGTACCATGTCATAGCTCTGTTAAATTGGTACAGGACAGAATTTTGCTTAGCATGGACCCAAGAAAAGCTGACATGATACCATCATAAGAACTTTGTCTGTGGATGAGTCACACTCTGATACGCAGATGGTTGTTTTCTGTGAACTCTCTAACAAATTATATCTGTTTACAAAGCTGTTGACACATTCACTGATATAAATGTATTGAAGATAGAACTTGCAAATAGAGGTAATTCTGATGGTCATTATCATTACATAATTTCCTTCCCTGTCCCTTGGAGAAACATAGGCATAGTACAAAGCCTCAAGCCATCTTCTACATTATGCAACTATCTGTTTTTCTTGTACAGTTGTTCCTGTGGTGGTAAGAAGATCACTAAGGCTCTCAGAGAATTTGGGTCAGTGCAAGAGAATGACTGTACAGGATGATTGGAGCCTCTCCTTATCACCTACCTGTCTTTGTCTTACCCCTTTCTATTTTGCTATGTTCACTCCTCCTTGAAGGTAACGAACCAGTCTTCCCTTGCCTATGAAGCTGTCATGGCTTTTCTCAAAATATCTATGACATTTATAATACAATGTAGTATCTACAGCTACTTAGGTTGTTTATGCATGCACATCTCCTCCTCCCCCGCTGCTTTATAGCATGGTAATTATCATCATCAAACAGCACACTGAAGTCCCAACATATACTACAGTAGAGGAAAATAAAAATATGCATAGAGATAGAAGTTCCCATTTTAAAGAGCCTGCTTCTGTACTTACAAAGCAAATAATTCTGGAAAAGTCACCTTATTTGTCTGCATTTTAATTTCTTTTCTACAAAATAGAAAATAGGAGGAATTTTAACACTGAATGAGCCTAGGTTCTGTCGCATTATTATTATGATGCTAAACAGAAGTGACAGTGGCCCTAGAAAACCATTTCCTCATCTATGAAATTAGAATAACCACCCCCATTATGACTGTTCTTTTTGGTTGCCAAATGAAAGGACCAGGCTGTGAAGATGGCTCAGTCAGTAACACGCTTCCAGCACAAACATGAAGACCTATGCTAAGACCTCAAGAACCAACGTAAAAAATTCCATATACCTGTATTCCCACCACCATGATGGAGGTGTGAGGCAGAGACAGAAGGATCCTTGAAGCTTGCTAGCTAGCAAGTTTAGCAAAATCAGTAAGTTCCATGTTCCGAAGGAAGCCTTGTCTCAAAAGTATAGTAGAGGGCCAGAGAGAGGCTGCTGCAGGTAAATCTGCCTGCCATCAATGCTGACAGTATGAGTTTAAGGAAAAAACCAATTGTTTCAACACTTCCCACATATTGTTCTCTGACTTCCACAAGCAGTTTGTTCTCTCTCTCTCTCTCTCTCTCTCTCTCTCTCTCTCTCTCTCTCTCTCACACACACACACACACACACACACACATACACACATACACACATCACTATATAAATAAATAAGCAATGGAATTAAAAATAATAAGATAATAAGATTGGGGTACTGGGGAGACAGTTCGGTGGTTATGAACACTGCCTGGTTCAGTATTCAGTTCAATGTACTTACATGTCACCTCACAAGTGGTATTTAACTTCATTTTCAGGGGATCTAATGCCTTCTATGCATATCAGGCATACACATGGCATACATACATACATGCAGGCAATCACTAATATATGTAATATTGAAATAAATAAACCTTTTCCAAAATGTCTCCAAAGTTGTCTGAGAGGAGGAAATCTCAATTAAGAAAATGTCTCAATAAGACTGTAATATAGGCAAGCCTGTAAGGTATATTCTCAGTGACTGATGGGGGAGCACCCAGTCCATTGTGGGTGGTGCCATACCTGGGCTGTGGTTCCTGGGTTCTCAGGAAGAAAGTAAGCAGCACCCCTCCATGGTCTCTGCATCAGCTCCTGCCTCCAGGTCCATGCCCTGTTTGAGTTCCTGTCCTGACTTCCTTTCATGATGACTGATATGTGAAACTGTGAATAAAATCAACCCATTTCTCCCCAAGTTACTTTTTGGTCATGATGTATCATCCCAGCAATAGTAACCCTAACTAAGATGTGTAGTTATATGGAACTATGTATAGGTAGTGACTAGAACCAAAGAGCAAAAAGGTATTTCAGGCCGGGGGAATGTATTAGAAGTAAAATAATAATGAGCTACTTTGAAGACTACTACATGGATCCATTAATAAAGATGTGAGAAGATAAGGCAGGGTAAGGCTCGGGGCTCTAGAAAGCATACTTTCATTTGTTCCCCAAAGGAAATACTCATTCCACAACTTGCATTTTCTCACAGCACAATCTATACAGGCCTTTCGATGTCATCCTATATGCAATGAGAAATGAATGATAACTTGTCTCATATTGATTCCAGAAGACCTCTCTCTGCTCCTTCCTCTCTCCTCTCTCGCTGGTCTCCCTACTACCCTACCCGCAACAGCCTTAAAGGAGACTTTTAGGCACTAGTTAGGACTAAAAATTTGCTGATGAAATTATCCCTAAGATGCTATATATGGGACTTGACATTCTGTATAGATGGTTTTAAACTCACCCTACCAAATGGACTGTATTGGATTATGCAATAAACACCACAAAGGCTAAGGAGGAAACCAAGCATACTCCAAGAAGGGATGGGGAGGAAAGCACCAGGGACAGTTCCCAAGCAGCACTTCTGTGTGGTCACTTTGACTTCTTATGAGCAAGTGAGGAAGCCTCTAGAAATTTCCAGTCAACTTTAGCACCTTGTAATTGTCCTTTGAACAGAGATCATGCTATTTTATTCCATTGATATTCTGCCTTTAGTATAAATGAGATCCCAGGGATATAAAAGTGATTAAGACCCAGATCTTCCCTTAAGGTACACAGTAAAATGGACCAAAGTAAATTGTCTGTGGAGAAGTAAATTGACATTATCAAGAAAGTGTGATAGAGGTACATGCTAGTTATCTTCATAAATGGCTTCCAGACCATTATACTACAGAGTAAGTTAACATATAAACACCTTAGCTGTGTGGGGAGAAGCATATTGTAATTTGTTTCTGTGCAATGACTTGCCCCAAACTAGAGCAATTAGTTATTTATTACAAACTCACTCCCTATAAGAAACCTCTTAAGAAGCCAAGGGGAGAAAAAAATCTAGGCCCTACAGATGGAAAGTAATCAAAAAGCCTTAGGTCGCTGATAAAATATGCTGATCCTGAAATATTTATCCTTTGCTGCTGAAGAAAGAACGATTGGGTTATGAAAGATGCCCTCTCAGGCCATCTGCCAAGGCTAAGTCTGAATCTCCAGTGGATCTTTGGAAGGAGAGTTTAAAATAAATATTTATAGATGTAAGCAAAGAACAGGAGAAAGATGGAAAGAGGAAGAGATATGGGAAGTAAATGAAAAAGGGATGGCTGTGTGCTTTTGGTAGATACCTCTTACCTTCTGAAGATTCTAGTGCACATGGATTATGAAGAGTTACTCATAAGACAGTGATGACAAAACAAATCATGAGAAAGAGGAGGATAAGAAGCAGCAGAAGTAGCAATGAGGGTCATGTTAATTAACACCTAGTAGTACCTCACTTAATTACTGAACACACTATGGAGAAGTAGCAAAAGCCAGAGTCTGGATTCAATCAAGTCTTGTCTCAGCCATTTTCTTCCTACCCACATCAAACTTCTGCTCTGCTATCTATAAAATGAATTCATAACCTGCATTCTAACTGTTGGGGCTGAAGACCAAATGAGATGATGGAAGTAAACAGCCTGTACAGACGTTCTCACATTTCACAAATTCTTTTCCCATGGTGGAAAACTGACTTTGCCATGAAATAGTGTGTTTTAAATGAGGTATGGTGATTCACTACTGTAATCTCAGCAACCAGGAGGCCACAGCAGATGCATCTCAAGGCAAAAGACAGTTTAGACTATATATCAAGACTCAAAAGAAAATGCCCAGTCCCAAACCCCTGGACCTGAATCATAGACCCACAGGAGGTCTGTTATGGCTGCTGCTTTCATTTCATATGCATATGGCATGCATCGGAAACTATGTACAAAAAATACACCATATGGTTCAAATATCCCAAGCCTAAGAACTCTGACTGCCAGCAATTGACAGCTGTGGGGAGTTGGGCAGATGTTCTAAGAGGAGGTCTGTTGAGACAGTAGTGCCTCACAAGCCCTGCTTTGTCTATGAAGCTCCCATAGAACAATGCTGTACTTGCTTGCCTCAGAGGCAGAGCCACAAGAGTCGACATATTATAGATTCAACATTTTAAAATGTCCCAATTCGGCAGAACTTGGAGAATCCTGCGGAGGAAGGATTATAGGAGCCAGAGGAGTCAAAGATACCACAAGAAAACCCACAGAATCAATCAACCTGGGGTCAGATCATAGGGAGTCACAGAGACTGAACTGTGAATATGTACTATGCATAGGACTGTCCTGGCCCCTCTATGTATATGTTACAGTTGTGTAGCTTAGTCATCTTATGTGACTTCTACAGTGGAAGCAGAGGCTGTCTCTGTTGGAATCCTTTTCCTTTCACTTGGTTGCCTTGTTCAGTCTCAATATGAGGGGAGATGCCTAGTCTTACTTAATATGTCATAGTTGGTTGATATCCATGGCAGGCCTGCCATTTTCTAAACAGAAAACGAGGGGTGGATGGGGATCAGAAGGGAGGTGAGGGATTGGGAGGAGAGGAGGGAGGGGAAACTGCAGTGGGGATGTCAAAAGAAAGAATAAAGAAAAAAGAAAAAGAAAGAAAGAAAGAGAATAAATGTATTTACATAAAAAATAAAAAGAATATATGCCAATTCAAATCATGGACAGAATTTTCCTTTGTCATTTTCATTTCTTAATAAAAATTTTTTTCTAAACTTTAGAAATAATTGACAAAATATGTGCAAGTAAATAAAATCAACTAAAACATGTCATGAATGTACTAACTATAGATAATGAATTTCCATGTATATTTTAAGATTTCATTCTGTGCATATGCAAATGGGCTTAAATAACAAAGATCCATAGTGATTTTTTTTTTAAAGAGAGGACTTTGACAGGCTTTAGTCTTGGCTCAATCCTATGATCAGGAGGACCTGAATTTAGATCTACAAAACCTTGGGAAAATGCCAGGCACCAATAATCCCAGATACGGGAAGCCAGCAAAAACGAGGACCTCTAGGGCTTTCTGGTTAATCAGACTAGGCAAGTAAATAAACTCTGGGTTCAGTGACAGATTCTCTCTCAAATAATAAAATGCAGAGCTAGTGAGGAAGACACTAGCTGTCACCCTTTGAGCTCAACACACATACATTCATATCCACAGACATACATACATGCATATGCAAAAGTAAACAAATATAGGTGCAGTCATACACACAAAAAGCAAGGAGTTTTAAGTAAGATGGTAGGTGGATTTTCTAGATGAAAAACATCTGATGAATCCAAGGAAGACATGAGGAGAAATAGTATCAAAGCCACCATAAACTGTATACTTTCCATTCTCTTCATAGTTAGGACCTTTTCTGAATATCTGTCCTCCTCTGGGACAGATGAGGCCAGCTCAGTAATATTATGAGTGTATCAGAAATAGACTCCTGGTTGCCAATGAAACAGAAGATAAGAAAGAAGAGGTTAGATAAGGGTAGGAATGAGAGAGGAAGGAAAGATGAAAAAGAAGGTAAAGAGATGGGATGGGATGGGATGGGATGGGATGGAATGGTGGGGGAGGGGAGGGACAGGAGAGGAGAGAAGGGGAGAAGGGAGGGTAGGAGAGGGGAAGGGAGGAGAGGAGAGAAGACCTAAAAACAAGGCTAGAGAAGGGGAGAGGACAAAAGTGCCACATCTGTTGAAGACATCCTGAATATAGTTGCAGAACAGGGATGCCCATCACTCATTCTGGTTACTGTGAGGAGGAAGGGGGCATGCACAGACTATTTGACAAGTATTTGCTATGAGGACTAGAATGCAGCTCATGAGTTATTTGATATCAGAGAACACTTTTCATCATTGTACAGCACCGCGATGATGCAAGTCTGGGATATCCTTGGTGCCTTTCTAACATTCGGGAATTTTCTTAAGGAAAGAAAATCTGAGGCTGAAGGAATGGCATCAGAGTCCAAAGATGAATGATGTTTTCAGCAGTGATGATAAGGATAGAACTGGGGCCACCTAACACTGAATGACTTTATTGCTTCTAAACAAAAATTTTTGATTAAAGTATATCAATATTAAGTCTATTTATAGGACTCCAGCATTTATGCCAAGAAATTCTGTTGCAATACCACAGAAATTGTCCCCAATGAAACTGTTTCAGTTTATGAATGCTATCTATTTCTAGAAAAAAAAAAGCACACTGCTGCTTGTCATAAATGGGAGAAGTTTACATAAGAGAAACAAAACAGAACACCCAAAATGAACAGTACATTTAAAATAAAACACTTCAGCATTGCCAAAAATGAGCATAACAAATAGCTCATACATTTCCTCCATTCTAAATTCTTTACACATGAAGCATTTTTCAACCCCCAGTTTTTACCTGACACATTAAAATTTAATCATGAAATTAATGGGTAAAGAATCCCTCCCTCCTCAGCTGATAGCTAAAAAGAAAATAAGACATACAGGCTGTGATATGTCAGAAACACTGCAACATTTATCCTATAAACATTTGGGAGGAGTAGCAATCATAAATTCTAAGACCAACAAAAACTGATGTCTTATTTTCTTTTTTACACTGAAGGAAAATCCGCTTACTTCCTATGTTCAGAAGACAGAAAACCCACATGCTTTAGAGTCAAACAGACATATCTTGACTCTAATTGTCTCAGTGCATGACATTTGTCCATATTTCTTCATTTCTTGAAGCCTTCTATTTCTCACCTGTGAATTGTGGGTTATGTGATACTTAGTTCACAGGGCTGTTATGACATTAAATAAAATAGATATTTATAGTATTCAACACTGTACACCATGTACTAACCTGTCAATTGATGTTAAGCATTTAGTTATCCTGTCTTTTTATAATCACAACCTAAGATACAAATCTCATACTACACAATTCACTCTTCTAAAGAGTGTAATTTATTGATTGTTTTGAAACCCACAATTGTGTACTCTTAGCAATTCTCTTCTTACAATATCATCACGCCAAGCATGAGTTTGAATCCACAGAATGTACATAAAAGCAGGGTAAGCTTGGTAGCTTCCTAAAATCCCAATACACAGGAGGAAGAGACAATGAATTCCATTGGCAAGCTCCCTAGCTAGACCAGAAGGGACTGGTAAGCATAAGATTCAGCAAGAGACCCTGTCTCAATAAATAAAGGACAGAACAATCAAGAAAGATATCCAATATCAACTTTGTTGGTCCACCATAGGTGCACACACATATATGTGCAGGAGCA
Organism: Mastomys natalensis; assembly: GCA_021653895.1. Taxonomy (NCBI): domain Eukaryota; kingdom Metazoa; phylum Chordata; class Mammalia; order Rodentia; family Muridae; genus Mastomys; species Mastomys natalensis. The sequence continues at coordinate 173,164 of JAJTUV010002182.1, read as the reverse complement.
TCATGAATATGAGTCCACGTGCATGTGAATACACATGCATATATGCATCCATAACACACACATGCATGTGTGCACATGCACACACACACACACACACAGTCCTGGAGCTAGTCAAAGCAGAATTCAAATACAAACTCCATTACATGTTAACTGTGTGGCCCTTGGTTTATTGCTTCCCTTTACTCAGCTTCAGTTTCTCCACTGTGAAGGGAGGCAGTAAAAGTACTTGTCTAATAATTCCACTATACCAATGCAGTGAGGTCATAGAATACCTACTCATCGCTAACCCATAATAAGTGCCAAAAAACAGACAGCTGTCAGTATTTCAACAAATCCCTCCTGCACTTTCTGCTTATTCTCTTTCTCATGTCTTTGTATCATTCTTCTAGACTCTAAAACATCTCATTCATAATAAGCACAACATGAACTTCATGTATTAATCAATTGTTTGCATACACATGTGTGTCTCTTTTCTTTTACACTATGTACTATTCCAGAAAATAAAATGTTTTTAATAGTAATAACACAGAATAAAAACTATAGAGAAAAATGTTCACATTTAGTGCTAATTAAAGATAATTTTATCCAAGAGCTATGTCTATGAATACTGTTGTCCAAATACCAAAATTAATGTCTGAGGTCACTTGCAGAGAACTAGGAAATCCAGCCATATTCTATACCTCCACAACAAGCCACTACCTCCCCAGGATTTTCTCTTCTTTCCAGTATATGAACCCATACCAGCCAGGCTCTCTGACAGCTCTGAGAAATTTTAATTAAAGATTCACAAAGCCAGTAGACTGTGAAGTCACAATTTAGAAACAGGTCACCTCACACCCAAGATACTACAATCTTTTAGCTATATTATATTCCAACCTTGGTAGAATCATTAATGTGGTTTCAAGCAATCAAAAGGCTATAGTATTCAATAGTAAACATTACTATTTCAAACCAGGTGGTGGTTGATTATATTTAGTCTATTATTCTGAATGCAATCTTAAATTTTAATGAATCATTTCCTTCCTCTTTAGTAAAGACCCATTCACAATTCTTCACACCTGGTGATAATGTGTTTTACGTAGTGCATATGTGACAGCAAGACAGAGTAGAAAGAGCAGAGAAATGGGAGGCAGATATAGGACCGCTGACTGCTCGACTTGGACAAATGCCTGCTATTCTGAATCTCAATTTCCTATTCCAGAAAATTAGAAGGACTGAACTGTAGATGACTAAGAGTTCTTCCAGCTGTAATACTCAGATTATTTGGTGTCTCTAAGCAACATAAAACTGACATTGGAATTTCTTAACACCCGCTTAATTTAAATAATTAATGTCCTTGCAACTCCAATGACAAGCCATCAAGTGACTTAATCATGAGTTACTCTGAGAAGAGTAGAGAAATGAGGTCTCTTTTGAAAGCCCCAAGTCCTGGTGAACTAGAAGCTGGCTTATTAAAGGATATGAGGGAAAATTCACATTCATCAGGAAAATGGCTTCTGTATAGAAAGTGTCAGAATTATTTTACCTTTGAGTAAATAAACAAACCCCACTAAGCAAAAATAGAAAAATAGTTCTTCTCTGGAAAATATGACTACCTAAAATAAATGCACAAAATAAATGAGTCCAGGGCAACTGTTCATACAACAAAAGAAGATAGGTGGATATGTAGTTCAAGAGACCTACGTGGATTCAAATCCTGACCCTGACAATCAAATTCTATGAAAAGAAAGAAGCTAGGACAGTTCTGCTTTCCAAATGGATATTTATTGATGAAATTTCTGGCCCTGGGTCAGGAGATGGGCAATCAGACTCAATAACAATTAATCTCCCACATACAAGGATTTGTGCTCTAATGGGAAGAGCAGACATGTGAACGGAAGGTTTATTGGGTTTGAGTTCACATACTCAGCTCTGCTCAACCTTCTTTATCATAAAAGATGGAGATTTTTGTGGTTTTCCTCTATCTTCATATACTCATATTATTTAGAACAGTGCTTTATAGTCATTAGATAGTTATCAAAGGGACAGAGAAGATGAGAGGAAGGGAAGATGACTTTCTCCATTTCATTACTACATAAAATACAATCTCAATTAACAGAATGTGTGTTACACATTGTATGTTCACATTCACTCTCCCAACTCCTCCTTCTAGCTATAATTTCTTTCATGAAATCCTGGATGTGGCCACAAATGTCAAGTAGTAGTATTTCTACCTGCAAATTCCACAGGACGTCTACCAGCCATCTCAAGAGCAATGATTCCCAAAGTAAACATTTGCTCTCCAGCAACCTGCTCCTCCCAGTCTTCCACATCTCAAAGAAGTGTTACCATTCATCTATACTTTTCACATCTCTCCGGTCTCTTTCAGATCTGTCCAATAATCTTTCCTAACAGTGAAGTACCCATTTTATTCAATGTGACTAAGTGCCTAGATAAAATACATGCCCAAGCCTTCTTTGTAAATATGAAGTAAATGAAAGTCACTGGTTGAGACTTCCAAAAACTGAACTCTAATGGAAATGTCATCATTAAGAGGAAGACCCTTCAGATGTTTGAGACCTGCATGAAAACCAAGCTGCACATTTACAACATATGTGCAGGGAGGCCTAGGTCCAGCCCATGGAGGTAGATCTGTGTAGACTAGGTATGCTCCATGGTTGGTGATTCAGTCTCTGAGAGCTCCAAGGGTTCAGGTTGGTTTACTCTGTTGATCTTCCTGTGCAGTTCCTAAACATCTGGAGTGGAGGCTATCCCAAAACATGCAGCCTGTATATGGAGTATGGTCTTCTAGCTGGGTGCCTCATCTGGCCTCAATGGGAGAGGAAGCACCTAGCCTCTCAGAGACTTAAAGTGGCAGGGTGGGGAATACAGGAGGAAGGGGTACTCAGAAAACAAGAGATGGGGAAGGATTGTGGGAGGAGGTGACTGGGACGGGTTATAAAGTGAATAAGCAAAAAAAATAAAATTAAATTAAAAAAGAAAAAAAAAAAAAGAGGAAGACCCTTTGGCCTCTTCTGCCTCCTCTCTCATTAGAAGACTGTCAGACATATTAGACCAAGAAACAAGTTTAAGGATTCAAGCTTAAGAAGTAAGCTTAACTCCAGAGGAGCCTAACAGCATAAAGTTCAAGGAGAGTGTCTGGTGACACTCTAGTGCACCCTCTACTCTGAACTACTAACTCCTGGATTCCTTTCCTGTAAGAAATGCATGGTCAGTCTACTATTTTGAAAGATTTCTGCCATTTTGAATTGAATAGTCTTTCTGACACAAATTCCCTGTCAAATATTTGTTGCTTTCATAATATTTCCTACCAGTTTTCAATTAGTATTGATTTCTTTGTTTTGACATTTTGTGGTTTGCTTCCTCAAGCAGGAATATCAAGTCCTTTACTTTACAGACTGCTTGGTTCACAATCATGCACCACATGACTGACACATAACAGGAATATAATTAACACTTACAGATGAATGATTTAAAGCTTGAATGTAGTGTCATATGTAATGGCCACACTGTTTGCTTCTCTCATTTTAAACAAAACCACAAGGGGTATACATGAATTCAAATAATAAATGAACTCCAAATATAATAGAATTCCTCAAAACTCTATTGAGCATTGACTAGTTGCACATTGGCAAGAAAACCTAGCCTGAATGTGGACTACTTTGAAATCTTAACATAAAGTACAGAATGCTAATTTTCTTTTAAAATCTAAAATTTCCAAGATAGTGAAAGTTTCACATTATGACATTGTGATTAATATCTTTAGTTTATTTTTTCTAACTTTTAAAATATTGTGTCCTATCAGTATTTTTCTTCCTATATACATAAAATTCACAAACCAGTATTTCTCATTTGTCTTAAAAGAATGACTTGTTTGGGGTAATTAATATACAACAGACTATATTAATCCAATGGTAGGAGTGTCCAGTGTGGTAGTTGAGTTTTCCCCATAAGTACTCTTGCTATCTTCATGAATCTTGCAAAAGGCTATAAATATTAATATAAAAGTGTCTCTTCTCATTGCTAGCCTAGACTCTGATTTTCATGAAAGCAATGCTACAAGTTGTTCTGGAAGTTGAACCCTGTTGCTCCTAGTTGGTGAAGAATGGGGGAAAAGGAGGAAGGAAAAATTACATTTTATAATATGACTTGTTAACCAAGAAGAGAGAAAAGGATATTGGAGGGAATGCTAATGAGACAAAGAAAGGCTAAATCAAAGAACATACAGCAGGAGGGAAGACAGTTCATAGTGAGCATGCTCCCTTCTCATTCATGATAACCACCTGATTACTGATGGCTAGACTTCCCTGGGGAACATTAATGAAAAGAAAATCAGAGCATTTTGCTATCAACATGGACAGTAAGATTATCAGTCACGACATGAGCTGAGAAATTGCCAAATGGTAAGGATTTCTGAAGGGATTCATAACAACAATAACATTTACCATTAAATAAGAACTGGAGATGCTCTCTATTGGAGGTGATTTTGCACTTGGTCATAGTAGCACTAAGAAATGTCTGGAGACACATATGATTGTCACAACTGGAAAAGGGATACTACTGGTATCTTATTAGCAGACGTTTGGGATGTGTTAAGCATCTTTAAATGCAAAGGATGATCCCACGCTGCAAGAAAATAAAAAAATCCAAAATGTTAGTAATTGAAAAACACCATTTAAGCCTTTCCCTTATGCTATAAAGAAAGCGATTATGGTCCAGGAGTATGTCTTGATTATGCCTCTTATATTATCTATTGCAATCCTATATTTCCATCCATCTATCCATTAATGCATCAATTCTTTCATCTGTCATCCTCACCTTAAAATTTTATGTGAACATGGGATGCTGCTACTTTGCAAAATGTGAAAAATACTTCTTAATCTACAGAAACTGTGGATGAATTGTAATGTAGGTGCTTCTTTCTTTTCCAAAAGAGCTTATTGGTATCCAGAAAGGCATATAATCTTATGAGCTAAATCCAGTACACGCATACACATACACACACACACACACACACACACACACATTCAAACATACACACATACACACACACACACACACATGCATACATGCATACATGCATGCAGGCATACACATGCACACATTATATCATATACATATTTCCTTACTGCTCAGGACCCACAATCAGTTCTCTTCCCTATGCTTCCTCAATTGTCTATGCTGTTTGGATCAACTCCTTGGTATAAGGCACTAAGTTTGAGCCACAGTAGGAGATAAAACGCTATAATTAATGAGAAAGTTCTCTTCCACCAGGGATTCCTCAAGATACTGAAATATTGGAGTTTAAACATGAACAATCTGCCACTAGGTAGGCTAAATAACAGCCTCTGGGGATTATCCAGTTCTGCAAGAACCAAAATAGGAAAATGGATAACAAACTGCAGCATGGCAATCTAAAGCAGGCTTCCTGCAGGAAGTCACAGTAACAGGATCCTGACTGGCCAGAGATAAGCAGTAGATTATACATTTTATAGAAATGTATCTACCTAGAAGTGGGACAAGTCCACAAAGAAGGATCCTTAAGCCCTCTCAGTTTTAATAGGTTTGGACATTGAGGAAAACTGACATACAACTTCTGAAACCCCTTTTACCTGTCCTACTCAATAGCCAACAACCATTATCACTATCACCATAGCGATCATATCCCTATCTTGGAATAGATAATGCTTGGATATTAGGTAATGCTCTTCATTCCATACATTCAACTGAATCTCCCCTTTACAAGAACCTGTCCAAGGATACCAAATGGCATGCAGAAATCCCTAAAACTTTCTCTCCTTTCCTGCCTTTGCCAGTGTCTAAGCCCTCCTTTAGATCACCCAAGTTCTTTCCTATATTTCATACTCACTGGTAGTTTATACTTCTTCAAAGATCATAAAACTTACACATACTCATGACAACTATGTGAATAAGTAGAAAGTAGTAAATAACATTCCACTCACTGATTACAAATCATAGCACTTGTATGATTTGGTGTATGATATGGTGGCCCGTACGGGGAACTGAGGACTTCACCTTCGGTGGATTCAGGACTCAGCAGCTAGGAACAGCGGTACAGGTATATTTATTGCAATAGAAAGTGCCCAGTAAGTAGGCCGTCACAAGGTCCGTGGTAAAGCGGCGTCATAGAAAGTGCCCAGTGAGTGGGGCCGTCACAAGGTCCGCGGTAAAGCAGTGTCATAAGGTCTGTGGTCATAGGTCCATGGTAAAGTGGCAATTGAATCACGAGAGACCTTAGAAGTATCATGTTAGTGTTTGCTGTTTGTGTTTGTTTGGTGTGGGTCTGTCTTGGTGTTGTAATTGTGTTTTCTCTGGGGTATTGGCAAGCATCAAATCAGGAAAGTGAAACCATGGGGAACCCACCATTGTGCCCCGTGAGAAGTGCCTTAAAAGAACTAATGCGTGCAAGAGGCATTAAAATAAAAGAGGATTTGCGTTGGATACCGGGTGACTTTATACCTTTGTGGGCCATCACACGCACCTGGCCAGTGCCTATGCCGGTCCATTCTAACTCCCCGGTCCTCCTTACCTTTTTCCCTACTTCTTGTGCTCAAAATGCACTTCCTGATGGCTAACCTATATAAACTTATTCAGCTCTCTTGCGTCTCCTCTCTCAGGGGACTGTATATTATTCCTTTGGTATATAACTCTTCTCAGTCTCTCAATCAGAGTCGCCTCCTGTCTGAGTACCTGAAAGGAAATCGGTCGAAGGAAGGCGAGGACCTATCCAGGAGGCTCCTGTTGCAGATCACTACCCTGAATGGCACCCGCCTGGATCCCTTTACTTTGGAGGGGCTCACCACTTGGGTCAAGGGTGCCCTCAATTTTTCTTAAAGAATGAGCAGGAGTATTTATCTGGGGAGCTGTTGTTCTCCTGGGATGTGGTTTCTGCCTTTGGTTTCTGTGTCATTTGTGCCATGACCATGCAAGACATAAGGCTGTGGTTTACCAGACGCTGACTGCCATGGAGGAAGGCACTCCCCCAGGTATTTGGCTGGCCTCCCTTAGGGAGGCATAGTGGGGAGCTTTCTGGACCTGGTAATGGCCATCCAGGCATAATCCCTAGATCCTGACCATCTTGACCATTGCCAAAGGTGTACACTCATGAGGCTCCTACAGCATCACCTCAATGTTTCTGAAGCGGGGAGTACGCCGAGTGCCTCGACTAGAGATGTTCTCAATCCTGAGATAGATTCTCTGAAAGCATGTCCGAGTGCATAGAGGTTTTGTGCCAAATGTACCTCTCCCTGAAAAAAGGCACGAAGGCGGGTATGGCAGAAATATAAACTTTCCCATCACAATGCCTTCACTTTGCACAAGGGCTCGGACCTCTGTTTTCTACCGCTGACTTGCTGCGCTAGCAGCGTGGGATGCCTAAGGTCTGAAGGGTCCAGAGGTAACCTACTTCAAATTTAATAAATAAGGGGAGATGTAGGCAGCCATGTTTACAGTTGCAAAGTCGTATGACTAGCACCTGACAATGTAAGCAGCTGGCTTCCAGAGTGGCCAGCTCAGCTAAACTGGTAAACAAGTCCACTGAGCATGCGTCAGCCTCGTGCCCCTCCCGAGCGGGCTTACGCTAATGAGGTATTGGCAGCTGAACCTATCCTGAGAGAAACACATCACCCAGCCCACCTTGGGCAGATATATAAGCAGCTCATTCTGCTGCTTGGGAGCCCAGCCCATCCCCTTCCTGGTCCAGGTCCCCAGCCATACGTCCCCATCCATAGGTCCTCGGACATGGTCCCCAGCCATACGTCCCCATCCTAGGCCCCCGTCCAGTTCCCCATCCCTAAGTCAAGAGTCGTTCCTGGAATAAAGCTGACTGAGAAGGATCCGACCTTGTCGTGTCTTACTTGCTGGCCAAGGCGGACGCAACAAGCACTGCTCCTTTTTATGTTTTGGTGTAACTAGGAAGCAAAGGGCTTGAGCATTGAAGACCTGTTGTCTCTAGATCATTAATGAAACTACTAAAAGATGAATGAACCATGAGAACTCTGACTTCATGACCTGATCAATTCACTGGAGAGTTTATAATTTAATACATATATTAAGGGGTGATAAGATGACAGGGGACCTATTTGAAGGAAGTGTATCATTAATTGGTGCATTTCTTAGAGATTATACCTTATTTCTGGCCCTTTCCTCTACAACTTTTTGCTTTCTAGCCACCTGGAGATGAAGAATATTCTCTGTCATACCTTTCTGCCATGACGTACAGCCTTATTAAATCACAGAAACAATGGACTCAGAAAACCGTGGCATGAGGCCTCTGAAACTAAACATATCTCTTAAACATATACATACTTTCAACTCCATTTTGCCATTGGAGAAAACAAGGAAGAGAAATGTGATGTGAGTTGCTGACATCCTTCCACTTACAGGGTTCTGAACAGGGATTCAAACTTAGTTCCAGGGGCCCCAGAGATGACAGCTTTCCACCATGCTGCACAGCATACTAAGGAGATGCATGCTCTGTAATGCCTGCCAGAAACTCCATCTCTAACAGTTACCTTGTTCTTCTGAATTCTGAAGCAGAGTGCTTATAACTTAATCTCCATATGACCTTGCTTACTGCTATAAATTATCAGTAGCAACAATTGCAGAAATCTAAATAACCTTTCCAATAAAATAAGTCAATAAACAACTTTTCCATATGACATGTGCCATTTCAATTGCCTGACATAAGTTCATTCATTTATTCTAAACAAGAACCCTATTATCTTAATTCCTACCTAGGAGGTGAGGCACAAAATATTGAAAGCACTTGCCAAAGGCATTTCGACTATCAAACCATCAAATCAGGTTTAAATTTAGGCAATTTGGTCTCCTGTGGTCTTTCACATCACAACCTCTTGCATTCAAACTCATTTTATCTACACATTAGCTTTCATAAGTAGATATAATTGTTCCTATTTTTACAGATGAGGAACCAGAAGTTCAAAATGTTAAATTACTTGCCCAAGGTTCAAGAATCAATAAAAAGATTTGGGATTAGAATCTAGACTGGTTCCAGAGTTCATATCAACACACTGTTTGAAATTGTAATTATATTTATGTGTACAGATGCTCTTTGTTCATGTATGTGTGTGTACCATGGATGTGTATCTGATGCACAAGGAAGTCAGAAGAGGGCTTCAGATCCCTAGAACTAGAGTTGTGGAAGACTGTGAGCTACCTTGTGGATGGTTAGAATAGAACCTGGGGCCTCTGGAAGAGCAACAAGGCTTTTAATGATTGAGACATTTCTCTAGCCTTTATATTATATTATTCTAAAGAGATATTTGTGTTTGTCTACCTGAGCATTAGACTATTGAAACAATGGACTAAAAAAAGAAAAGAATTTTTTCAGGAATGTCATGCTGAAAGAAGAAAAAGACACCATCCAGAAGAGGAGTTTGTTTCCTTGTCAGACCACCTTACAGGATGATACTGAAACCCAAATGATAATGGGCCAGTGGTGGCTAATACCACATTTACACCAGGACTACTGAGAAGGGTTTATCCTTGACCCTCCATTTTATCTTTGATTTCACTTCAGAACCCAAAGATTGACTGGCATGAGGGGTTCACTTGATCACTTTGTCTCTCTTCCCAGTGAAGCCACATTGAATAAATCCCATTTTCCTTCTTTCCATTTTTTACTTGGCTCTTTTAATTGGCCTTTTGAGGGTGGGTAGCTGGACCTGACTTGAGCACAAGTTGAGATTCCGAAGTTCAATAACACTATAGTCCCTGAAAATCTATAATCCTCTTGAGTCTCCCAAGTTATATCCCTTTTCAGCCACCAACCAGAAACATCAGGCACTAGCCAAAGAAAACAAATTTTCAACCTCCACTGCTATAGACCTCCCAAGAACCTTCTTTAGGCTTTGATTTTATTTAACTTGGGATATGCCACAGGCAGCTGCATGTCCCCATGGTTTATAGACCATTCAAAAGACCTAAACTTCTTAGTCTTTATCCTCAGCCTGAAGCTATTCTTAAACTGACAAGCAGATTCACAACTGAGATGCAGATGACTAATGAAGGCAGAGGAGGCAAGGGAAAATGACAAGTTTATTACTCATTTTAAAACCGTAAATGGACAATTATAACCTTACTCACTAATAATTTCAGGTGGCACTCTTCTGACAAGGAACGATGATTCTGTGAAAGGATTATTTTATAGTAGAGAATGGTGAGGAAGAAATGCATAATCAATTATTGTTGTTTTGTTTCCCCTTAGGGTTTCCAATGCAATGATTCTGACATCAGAGTAATTGATTACATTTTCTTCTACTCATCAATAGATAAAGCCTGTCACAGAATGTCTTACCAGTTCTCATCTCCCACGAAATAATCAAAAATGTATGTACGTCTCCACACCCATTGAAAAATAAGTAGGTAAGGTTGAGAGAGAGAGGAAAAGGTAGAGGATGGAGATGGAAAGGAAGAGGAGTAAGAAAGGGGAGGAGAGAAGAGACAAGGAAAAAAGAAAGAGGAGAGAGTGGAGAAACATGAGTCTATATTGGGAAATTTGGATTTAGGAAGTGGCCCAGCTTGTATAGTCATGAAGAAGGCAGTCAGCATGTTAAGTCCCAGAAAGAAAAGTAGACATGGAAGTGAGAATCAAGGTAGATAGGGCTTATATACTAATCAGATCTCTAAAATCAGGATGTTTTTCCATACTATATAGTTCTAGACAAGGAAGAACCAGGACCAGTCAGGAGTCAAATAGCAAGAGGAAAATGTAGCCATAAGACTTGACTGTGGTCTCCACCAGAAAAACTAGGTGAGGTAAGATAAGTAGGTTTAGGATTAACTGGTTTTAATCAGTTTAGCTGCTCAGTTTCAAGGGCTGTAATCTTAAATTAATCCTAGCTTGATTAAGGCAGGAGATACTTCGAGAGACTTTATGACCTCTAGATAAAGGAGGTAGTTGGGCTATAGATATAAGAAGGCACACCTGACTTTGATTTTGTATCTGGAAATGGCCAACACTGGAAGGGGACATCCTTTCAGGACCATCACATCCCTATTACATCAAAGGTGTCAGAAAAACAGAAGATATGGTTAATGACAAAACCTCAATTCCATTATGTAAAATAGGAGATAGCAATCATGGTGCTGGGTTATTTTGTAAGCAAATATCATCTCTAAGTTCAAGTCTCTCAGTGACCCTTTAGATCCACATAGAAATGAAGCAGTTGGTTAAAAACTCACAGGAAGGCCAGGCAGTGCTGGCACACACCTTTAATCACTGCCCTTGGGAGGCAGAGGCTGGTGAATCTCTGTGAGTTCAAGGCGAGCCTGGTCTACAGAGTGAGTTCCAAGATAACCAAGGCTACACACTGAGAAACCCTGCCTTGACCCCGCAAGCCCGCCCCCCCCCCAACAAAAAAACCCACAAACCCCAAACCCTTACAGGAAAGCAGAATCTTATTCAAGTAGGTTTTCATACCTACCACTTCACTGGAACTATGGGTAACATTCACCATTCACTTCCTCATTGCTGTTTCCGAAAATCAACTTTCAGTTCTCATTTCATTCAGTGTTCCCGCAGGCTGTAAGAATCTAATACTTAAAACCCTTTCTGGACAGAACTGTACCCGTAATGATTCCCATTCTCCCTCTCTGGCTACTTCTCAGTCTCTTCTAAACGTATAATAATAATGATGATGATGATGATGATAATAATAATAATAATAAGAATAATAGCTACATGAGAGACATCTCAAAATTATCCTATTCAAGGCTACTGCTTACTTCCATGCAAACCTTCCCCTAGGCTTCTTGTTCTTAGGAAAAGGGAATGCAGCATTAACATTGCTTCTTCTGTCCTTCTCACACCCATTTCCAACCCTTTAGCAAAACTTGAAATCTCTTTTGAGGCACTGGTTCTTCAAAATAGCTTCAGGAATTTAGCCCTGGGGCAGTGTTTACCTTGGTTAAACACTATGGCACAGGTAACTCTTTGGTATGTAAATTCTATTCTGTACACTGCACTGTAGTGCTCTAATCTAGGAAAGGCCTGTTGGACATTGCCCCCTACTCATGTTTTAGAAATCAAATCTTTCCAAATATTGCCAAGTGTCCCTGGAAGTGTGGTTACTCTTGATTGAGAACTGCTTCCCTAAACCAATCACTTCTCAGGACCTTCATCCACATGTTAGGGAGTTGGATAACATCTCTTTGTCCTCCCTAAAGTTTGTCCTCAGACAAGACAAACATCCAGTCTTTTTAAAAGGCAAAACTCATATTATTTCCTTGTTCCAAAACCCTTGAAAAGATTGTATTTGGGTTCCTTCAAATCTTGATGTCCTTACACAATCAAACCTCAGCTACAGCTTTCAACTTGTATGTCTTATCACTTTCCCCAAGCACCCTCCATACTGCCTCCTTTCTGATCCTAAAGTACCACAAGCAGTCTCTGAGCACAGACTCTTTGAACCTACCCTCCTCCTTGTTCTTGAATTCACAGGGTACCCTGCCATGTTGAGGTTACAACTTAATTATATCATCCTGCAAGTGACCTTCCCAAGCTAAAAGGCTAACCCTTTTAAGGGACGGATCACAATCTGATGTTGGATACTTCATGGTGTGTAGTCTCTACTAGAGTGTCAACCTCTAACAGACTCTATCTCTCATTTACTGTATCTCTACCACTGAGACAAGTTCTCAGCATGTAGCTTATGTGAAAATAAATGTAGTTTATTGCCTAAAATCATGCCATACAATTATGTGTTGTTTCCACAGGTAGAAAAAATCAGAAGGGTCTCAGATTGTCCTGATTATGTTCCTTACGCCCTCTGCTCCAGCACATAGAACCTCTATCCTCCTTACTGAGAGGACCAGAAATACTTCTTACTTATACATGAGTGATATACTTCTATTCTATATCAGCCTGAAGAATTACTCAAACTAATCAATTCCATACTCCCAGAGAACCAGGATATGTCATCCTGTCAAATTATAAATCTTCTTCCACAGACCTGCTGTTTTTGTTCACATGTGGAACCCATATATATTTTCATAGTATCCAGGATATCTATCTAAGAATTTTCTGTCAATATCTCTGTCAATTAGGAACTGTCATGTTTGGGGCCATCTTCATAATCCCATGGTATGACTCTCTCCATCATCAATGCAATGAATAGTAGGCGATTAAGACAATACATGATACACAGAAATCTTTACCTGGTAAAAACCCAAAAGATGTGGCAACCAAAGACTTTATTTCTCCAGAATAAACCTCACAGTCCCTCTATTGCCCTCATGGGTGTCAACTCTGAGACCTTCAATCCTCTAATGCCACCCTGGATGTCCACACAATGCCAGATCCTACAAGTGAGCACAGGAACTTCGTTTCTCATCAGGCTGACCACTCACATGAAAATAGCAGAGACAGAACTAGAGAGATGCCTAAGTGGTTAAATGTACACATAGGACCTTCATGGATCTGCACTAGGTCCTTTGCACACATATTGTGACTTCTGTGTGGAAATGAGTGGGTCTCTGTTACTTGTGCCTTCTCTTGGGCTCTTCTTGTTTATTTGTTTTGTCCAATTCTGATGTGTAATTTTTTGTTGTACCTTATTATATTTTTATTTTTACTCCTTAGAAGTCTGTTTGTTGCATAACGAGAGACAGAAATGAGTGTATGTGGATGGGACGGGAGGTGTGGAGGAAATGGGAAAAAATAGAGGAGAACCTGTGTAAGATTATATTATGTGAGAAAAAATATTTTTAATAAAGGGAAAAAATAAGGATACTAGCTTTTATTGCAGTGGACCTAGGTTCAATTCCCAGCACTTGCATGGCAGCTCTCAACTATTTGTAACTCCATCTCCAGGAAACCCACTTTCCTTTTCTAGGCTCCACTGGCAGTGTATGCACATGGTGAAAATACACATGAAGCAAAACCACTCATATGTATAAAATATCACTTTAAAGAAAATGACAAAGAATCTAGTATTAAGTATTCTGGGTCCAATCAAAGCTCTGTAGTTCCCATTGTAAGTCACCCTGGCCAGAGTACCTCTGTCTTGGGGTCCTGCTTTTCTCATAACTAACAAGAAAACAATGGAAAGTTCTTCATTAGTTTTCCTAAGGCTGAATTGGGAATCTATTTATCTTAGCTACTTTTCTATTGTCCAGCCAAAACACCATGACCTAGGCAACTTATAAAAGAAAGCATTTTATTTGGGGGCTCATGGTTCCAGAAAGTTCCACCATTGCCATCATGGTGGGGAGCATACCAACAAAACAGGCAGGCATTGTGCTAGAGAAGTAGCTGAGAGTTTACATCTAATCCACAAGCAAATAGCAGAGAGCTAAATGGGAATGACTGAACTTTTGAAACCTCAAAGCGCACCCCCTAGTGATACATCTCCTCCAACAAAGCCACATCACCTAATCCTTTCCAAACAGTTCCAACAACTGGAAACCAAACATTTAAATATATGAGTCTAGGGTATGGAGTCCATTCAAACTACCACAGATGCCCTGTCCATATTTGGTACTCCATAGTAGCTATTAGTACCATAATCAAGTTAGAAAAGCCACATGGGATAGAGAAATAAGCACAGACAGAGTGAAGGGCAGGCTAAATATGAGCTACAGATGAGCATAACAAGCCTAAGCTTCCGAATGAGAACCTGTTGACATGCTTCCTCTGGGAAGAGGTGTTATTGCTAAACCTCATCTGAGCTTCATAGATAGCAAACATTTTGTCAAACAAAAACAGGAATCCATTTCCCCAAACCACATGGTGCATGCTTTATGATGGTGTCTACAAGCAGGAAAAAAAGTTTAGTTTTTCTGTTATAAGGACAAAATAATCACGATATTGAACAAGGGTCAATAAATTAAAATCCATACTGGAATCAAGGGAAGACATGATAAAAGTAGAAATTTCTAAACATCTGACTTCAGGAATATTTAGAAGTTTCCCTACAGGGCTATCACATTTAGGACTGTTTATTTCCTAAATGTCTTCAATTTGATTCAGAAGAAAGAAAAAAACTGTCGACCCAGCACCAGTAATTTTTTGGCAAATAAAAAGATATCTGGTGATTTCTTTCCACTTGAAAAATTATAGATTTTGTAGCATTTCACTTGCCGTTCATTTTAAAAAATAATTAGGGAGAATGAAAATAAATTTTTTTTGCCTTTGAGGAAAATGCCAATACATTCTGGAAAGAGTTCCTGCATTTTTGATGTGGTTCCCTGGACCTTAACTGGAATGCTAGGTAAATTGATTAAGCAAAATGTGGACTGGCTACCTGCTTTGTGCTAGGTCAGACCTTGGGGGAGCAATATGAATGAAGATGCATGGCTGACAGGCTGCTCTAGGGTCTCTTGGAAATGAGTAGTGTGTTAGGAATAAATGGGAGATGATAAGTGCAAGTTGCTAGGATAAGTCCTAATTTTCACGGCCTAATCCATACATACTCCCTCCGAATTACCTACATGTAACATGTCATTCATACCTCACCTACCTGCTACAAATGTTTTAATCCCTGTGGACTTGGCTTCCATCATCTGTTCAGGTTAAGTGATTTGACAACTCATTGGCTTCAAGCAAGTTACTTCACTCCTATGAGCTTCTGTGTCCTCACATTTGAATAGGGAAGGACAAGTGTATCTATGTCTTAAACAACAGGGAACACTTCAGCAATGAGTCATGGCTGAAACAAAAAAAAAAGTTTTATATATAGCTTATAGTGCCTATTGCATTGTGAGATAGATTTTAAGCCATTGGAAAAGAGATTAAACACATAAAATATACAATAGTTACCATCTGTGACTCTCTAGTAAAAATTTAAGGACCTCTGTCTTGGAATGCCTTCCAGTTTCTCTACATCTTAGGTAAGTCCTTCAGCTAAAAATCTTTCCTCTGGGAAACTTTCCAAGAACTTTTTCCCTTCAAAGGAGTAAGCCAAAAGAATTTGTACCTTCTTCCCATGTGCACCCCACTTAATACTCGATAATGCACACATCAAAGATTTGATCATACTGTGTTAGATTTATTTGAATGAAATAAAATAAGTGTACAATTAAGCGAGAAATTCTTTGGACCAGGCTCATTTATCTATGAGTTCTAGTACTGTAAAACACGGGTGTGGCCTTGAAAATAATTTTTTGTGCCATACAAAGCTATCCCAGTAGGTATTCAACAGTTATCTGGATATCTTAGTTCAAGTCACAGTCATGGCCCTTCATGGAGGATATTGACCACTTGAGGGAGCTTTTCTCTACTAGATAGGTGTGAAGCTCAAGGACAGTCAGCAAGAAAGCCCAACTTACCCTACTACGAAAGCTCTTCTACCAGGCCTTGAGCCCTAAAAGCTATTCCCAAAAACATTCTCCTTTCAGTTACCATCTCTTAAGCACAGCTTATCCGGCTCTGCTGGCTGAGCCGTAGCCCAGACTTTTTGGGTTCCCACCTCCATTATTCCAGCTTAGGATAATCAGCTCCAGCCAAACACATGCCCACCACAACACACACAATCTTCACTGTATCAGCATGTCTGTGGGCCTGTCTTTCAACCTGGCTGTTTCTTTGGTATTAATCTCAATAGCAGATGGGGTACAGTGCCAGAAAAATAGCACTGGACTTGGAGTCAGAAAAGCCATGTGTTACTAATGGCTCCGGCACTCTTTGAATGTGAGGTCTTGGAATGACACAGACTTTAGCTGCCTTTTGTATAATTTGTAAATGACATTGTCATCTGACCTATCTATGCACTCCTCCTATCTGCAAGTAGTAATTCTCAAAAACATAGGAAAATACCTATCCCTTGAGTGGGCAATTTTGGAGTCATCTGAGCCTCCTGAATCACTGTCTGCTACCTTGGGAAGATCTGGAGTGCAACCTTCCTGTTGTAAAAATCCAAACTAGGTTTGAGGGCTAGAAAGATTGCTCAGTGGTTAAGAATACTGGCTGTTCTTCCAGAGGACCCAGGTTCAATGGCCAGTACTCACATGGTAAGCTCACAGCTCTTTGTAAACACAGTTCCAGGGGCTCTAACACCCTCTTCTGGCCTCAGTGGGCACCAAGTATGCATATGGTGCACAGATTATACATGCAGGCAAAACACCCATGCACTTAAAATAAAATATTTTAAACTATTATTTAAAGAAGTAGGTTAGATGCCTGTGCCAATGATGTAGTGCTTATCTCTCAAAGGTCTGGGATAAGAAAAGAATTGAAAACCCAAATGCCTGTGGTGCAAAAATGGAGAGGGTAATGTAAAGTGTTGTCTTCCAACTTTTCATTTATTTTTGGCACTTAGCACAGAATGCCAGTCTCAAATGGTATACTGAGAACAAAGAGCCAAGACTGCTTGCTAGTCATGGGAAATCTAGCATCAATACTCCTGGAAATCATGAATATGAGGGAAAAAAGATGCCAAATATACCTGTCTTACTTAAGAGTTACTATATCTGTATGGAAAATACCATGACCAAAAAGCAAGTTGGGGAGAAAAGAGTTTAATTGGCTTTCACTTCCACATCACTGCCTATCATTTAAGGAAGTCAGGGACAGGATCTCAAGCCAGGAAAGCTCCTGGGGGCAGGAGCTGCTACAGAGACCACAGAAGGATGCAGCTCACTGTGACTTGCTCCTCAAGGCTTGCTCAGCCTGCTGGCTTATAGAACCCCCTAAGTCCAGGAGTGAAACCATGCACAGTGGGCTGGTTCCCTCAAACAATCACTATTTTAGAAAAATGCCTACAGGCCAATCATATGGAGTTTCTTAATTGGGGTTCCCTCCTGTCAGATGGATTTAGCTTTTTGTCAAGTCAACATAAAAAACTGTCCAGCAAAATACTTGAACTCATTTTTAAGTATATCATTGGGAAGCCATACTCAACGAGACTTTCAAATTTCAGATATAAAGAAGATACCTGTAGCTACTTCTGCCCATGCAATGGGAGCTTAGAATACATACATAACCATGATCCTTCCAAGCCTTGGAACACCAGGAGTCAAAACTACTTGAAAAGTATTGAACACATACTCTTAGGGTACATGGATTTAACATGTTTTCAACATGAGATTTGGTAGAAATTAAATAGGGGAATGTATGTCAGTTCTGCAATCACATCATACTTTCGTACAGGGATTATCACCTTGAGGCATCATTACACTTTTGAGATGCTTCAGGGCTCTGTATTCTAAATGTACTTCTGATTCTGTGTTCCTAACCTGGATTTACAGCCGCAGTTCCATCCATTCTCACTCAGGGACTTATCAACCACCCAGGAGCTTAAAAATACAGCATGAAGACTAGAAATATTTGGGTTTCATGGAATGGGATCCAGTTTTTCATAAGTCAGTGTTAGTCACTGTCCTCAGAATGAGGCTCCCAAATCTAGCAATTGGCTTCTTATTTTTTTCTGTATCTAAGAGTAAGCATGTTCTCCAACTTGTCCAAGGCTATTGTCCTGTTTTTAATTTTTTCTGACACCAGAGTGTTTGTGCATTATAGTCTCTGCCCTAAATAAGACCTAAATTTTTACCAAATTCTCTGTTGCCAATCACAAGGCCCACCTAATTTCTACAAATCACTTACTATAAATTTTCTCCAAGGTCTTGATGTAAGTTGCTCTTCTAGAGCTTGTACTAGCCTGTCTTGGGTATGTGATGTTCTACCCCAATGTCCTTCCTCACCTGGTCTGTGCCTACTTTTAAAAGGTAGAAATTTTCTTTTGATCAGATGGGGCTAAGTGTTAGAAGCTTGGGCTTTGGCATGGTAAAGTCATGCAGGAAAATTTCAGCTCTGCTCTATGTTAGCTGTATAACCTTTAATAATTTAACTAATGTTAAGTTAAATTAATGAAATTCCAATAAGAAGGCTGTTGTCTTGTCTACTGAATTTAATGGTGCACACTAAATCCTAGCACTTGGAATACTGGGGCAGGAGGATGACAAGCTCAAAGCAAGTGTTGGCTACATAGTAAGACCTTGTTTCAAACAAAAATCAGAGAGACATAAGGAGGAAGAAGAAAAGGAAGAGATGGTTATTATGAGAATTAAAAGATTGTATTCATTCATAAATGGGACATTTGTTTTTCTTTGTGAGGTATTCTACTAGTCAGTTACCACAAAACAGAGAGGTTCCCAGTACTACTAACAAACAAAACACACGGAAATTAGTAAATGTTTTGTAACTGCTACTTATAACAATGATAACAATGGCTAGGGAACATTTCATTTCAAGTGTTTAACCGACATCTCTACAATACATCCTGACACCTGCATTTTCTGTTTGAGCAAGGCAACATTATGATCAGTCAGAACACTGCACTTTAATTTGGTTGAGAATTTATCTCAGTGCTAGAGGACTCAGATCAGAAGTAAAAAGCTTGTGTTCAGTCCCTGGTACTAGAAAATAATGAATAAATGAGAGCTCTTTTGGGAAAGTACTCTGTCTAATGTTAGCAATTCTTCCCAAACCTTGATTTTTTCAGAAAATAATGAGAAAATATAAATCTATATATCTGTATCAATAAAGATGATATAGAACATGTTAAATTTGTGTTATAAGCACATATACTATATGCTATTGTTACAGATGTAATTAACTAATCCACCTTTTTTACTCTCCCTTATACACATATGTACATTATATGTTTATACATAGTGACATAATGAAATATGTAATGTATGTATTGCCATGCAGTATACTTATCATTAATTATACAGCCAGGTATATTAGATCTGAATAGAAAGGCCACTTCTTTAAGGTACCTCTGTTCAGATAATCAGTCTAGCTCAGTTGTGGTGCTATGGGTAAAGTATTGCATAAGTGCACAACAAGGGAAAGATACTTTTGATATGAGCATCTAAGAAAGATTTCAACCTAGAGATGGTCCCAAATAGGAAGGAATTCTTTATTGTGAAGTGTGAGAGAGGCCATAGCCAAAGCAGTGGAAGAAGGTAAGAAGACCATGGCCTACCACACTCACTCAAGTTTCTCATATCTCATTAAGAAGATAGTGATTCCCTGAACAAGCATGTTTATTGTCTTGCTTGTTCCTTGACTGTTTGCATCTATCATTATTGCTAGTCCCTCAACCTAGAACTGACCTTAATACTTGCATGTAATTAAAATGGTATAAAGCAAAAAGGAGGAGAGATGGGATGGGGTGTTCTAGGGAGGGGAAATGGGGAAAGGGGATGACATCTGAAATGTAAATAAATAAAATATCCAAGAAAAAAAAGAAGATAGTGATTAAGGAATACCATTGTCAGGGTGGCACTCTCCAAGTCTTTCATACACTGAGACATCCAGGTAAAACATTCTTTCCCTTAAAAGGTGTCATATATGGTACAGTTTCTAGACTAGTGTTCATCTTCCTCTTCAAACTATGATCACCCTACTTGCTACTTAAAAATGAGCATCAGTATTTGAATTTATATCTCACAAGTTATCTAATACTTCAGAAAGCTACAATTTGTTCCTAGGACATTTTCTATATCCTGCAATAAGGATCCCTCTCAACTAAATATTGTGGAGTATTGTTTATAATGTAGGCAAAATGCTAGTAACAAGATGAACATACAACCTGATACTATACATTAACTCAAAAAACATTATAGTTTTTCCCATTTTTTGCAATTGAAGCAAGGGTATTTTCTCCATTTATTTAATGTCTTTTACTCCTCCCATAAGGATGGTAGAATTTTATTTAAATAAATCTCATGTCCCCAATTGAATTAATATTCAAGTATTTAATGTATTTTTGACTCCAATGAGAATGAATTTTCCTCCTCATTATAATCATCAGTTGTTCGCAATTAAAAGCACGTGTTTAATTTCTATTGGACTTCATGATGTTGCTAAGCTCGTTTATACCTACTATCTTATGATGAATTTGTGGGCCTTAGATATACACATTACCCTTCATAGTCTTTAATATTCAATAGGTCGATGAGAGATTGGTTTGCAAATGGCATTCATCTAATTTCTTTTTTCTTACTAACGCTATGGTTCATGTTACTAAGATTACTTTTGTAATGATAACATCTTTGTCCTGTCTTCATCATTTTAATGCTTCCTATTTTGTATGAGGACCCTCTCTTTTCTACATGTACATGTAGGAGGCATGTGCACATATGTGTACAGAGGCCTGGGTTTAATGTTAGATATCTTCCTTAATCACATTCTACACTTTTTCAAAATGAGGTTATTCAAAATAGGGTTTCTCTGTGTAGTCCTGTTTGTCTTGGAACTTGCTCTGTGGACCAGGACTGGCCTCAAACTCAGAGAGATCCACTAGCCTCTGTCTCCCAAGTGCTGGGATTAAAGAGTTTGCACC
The DNA here is from genome assembly GCA_021653895.1 of Mastomys natalensis. NCBI lineage: Eukaryota > Metazoa > Chordata > Mammalia > Rodentia > Muridae > Mastomys > Mastomys natalensis. The sequence goes on along the minus strand of JAJTUV010002182.1, from coordinate 151,832 downwards.
ACCACTGCTCAGCCCTCTGACTTATTATTTTGATATTGAGTCTTGAGTTCACTGATACAGTTAGACTAGCTGTCCAGTAAATTCCAGAGAATCTTTTGTCTTCATCTCTTCAGCACTCGAATTACAGGTATTCACAGCCACAACTAGTTTTTATGTGGATCTTGGGTACTGGATTCAGGTCTTCAATGTCATTTCCAACTGTCCACAAATAGTATTCTGTGTTTTTGTATTGTGATTACAATGCTTATTTTCATTTTATCATCTTGTACTCCTGAGTTTACATTTCCACCTGGAGACTTTTTAATTCCATTTTTGTCTCCAGCACCCCAGGCTAGTGTGGAGCTCAGTATATAGACCAGCTGGCTCTAAACTCACGATCCTTTCTCTTCCATTCTCAAGTGTTATATTAAATGACATTTCCACCATGCCTAGCACAGATAAAATTTTGAGTGGTATTATTTTTTATTTATAATTGTCAATAAATAATGAATATCCAGAAGCATGGTTAGCTTCAATGTTTCTTTTCTTATCCTTTTTTCTGATCTTAATATTCCATACTATTTTCTCAAAGTATAGATTAGGAATTAGATAAACTAGTACCAGTTAAATACCTAAAACTCATTTGTAAGAATTTTTTATTCTCATAGAAAAACATGGCATAGGAAAAAAAAATGAAGTTTATACTCAGATCTCTGGACTCGGATATTAGCTCCTTCATTTATTTGCTATGTTATTCAGGCAAGTCATTGAACTTTCATGAGCCTATATATCAGCTGTAATATGATTTTACTAATAGCCTAATAGTCCCATATATAATTAGTAAATGGATTAAAACTTACATATGCAGAGAGGGGTGTGTGTGTGTCTGTGTGTAAGGGGGGAAAGAGTGAAGAAAGAAGAGAAAGAAAAGGGGGAAAAGCTAGAGGATGAAGCAAAATAGGAAGCAGAAGGAGAGGAGAGAATGGTGGCAGCAGAGACAGCCAACTAATCAACAGTAGTACACAATATAAAATCATTATTAGCACTGCTCTGGCCCTTGGACTTTTATATTAATCTACTGTGGCTAAATATCCATGGGCTTTGTTGGTTGCTTGGTAATAATTTAATGGCTTCTTGTATTTTTTTTTTCCTCTGGTATTGATTTATTCATGTTTCCTACTTAATCTTGCATGAGATTTTATGGTTTGTAATTTTGCAGGGAGTCATTCATGCTCATTCTGATTTATCTGATTTATTAGCATACATTAGAAAGTATTCTTTCTCACCATATTTCTAAATCTTTTACATTTGTTGCCAGGCTTTCCATCTCATCCTTAATTTAATGATTCTGTTTCCACCTCCTTTTTAAGTTAAGCACACAGTTGCAATTTTTATTTTTTAAAATCATCTATATATTTATCAGCTTTTTTCCAGAGGTTCATTTGAGCTTGTAGGCTTATTATTCATCCACCCACTGTTGCTGCCTTCTGGCATTGCCCCTACTGAAAGACAGGAGGTGCAAGCACAATTCATTATGCATTACCTTTCCTTTTTGAAAAAAACATAAACATCTAATGAAACTCATCTTCCTCTAAGCACCATGTGAGCAACTCTCCATATTATATTGCTATATTCAACTCATAAAAGCTCAAAAAATTGCTTACCTTACTGAAAAGTATGAGTGATTGGTTGCATAATTCTCTCAGAATCAAGGTGTTAGGTTTTATTATGAGTATGCTGTTAATTTGCTATTTATCTCTTAGTATGGTTTCAATAAACACTTTCTTGGTATTTTTATCTTTTCATTTTTACAAAGTATGTAATGTATTCCATGCATATTATTAATTTTAAGAATGGGCTCTATACATTTGTGAAGAAGTTTTATCACCAACTTCTGAGTAAATAATGTGATTAGCTTGAAATTTATGTTGTCCCTTTTTAATTAAAATAAGAGCAAGAAAACTCTAAGAAATGTATGTTTTACTTTTCAGATTCTAATCTTAATTATGGGAATTTTTCCAAAGGAATATTAAATGCTGTTAGTTAATTCTCTAATGTTGCTATTTAATATAAGAATGACAGTTTAAGCAAAATATTTCAATGTGTTCATTTTAATCAAATGTTGTAATTCAGGACATTTGATGTGACTAGCACAGTAAGATCTCCAATTAGCAGAGTAAAAATACAATTGAAATATAAACACATTTCTAAGTAAACAGCTATGGTTCATAAGTGAAAAGGTCGTTCAATTCTTGGTGGAAAAGAAATGTTACTGTGGACAAATACATATTCATAATTCCAGGTTATACAAAGGTGTTTTCATTGAAAATGGTCTTAGATTTCTTAGTGACTGATAGAGACTACAAACCATTAGTTCCCAGAGTTTGGCCATGTAACCATTCATTCTCAACATGTTGAAGAACTAGCATTTTTCATGAATTATACTTCAGAAAATACTGTTGATAAATAACCAGAGAAGATTTCCAAAGATAGGGCTGCCTGGCTTCTGGAAGAAGGTTTCCCAGGCAAGGACAAATCTGCATCAATAGAAGGCTGTTCAAATTGAAGGTAGTTCTTAAAGGACTATGAATAAAAATACAAAATGTTAATAGAAAGCTGGAGCACAGAAATTACAGATGATTAAGATGCAGCTTGTTGAGAGGGCTGGTCCAGTGGCTAATGTATATATTTCAAAGGACCAAAGACAGAGATTGCCCTTCTCAGGTTATACAGAACACATGGACCAGTTTCACTACATATTCAAGTTCTCTACCTCAGGTGGATATTCAAAGTTGTTAGCAAGCATCCTATTTGTCCAATTTTTTTTTCTATTTTTCAATCCAGCTCACATTGTCCATTCATCTTTTTCTTCAAGCTTGACTTCACTATCAAAACAACTCCTTCTTCCCTCTCCTTCACCTGCTACTCTTCCATTACACTGAATTACACACGGCACAGAATGTATCACAGGTTTTCTTGGCACTGGAACTTTGCTCATGCTGCTTCAGCTTAGTGATTTTCCTGTTTTGGTTGATTATGACCACACTTAAACACCACCTCCCACACAACCACTTTACCTCAATTATGTCCAAATGCAAAATAACTTCTTCACATACTCATGGTTGTCAACTAGTATCATGATGTCTACACAGGACAACTTATCAACAGCCAAGCCTTCCTTAAGCAGAGGAACTTTGTGGGTCACTGTTGAGACTATAATATACAACCTAGAGTAGTTCAAGAAGAACACATATGATGAGCAATTGAGCACAAAGTCATTAAATTAAATAGAAATAATCACCCCTTTGAAAAGCTCTTTCTATTTCTTCTTACCAGAGCTGGGACAAATGTTCCTACTGTGTGCTTTCCAAGGTCACCAAACTTCACTCACTAGATTGTAAGTTTCATGCTTATGTAGCAGGCTTTCTAACTAGTGTGAACCTTGTGAAGGAAAAAGGAAATGTTATATTGAAATCTATAACCACATCTCAGAAGATTCAAGAGCCCCCCTAGGTTTCATGATTCTCTAGAATTCACAGAATTCAGGAAATTGTCACACTCACATCTACATTGTATTCCAACAAATCACAAAAAGCAAAAATCTATAGAGGGCAAAATGCACATAAAGCAAAACCTGGGATGAAACAGGGTGAAGCTTCCGAGGTTTCTCTTCCAGTGAAGCTGCAGAAAATATACTTAATTTCTACACCAAATTGTGGTGACACATGTGAAATGTCAGGCATACTCATTAAACTCAGTGCTCAAGGATTTGGCAGGCAGAAGCTGGCCAGGCAGATACTTCCTGCCAGGCATATAGCAAAGTTCCAGACGCCACAAATGAAAGGAAGTGTTCTGCATGAGCCACATTGTTTGCTCAGACAATTTAGACACTATGTCATTTAGAAAACTGTTGAGAAGCTTCTGAAATTCAAATTCTCAGGTGCCAGCCAACAAACAATCATGTCAGCTAGCCTTTCAAAAGAGAGCTAGCAGGTCTTCTATGTCATCTCTTGTCTTCACAATCCATAATTCCCAGGACTGTTCCTGATACAGAAAACCTATTCATGCACCAATGCATGAAGAATGAATGAGTGGCAGACAATGAGACAGACCAATCACTTATGTCATCCCATGGCTTTTCACAATGATCCTGTACCCAAAACATCCTTAGTATAATTGTTAACAGATAAAAACTGACTCTGAGAGGTTAGACAGCATATCAGAGCCACAGCAATAAGGTTAGAATTTGATTTCCTGGATGCCTAATATAGTCACCATGCCACTGTCTTCATAGTACAAATGGCTATTTGAGAAGAATGTAACAGCAGCAAACAAGTCAAAATATGTAACAAAAACAGTGTGGTTAGAGAGAAGAAAAATCCCAAAATGGTTTTAGACACATGTCAAATAAGTTTTCAAAAGTTCTCAAGAGACATTCATTGGTTCTGGGCACTTTCTGCAGAGTGCCACATCCTCTTTGGAATACCTTCCATTCTCTGAAGGTAACCACTTAGCTGAGGGAAAAATGAGTCATAGGCCACTATACCATTTGAGATAAGGTGTGTGCCAGAGGTCCAGCCATGTTCCTCAGGTCTAAGCACATGGAAGCCCATCAAAGGACTCAGTTAAAGGTACCAAAAGTCTCCAGACTTTAAGAATCCCACAATATGGATCGACAGGAGGAAATGTTTCCTGCTCACATTAAAATAGTTTACATGTGCCTAGGGAAAAATAATTTAAACATTAGAAGACTCTTCATTTTTGTGGGTTCATTTTAAGTTTATTAATTTATTCATTCAAACAAATGACTTTGTAGAATAACATGCCAGGATAGATACTAGATGCTAAGATACCATAGAAAATAAGGTACAGTGCACAATGTAAAAGGTACACAAGGAATGGAGAAAGAGAGAGGTCTATGCACTGTAGAAAAGTATGCAAAGGCACTGAGGTAAAAGTGATTACACTGTTCCGCTCCTTTCTTCTTTAAATACTATACAGTTTTCTTTCTGTGTATTCATAATGGTTCTATTCCTTCTGAACTTTAAAGACAGATATCTTACCTAGAGTGTCACAAGCATATTGTCTCAAAAGTGCTTTTCTAAATCAATGCTAGTTCAAACTAAAAAGATTTTACCTACCTCTCACCATAAGCTGTCCTGTGACTCCTGATCCTGGTAAGTCAAATCACAATGTTGGTCAATCCAGACAACAAGAAACCATTTTTGACAGCTCCCTTGTCCTCACAGAAAAACTCTACACTTGACCCACAGTTTGCCCATCAGGCAAATCTTCGGGTGAGCTTATTGTATTAGTTGAGGTTACAATTGCTAAGATGAAACACCATGGCCAAAAGCAACTTGGGGAGTAAAGGGTTTATTTTACTCATAGTTCACGATCAAAAGCAGTAAGGGCAATGACTCATTCAGGGCTGGAGCCTGGAGGCAGGAGATGAGGCAGAGGCCATGGAGGAGTGCTGTTTACTGACTTGTTCCTTATGGCTTGCTCAGCCTGCTTTCTTTCTTTCTTTTTTTTTTAAGGACCACCAGAGATATCACCACCCACAGTGATCTGGCCCTAATCCATCAATTGTTAATTGTGAAAATGCCCAGCCCAAAATGACAAGCCCAGAGAGGTATTTTAATGATTCTCTAGGCCTTTCTTGGTCTACTTGAATTTACAGTAAAGACTAACCATCACAACCATGAAGATGGATATCAAATGAATTCTACCAATTTGTCTAGTTCCTAAAAGGCACATAGTAGGGACACTAACCATCTCAAAGGAAGTGTCTGACAATGCAACTCAGTGAACGTTATCGTCCGTAAACACAAAGCCATGGTCTTGATAAACTTTGGTAATCACACACTGATTATCTCAGGACCAGAAAAAGAGGTCCCTAGAGTTCAAGGCTGAACAGAGACATTTCAAGACGTCAAATAAATGCTCTGCCAGAGGAGCCTGGTGTCAAAGTGAGCCAACCTCATGTCTTCTATGGGACCTAAACTGGTCCCATAAACACTAGTTGTTTAGAAGTACATCTGTTTCCAAACTGAGTTGTGATAAATGTGTTTCATCACATTTTTCTAAGCTGTAAGCAATGACTGAGATGTTTATTGTCAATATTTTAGTTGTCAAGTGAGAAAATAGCACAGATAATCAGTTACAGGTTCTGTGGATAAAAATGACAACTGAAAGAGAAAACGATAAAAATATCACCACATAAAAACATAAATGGCATCACAGACAATCAAACAGACAAAGTGTAAAATTTTAGAGAGTAACAAAATTCTTTCCAAGAATACCTCAATTAAGTACATAATTGTTTAAAACTTGTTACTAAATAGCATATCTTTATTTCTTAAGAGTTTAAGGGAACAAGTAGCTTTAGACTTTCAGGTGTATAAAGGTTAAGAACAAGGACTGCCTATGTTTAACTCATAGTTCAGTTACTTTCAAGACATGTGTCCAGTCTTATCTCTTTGAGCCTTGCCTTCCTTCCTTCCTTTGAAATGGCAGAGATAATCCCCATTTCAATTGTTGCTATAAAGGTTAAATGCATTAGTATAGAAAAAGAACAGAGTGAAGAGTCACCAAATGTGTTTTACTTTCATTGTGATGGTGGCTGTCTTTATTCATATAGAACATGAGCTGAAGGCTGAAGAAAAACAGGCAAGCGATAGCTCTGATAGATTTTTGAGTGAAAAGAAAAATGGGAACTTAGAGAATTACCCAAAGCTATTCATGACAAAATGTAACAACACAGTGTCAAAGAGAGGGCTTAGCAGCATAATTTTTGTTGCCTTCCCCTTGGAACTGGTAATTGAACACAGAGTCTTGCCTAAGTTAAGTGAGCACCCTACCACTGAGCTTTATACTCAGCCCTAAGGCTTAGCAATGTAAATACTCTCTTCAAGCTTGAAAAACCAAATAAACAATACAAACAACACAGGGGATTAGAGTGCCTATGGGAAATGTCTTGCTTTGAACCATGCTATAGTGATTTACAAAAGGAAGCCCAAGGTCTTTAAACTCATTTACGTCTAGATATGTATTTGGTAATCTGGGTTATTGATTCTATATAACTCTTGACTCTATTAGTAGACCAGTAGTTTGGAAAATCCTCAACTGTCTCCATGGCCATCTGTAGGATGCCTAAGACATTTCCAACTGTGCCATGCTTTGTAAAAGGCAACAGGTTTCCACACATCAGTCATAACATGTGCCTGGCTGAATGTGGACTATTTACAAAATAATAACAGTTAAAAAATAGTCATTATGCCCTTGCTCTCATTGGAATGGGCAATAAGTTTGAATTAGAAACATTCACATTAATGGAAGTTTAACATAGTGTAAAGGGGTATATACTTCAGTACTGTTAGCTTCCTGGGGTTACAGGAGACATTTTAGCAAGGTAAGTACTCTACAGATGTGATGACTCAGCCAAGGAAGGCTGCCCCATTTCTCTCTGATTTGGATGTGCTTAAAACAAACGATTTCTAGACTTGTAGGCAAACTAACCCCCAAAAAGAGTTTCTAGGTGCTGGAGAATATTTCTATCCAAGGTAGATATAAGCTCAAGACTCCTCCAGACAAGGACTGCAGAGAGTGAGCTATGATAGGTATGATATTCAAGATCTGGTCGCAAAATAAACATGGCGGTACATACCTGGAGTTTCAGTTCTCAAAAGACTAAGGCAATAGGATTATTGTGAGTTAGAGGGCAGCCTAGGCTACATAGTGAAGCCTATCTAAATATACACACACAAATGCTGGCCCAAAGAGATGTCGAAGCATAGTGTCTCTTAAGCCTGGCTGACTGTATAAATTTACCCAATCTTCTGGTGCAGTATGAGGTTCAAAGAACAGTCTTATCTTGCTTCTCAATATCTACCACACAAATATGTTAGTTGTTACTTGCCTCCATAATTTCTATCCCAGTAATCAACTCTAGAAAACATCCACTCTCAAGATGAAAACTATTGGTTCAAAAAGCTAGAGGAATGGGCCATGAAGAATAAAGTGAATCCTCTGGGCCTTCCCTTTTTGTTCTCTTTAGGTACTACTATCCTCACAACCACAATAGAACTATTTCTACCAGAAACCTATTAGTTAGGAAGGCCTGGATAAACCCTGGCCTGTATCAAAAGGACTGATTGCAGTCCAGCGCTGCTCTGGACAGTTGACTTCAATCTGGATGAAGTTGTACCACACCCTGCCAGGTATGGAGGAAAGAACTTATTTTCTGGGATGGCAGTTCCAACTGGTACTACATTTAATGTCTGGTTCCAAGCTATGCATGGTAGTACATGCCTGGGATTCTAGCTCTCAGAGGGCTAAGGCAGTAGAATTGTTGAGTTCCAGGCCAGTTGGGGTTATATAGTAAGCTTCCTTCTTGAATCCTGTAAAATCCTGATACTTTCTTGCTTGCTGCAAAGAGCCTTAATAAGGACCCACAATTTAGGAGGAGAATTCTACCCATGTTAGAATGGCATCAGAACCTCCATAGCAATGACACTCAATACTTTGATCTTAAAATAAGTGAGAACCAGTAGAGCAAAAAAAGGGATTTCTAGGGAAGTAAATCTGAGCACTGCAGTAAGCTAGTATTGCTATGGGTTATATTTTTTAATACGTAGTATATAAAAATATGGCCTGGGTCAACCATAGTGGAGGACAGCTGTAATTCAAGCACTCTATAAAAAAATCAAAGAGGATCAGGAGTTCAAGGCCAGCCTGGGCCACACAGCAAAACCTTTTCTTAAAACAAAATATAAATAAATAAAAATTTAAAACATCAAAATATGAATGAATTTTAAAAGCTATTGAAGTATTATTTAAATTCCAATTAGCAATCCTATACCTAGTACATATTCATATGAATAAAGCAATTGCATAGTAGCAAATCTTTTGTGAAAAGAATTATATTTTATGAAAAGTAACCATAGTTTTCAAACAACAAAAATGCAAATAAGAAGAAATGTTATACTTCTGCAAATCTCTTTAATGCCTAGCTTAATAGAAAACAGATAGGTTCGTATATTTGCTTCTGTTTTCAACTGTTTTGTTGAGATATATGAAGAAACTCAAATATTACCTACACATTGAACTCAGAAAAGGTAAGATATCTCAGTCTCCCTCAATGAGTACTGGCAGCTTCCCTGAACTGGGTTCATGGTCATCAGAGTGGGGAAGAGGTGTGGAAAAAGGGTTACAAAGAGGCATCTTGGAAGAGAAGGAAAGTGTCATTATATAAATTATTGTGACAGCTTCATGGTACATACAAATGTCAAACATCGAATTATAAATAAGGCCAGAGATGACAGATAATTCCAAGGAAGTAATGTGTCTTCTAGATACAACAGGACAAATGCACATGTGAACTCACGGAGACTGTGGTAGCACATGGTTCACACAGGTTCAAGACAGACAGGGCACCAAGATTGAGAGAGGGAAGCAGACGTGGGCTCCCACCCACAGTTAAGACTCTCTACCTGTAACTGGTACCTGAAATTAATTTTCTCCCATGGAGTGTCTGTCATTCAGCATATTAAGCACACTTAAGGGTAGGCCTCAAGCCTAGCAGTAGTAGGCCAACACAGACGAAACTCAGTAGTATTTTTGTAGGCTTTCTGAGTCATAATGCATTCTTTTGTTTTGTTTGTCTTGCTGTCCTTTTGCTTGTATATAATGGTTTCAGATTTTGTGTCTTTACGGATTTTGTTGTAGTGTGTTGCCTATGCTTTTTCTTCTCTCGCCCCACATTCATATCACCAGTTACATCCAGAATATGCCTGCTTCTTTAGACTGGAACTTCATATACTACCCAGAAACTACCTTCTTATATATAGGCACTATAGTTCATGTGAAAATGTCTCAGAACCAAGCATAGTATTTCCCCAGTAAAAAGAGTATGTTTGTTGGGAGTAGCCCATTTAATAAAGCATGCAATCTAGTTTTATAAATGAAGAAAATGAAAGAATGACTCTGAAGCCAATTACCCTAAAGATATAATTCCAAAATAATACAGTCAGAAGGCTGTAATATAAGTGGGCTTTCTGATATTAGTGGTCACCGGTTTATAAATCTATAAAATATTATGGTAAATCTCTAAGAAGCTTTGTTGAAAACCATGAATAAGTAAATATTGTATGTCTGTCTTCAACACTCAAAGGCCAGGAAAGGTCAACAAAACCACATTCAGAAATCTGCATTTAAGCTATTCACTTTAATGAATATTCTCTGAATATGGGGAGCCACAATAATAAGTCCTGTAGTCCCAGAGGCATGGAGACCTGGGACTTATAGTGATAATCTTGAGAAGGGTCTAGTAGGATCCCAAACTCCCTTCCCATAACACAGAAATTTGTCACATAGGTAGGTGGCATAGGTCCTGTGCCTAATTTGTCAACAGTAACAAATCTTAAGTACAATTTTGAGTTACTCAAAACATCATTACTTTTCAAATGCAACTTGGACTTGGTCCCCTGCAATCTTAAAATGGCCTTGACCTTTACTGCTGTCAATCTAGGTGATTTTGGTAGTGTATTTACAAAACCCTATTATTTCCCTTCAGGATTCTTTTTCTCTACTTTTCAACTTTTCCCTCTATTCATTCAGAATGCTCACACTGACTTTTTTAAAATTGTAATACTTAACACATCATTCAGTTGCACGATTTTAAAGGCTTTCTGTTTCTAGACCTATCTACATAATAGAGACTACTGGAATCCTTGAGATTAAGGATGTAAAATTACATTAGAAATATGGAATTGAAAGGAAAAGAGAGAGTACTTTGTGTAACAGACACAGGGACTCAGTCTTGACAAATGCTGAAAATTGAAAGTTCTCCCATTTATAAGGGATCCCCACTCATTGTATCTGTCTAGGGTGTGTGATGAGAGAAAACTCTGTTTAAGTTTAAAGTGTGCTAAGAATAGCAGCTGAGTATCTGGGTCAAGATTCCCATTCAAGTAATTACATTTTTCCAACCAAATGCTAATTAGCACTACTTAAAAACACTGTGAGATAGTGTCACTTGATAAGATTATTTGACCAGATGTATGCCCACAGAATGGAAAGCAACACAGATACCCACATACATTACTTTTTATGAACTGAAAATCCCTTACTCAAAGGTGAGTCTCTGCTAAAGGCACATTGACAGCCCATTAAGAGAAATAAAATTCATGGGTATGTTCTTTATAAACTCTTCACAACTAATAATGAATAAGTTACTGACTTGCCCAGAAAAAGATCCTATACAAGTAGTTCACTCGTCCAGAAACCAGGTAATAATGGAAAGAGGAACAAAACAAGTCTCTAGGAGGTGCACATCTGTGCAGCTTGAACACACTCATGTATTCTCATGTGTGCGGGTGTAAGCACACATGCACACACACACACATACACAAATAAATATTTTTAAATCCAAATTTTGAACACATTTTGAAACCAACTTGAACTAGTTGAGAGTCACAGACCAGCCTGGATCACAGAAAACTTAGATCATAATAACATTAAAATGGCATATGTTTATAAACTGGTAAACTGTATAATTGTTTTATATGTTATATTTATAAGTAAATTTTAATTACTCCACAAATGCAAAAGTTCATTCTTAACAACTTTTAACTATCTAATTGAATTTTTCCCTTATGTATGTAAATTATATATAATACTGTGTGCTATAAAATAAGTAAGCTTTGTGTTTCTATTTCTTATAAATCACAAATATATACACGAAAAATAAAGATTAAATTTATCTTTGTTATTCAAATAACATGTGTGGCAACTGGGTATGGGCAGTAAAAATGCTTTTTAGAACAGCAGTGAAAAATTTATAAAGCTGGAGAAAAATGTAGATAAACTCCATTGCACAAACAGAAACATATTACACAGGGAGAATCAAGGAAGTACATCTGTGTACTAGAATCAGTGCATCAAGAGGAAACCATTCCTTAAATCATGTGAATCAAGAGAAAAAAACATATCCAAAGAAATAGTACGTTCAGAATGAACAAGCACAAAAGATGGAGGAAGCCCCGTGGCAATTACCAGGGTGATTAAATTAAAAAACAAGGTCAATCTGTACTGAGCTACAAGAGTTCCTGTGGGGACCAGCGCACAGGCCACACACACAGAGAAGTCTTTAACCATATGCTAAAACCTAAAAACTGATGTACCAATGGAAACAATCCACCTCTAGGGCATGGGCTACATACTGGGGCTAATTGTGAGCCAATATGGGGGGCGGTGTCTAAAATAATACCTTGACCCAGAATGGACAGATTGCCAAGTGAGTTCTGCTTATTCTCATTTGGGATTTTGGGGTTCCCAGACTCAATGATCATTCCGGCCTAGACTTGTTGAAATGACTTTCCACTGTCCTGGGAGAGGGGAATTAAATCTCTAAGAGAATGTTTAAAAATGTTTTAAAAGTTCTGATCCATCCTATGACAAAATTGAATATATTTCCATGCTTTTGTCAATGGCTCACCTGCAGGTTCTTGCACACAGCCTTCATCTTGTTCAGGAATGTACTCTTACTTCTAACATTTTGTGCTCTCTGCTACATGACTCCCTCTTCCTTCTCATTTTTAAGTCTCGTTCTTCTCTTTTTCTCCCTTGATCACTCTGAACTGAAGTTAAACTGAGTCTTTCTACCTCAGACCTCCAATAAATGAGTCCAGGAGTATTTAAGGACTCACTGGACTGTAAGCTCTGTAGAGACAGAGTTAGTCCTTATCCTTTTAATCAATGCAACCCCAGGGTCTACTCCAGATTAACAGTTTGTTCAAATATTGATCAGATTCAACTGAAATGCATGGAAGGGAGATTTGGCATCTGGCGAGGCCTTGGACTATTGGCAATTCATTCTATAGACAACTGAAAACTTCAATTAAGGACAGTTCCCACCTGGACTCTATTTTTTCCAGCTAGTTTTGTTTATATAGGAATTTTCTCATTGTCTATTGCTACAAGAAATTTTTCAGCCACAAGTGCCAAAATGCTTATGAAGACATTTAAAAAGTCCTCAAACTTAAGCTCAAGACATTTGAGGATCTGAGAATTTGTTCTATCCCTTATCAGGGTTCTGAGTTTTCCAGTGTTCACTCTGGTCTAATGTTGACTCAATGGATGGAATTAAGATGAGTTGGGCCACAATTTCTTCTAACTTTCCTTCTTCAGGTTCTTATGTTAATTGTATTTAATTTATATGAATCAAATTTTTCCTATTTTGCTGCACAAAATGGAAAGACTTCATTTTCCTCAATGTGAGATGTAGGGGAACGAAACAGGAAAATAAATACTATTATGGATTAAATTGTGTCTTTGGGAGAAAAAAGGTTCAAATCCTCTCCTTCAATAACTAGGAATAGGACTTTATTTGAAAAATAGCATCTCTTGATAGGTCACCAAGGTGAGGTAAGGTCATAATGGATCAGAGTGGACTATAATCCAGGGATTTGTATGCCTCCGTTGTGAGAGAGAAACAGGGACACAGAGAACAGGGCAATGCATGCTTATATACAGAAGACTCTGGTAAGACAGAGAAAACAGACTGAAACATCAAAGGCTTCTATCCACTACCAGAAGTGAGAATACTCTTCTCTTGAGTGTTGAGAAGTAACCTGACCCTACTAGTTTCTTTACCTCAGGCTTCTAATTTTCAAAATTCTTGAGTATATATGTCTGTTGTTTCAAAGAACCAAAGTTGTGAACATTTGATCCTGCAGTCCTAGGAAACTATAACAAATGCCATATTGAGAACAGAGAACATACGAACACATAAAAGATACTCTAATTTCATATAAGATCTAATACATCTGGACTGTTCCTTATAGGCAAGTTCTCACTTTCTAGTAGTGGTATTTCTTAGGTCTGCTGGCAAGATGGGGCTTTGGCTATGTAGAAAGCCAGCACATGGGCAAGAGCCGGAAAGGAGAGCAAAAAATAGCCTTGCTTAGAGTCATATAAGGCTGGTCTACCCAGAACATTTTGTACTGAACACAAAGCAGTCCATAACTCATCATTTAAAGATCACCGATGAAGTGATGTATTTACCAAGCCAAAAATTAACAATGGTACCCTGGACAACATATCAGTTCTCTTAAAGGGATAGATAAGTATATAACATGCTTCTGGGACCAAACAACTTTGAACAAGGGCTCTTCTGGAAATGTCAATTTAGAGGCGAGGACCCAAACAACCACTGCATTTTAATTTTAGATGTCCCCAATACTAAAATGACAATAGGCACTGAATACTGGCAATAACAAAAGACTCAATTGCCTTTCATCAAGCAAAGGCTTCTAGAGACAAAAAGTACAGTCTTATGATAATAAAAATGATATGAATAGTGTAGCCACAACCCACGGCTTAGTCCACAGATCTGAACTTATGTAAGAGAAAATAAAAGCCATGTCTTTGTATTTAGAAAACACTAAGCCACAAAGAATCACAATGTGCTTTTCTTTTCATTTGTATGAGAGCTAACATTAATCCAATACCTCTTAAATTGTACCAAGTACTTTTGGAAGCCCTCTTATTTGAAATATCTAACTTAAGCCAGCAATGCTGTGAGGTAAATAGCCAGAAGGCATTCATCCTCTAGATTAGGAAATGGAGGCTCAGAGAGGCAAAGGTCCACCACATATCATGTAGTTTATATGCTAGAATGCCAAGTCAAGCTGGGTAGTTCTCAGTCTATTTGGAACTTTCCTCCTCTATCTCACTCCCATTTTGGATATTTGGTTTTTTAGTATTTTTGGTGAGAGCATATCTCTGTGTATCCCTGGCTGTCCTAGAACTCACTTTGTGGATCAAGTTAGCCTCTAAATCACAGAGATCTGCTTCCTACTGCCTCCTGAGTGCTGGGATTAAAGGCATCCACCACAACTGCCTGGACTGTTTGGAACTGAATGGTCCATATGCGCCTTTTAGGAACAGGAGCACATAGAGATACAAATAATTAATCTAAGACTAATAATATGTTTATAAATAGTAAATGTTCACTACATGGAACATCAACGACATCCCTCCACTATTTGCTCAGGTGTTAGGTTAAGATCCAATGCAGAAAGTATTTTAATCTACTCCAACTATCTTCCAAAAGAGAGCTCTCCTGTGTCAGAGCTGGTAAATTGCTTCCAGAAGGAAAATCCCTCAAGTTCCCACCAAGAAATCTAATACTCGGATGAGAGCTGGCAAAGGAATCTAATTTTTTCATTTTGTTATTTGAGGACTGGGTCTCCAGTATGTAGTCCAGGCTGGTTCTGCACTTGAGATCCTCCTGCTGAGGGCTTGCTTAACATTTTTACTTCTAAGGAGGGCCCCATGAGTTATCATCAGCAGTCTGCAGCTGTGGACTCCCTGACTCACCATGGTAGAGTAGAAACTTATAATAGCTTAGGGACAAAAAGAATGACAAAAATGCTCAAAGGCTCATACTGACCAAACCCCCAAAGTCTTGCTCTAGTGGTGATTGTGGCACATTTATAAAGGATAAGTGTGTCCCTGGTGAACATCCAGTGCTAGAGAAGAACATGGTAAATACTTGCCCTGGAGATCCACTTCCTCCTATTTGCTTAGCAAGAACTCCCAACAAACACCAGGCCAGACAACAAAAGAGTATTCTGAAATTCATCCTCTCCACACTTCCAAAAGTACTTCGAATACTGACTTAGAGATTCCTCCCCTATTATTATTACTATTATTAAACCATCTTTTCATAGCAACTGCCAGGCCAGGGATAGGCAAGCCACAGCTGGAGGCTTTATTAGGATAAACCACAGACATCAGAGGTTTCACCAATGAGAGCAAAAAATCATTGAAACTTGGACTCCAGGGAGCTTCTCTGCATGGTGGCAATAGGAAGTTTACCCTGTGACGATAAGAGGTTACCTATGCACTTGGAACTGAGTGATGGACCTTTCCATTTAGCCCCACACCCAGAACCTAACTTCCATGTCAAAGAAGACCAATGTTTAGTAAGGCTTGAAGAAATATAATCTATTTGTGAATCATTCTTTAGGGACAGAATTCAAGGTTGTGAATATAAAGTTAGACATATAGCTTTGGGAAGGACCTTACCAAAAAGTACATCTATACACAAAATCTTTAGATTAATAATAAATCCATCTTTGCATACAGATCCTTAAATATCATATATGAAAAATGACCTCACATTTCAGGTTTACCCATACATTCTGTAGTTGAGCAACTCTAAAGTGCCACCATTCATCCCACTCCAGACTTTAGTCCCTCTTTGGAATCCTCTTCTATTGGGTGTGTTTTGATTCTGAACAACAGCACACTGTAAAGGTGACAAGATGTATATGACAACATATGCACAACTATGTTTTATCAGAATGTACCAGTTATCTCTTATTGGTTGGCTTAGAGACTTTTCTCTTGCTGTGATAAAACACTATGATCAAGGCATCTTAGAGAAGAAGGAGTTTACATAGGGTGTACAGTTTTAGAGGAGGAGTCCATGACCAGCATGTCTACGAGCAGTAGCTGAGAACTTACTTCTGATCCACAAACATGAGGCAAAGGGAGAGAGCTGGGAATGATGTGTACATTTAAAACCTCAAAACCAGCTCCTATTGGCACACTCCCTCCAACAAGGTAACACCTCCTAATTCTTTTCTCAAATGGTCCCACTAACTGAGGACCAACCTATGGTGGCCACTCTCTAATATAGATCTTATTTCTTAAGTTTTATCAAGCATGGCTCTAACCAGTGGAGCTTGTTACAAACTAGCGCTCATTCCTAGGAATTCTTTCAAAACCTCTAGCAGAGGAGGAACTGTTGTTTCATAAAATGAGGCTTTCATTAAACTTTGTTAATCAGTGCACTCTGGCTCCCATTCATTTTCATGCAATTGTTCTACTTCTAGAACTTTCCCCAGTTTTCTCATCTTCTCTCACCTCACTAAGTCAATGTTCTCATATTGAATACCTTTCCTTATCTGAAATGGCTCATCTCTTTCATCTATTTTTTCCATAATGATCTAAGCATGATCTTCCTAAAACTTTATTAGGAATGTCATACCTCTTCCTCAAAAATCTTCAGTGACAACTAAAATCTTTTTAACAGGATCATTCATATAAAAAGTAAATTTATAAAACAGGCAAAAATACAGAAAAGTTGAGATAAAACATACTCATGATTGGATATTATATAGCCATTGTAAATGCTGCTTTAAGGATCACTTAGTGACATTAAAATTATTTACAAAAATATCCATGATAATACGAAGGGAAAAGAGGAATTCATGATTCTCCCCTGAATAAACACTAAAAATAGGTCCTCACAAAATGTGACTATTTTATCCCTCTTGAGTGAATTATGCCACCCTTTTGGTATATCTATATTTTTGAGGTTATGTATAATGCACATGTAATAAAGAAAACTATAGTAACATACTATGTAAATAATGCATAGCACTTCACGTGTCAAATTGATTCTGCTAAACCTGGAGTCAAGAAAATACAGGATTCTTGCTATTTAGCTCAGCATCATCACCAAATATATCTACTCTCTGGCCACAGTGAAAAACAGGTGTTCTTCCTCACCTATGTACCATATCCCTTACCACAGGGTAGTCATCCTGGAAAGATACCCTCTCTTTTGTCACTACCACAACCATTAGACTTCTTGTTTAACTTTCAAAGTTCATGCCAAAAGTCAAATCCTCCAAAATTGTTTCTCTGATACCTTCCTGATAAAAGGCCTCCCTTTATGCTTCTCTATAGCAAGCCATTTGCTAGTTTATCTGTTCATTTCTTTACTGCTCAAACAGGCGCATGTCCAGGCACATAGCAACTAACAAGCTTTCCTCCCTGTCACAAAGCAAGCACTAAAGTAGCAGAGACTATGGCTGAACAGTGTGCAATGCTCCATTTGGCCCCAAGGCTTAGCAGTCACTTGTAAGAAAAGAAATGTTAAATGAAATAAAATAGAACAAAATAAATTCTGGCATCTTCTGGAAAGTTAGTATCATTTGATTCAATGTGATATCAACTACTAAATTAATTCAGCATGCTGAAGGATAGAGTGATCAAATGCTCAAGCTGAGGATATTGCCATACCATATCATAGGTACCACAAGGTACACTAAAATTTACAGATTAACACATTTGAACTTTATAGCAGACAATACATTAGGGTAAGAAAAAGTCCCAGCATCTCATACTAGGACTTTTGTCAAACTGAAATGAATATAAAGCTAAAGGAACTAGTCAACACAAAAAAGCAAGACTACAAGGAGGCTACTAGGAAAATCCAAGAGCAAAGGACACAATTCCAGTTATGATTTGAAGGAGAGGATTTCCAATATGAGAAAAGTGGGAAGAAAAATGACATTTGCTAACACTCTACCCTATGCACACTGGGACGATATGTGTCACAGTGTACCTGGGATACTTTTAGGAATATTTAGTCCTCCCTGTAACCCATTGTCATTCCCATTTCACAGATAACAAACTGAAGCTCAGAAAAAAATTACATCATTCTCAAGATCACACAACTACTAAAGACCAGAGCAAGGACGTAATCCACACCATTTTTACTTCAAAAATCAATCTCTGGAATATTTCGTTTTTAGGCAAGGTCTCTGCTTGTAAAAATGGCTAACTCTGAACTCTCGGTTCTTGCCCCACTCTTCTTTGTTTCAATGAGCTCTTTGCACTTCATCAGATCACAAGTCTTCTATCAGCTCACTATTTCAGGAAAAAATCTTTTATAAAACCTATTAGTTATATATTCAACTCCCTCTATGTAAATCTCTGAATCTATTTTCCATTACTTAAGAAGCAATGTTTAAGCTTCTTACCATGGGATCTCAATCCTTCCTGATCTTCCCCAGTGTTATGGTTTGAATGTGAATGTCCCACATAGGCATGTGCTTTGAGAGCTTGCTCCAGAACTAGTTTAGGAATGCTTTGAAAACCTTAGGAGATGGGGCCCAGTAGTCAGAAATAAGTAAATAAGGTAAGCCTTTTAAACAGTAAGTACTCCCTGTTTCATGTACTCTCTGCTTCTGGCTCCACTGTGCTGTGAGCATCCTCCACCTACCATATGCTCTTGTCAATGAGGACCGAAATGCTTTACGATTGTCTTTCGTGCTACAATGTTAGACCGAAACCCTCTGAAACCATGGTCCAAAGGAAACCTTTCCTTCCTGAAGTCATTTCTCTCTGGGAATCTGGACACAGTGACACAAAAGTAATCAGTGCAGTCCATCTCTGTGAATATTCCCAGCCTCCCTCTTATCTCCATATATGCTCCTCATTCTTTTTCTGCTCCTGAGCATTTACAAATGATATTCTTTTCATATTTCTATGTTGTAAATTTTGATTCACTCACCAAGACTCAAGGCAAATATCATATCCTCTGAAAAGTCTTCCTTAAACAATTATCCTATACAAAATAATACTTCCTTTCTATTATATTTCTCGAATATACTATGTAGAAAGTCATCTGAAGTGCTTCACCAACTGTGCTATCTCCTTGACCAGAGTGTGAATTATTTAAGGTTGACATAATTTCTGCATATATTGCCCTGGCCATGGTAGATAACATATGCTAGCATTTGATAAATGTTAATGGGAATATCAATTCAAATATATTCTGCTTACAGAAATAAAAGTATGCAAGTAAGTTCAGAAATCTGTTTACACACACACACACACACACACACACACACACTTAACTAACATGTCAACACTGCATTTATCATAGAACATAGAGGTTCAGTTCATGTCAATCTTCCAAATTCACCCTGAATAACTTTCTATTACCAGTATTTGAGGCACACGTAATGTCAACACCTGAAAATTAAGAAATCTTACTCTGAAGTACGGTAATAATAGCACTGCAGATGAATTATACCCAACAACAGCAATATGTCAAATTCCTGGGCAGCTGTCAAAACCTCAACTGACCTTGATTCCTCACAAATGATATGTAATACTACTGTGGAAGATTCTGATCACCAATGTCTCTGGAATGCAAGCCAGTCATGTCAGAACCAGTGCATTATATCTGAGCTGATAAGCCATAATGTGTATCTGAAGGAGAAGCACAGAACTATTCAAAATTCCTTGTGCCACACCAGTGAACTACATTGGGAAAGGAGCTTGCAGTCAAGCTTGATGACTTCAGTTCAATCCCAAGAACTGACATAATGGAAAAAACCCAATTCCTCCATGTGGTCCTCTATACACACACACACACACACACACACACACACACACACACACATATATACATTTGTATGTGTATAAAAATTATATATTATAAATAAATTACATATAATTATATAATTGTTATTAATAATAGTAGTAGTAAAATTTTAAAAAACAGCAAAAGATCTGGGACAATGTCATAATGTACCTTCCAGAAGTGGATTTTAAGAAAACACTGAGGTATGAATACTTGGAGTAATCTTTAACAGGTTATAAAATGTAACTTCACCAAAACACAATCTATAAGTACCTTTCCTTAAGGGAAAACTTCACAGATATATATATTCACAGACTCTAGATTTGAAAGAGAAAAATCAGGATATTATTTAATGCTTAAATTCATGCACATAAGAGCACAGTTCACAGTGATTTGGAGAAATGTACTATTTTTTTATGACAGTACAATACTTGATGGGCAAGATGCCAAGTTTCTTAATCCAAACAACTGTTACTTAAACTGGATTTTGTAAATCTATTCACCAAAGAAGTTTCTCTTTACAGCAAATGGAGACCATCACAGAAAAGGTATACAGTATTTGTGACTGGTCTGCAATTGTAGATAAATCTCCAAAACTATTTTGTTACCTAAATCCAGTAACAATAAAACCAATTCAACCAAGATTTAGTAAGTTACAAGTTTAGTAAACAATATTTTTTATTTTCATTTTCAAATATATTTTGAATTGAATTTAAATAAAATTATGTCACTTTTCCCTCTCCCTTTAGCCTCTTCAATTACCTCCCTCCAGCCCGTCTTATGCTCCCTGTACTTTCTAGTTGATTTACACTTTGTTTATAAATGCTACATATGTGTGTGAGAGTGTATGTATGTATATATACAAAAGCTATTTAGTTTACTTCTGTTGTTGTGGTATTGTTTCAGGCTAACCACTCCTCTTAGACATTCAATAAATGGGCATATCCCTGGAAAGTTTAATTCTCTGCCCAGCAGTTATTAGTTCTTTGTTTAAGAGAGAGATTCTGTGATTTCCCAATTTCATGTTACCACGTTCATTGACAGCACCACCATTCTGGCCTTGCTTGTGCAGGCATTTCTAGGAAGGATTGCTTCCTTGCAGACTTCGAGGTATTTTGGTTTTCCACTCTCTCTTCCACAAAGTTTCCTGATCCCTGATGTTTAAGCTGTAATATAAATTTATCAGTTGGGACTGGATGGAGGTTCCCTATAACCTGTTGATCTCTATGCCAGAAAATACTAACTATACAAGCTGACAAAGGAAGGAAACAGCCCTATGAAGTTGTAACACATATAAACCATGACAGTTACCAGTCTAACTGAACTTAAGGTTCACTTAATAGGAGGGAAATCTTACCTGATACTATAAACTTCCTGGTACTACCAGCTTCCTAGCTCTCCGGGTGGGATGATGTTCTTTCTTGATATTTACAAATGTAACAGCAGTAATAAAACATGGTTGTGGCTTAAACCAAATACAGAATCCTATTAACTCCCAGACATGAGGACAGTAAGCCATAAAAAAGGGACTGATAAATAAGGGACTGTATCAGTAAATGGTTATACTATGTGATAGGGTGGTCTATGAGTTCTTACCTGATCATTGTTATATTAATTTTATAGCTGAAATATTTTGGAGCAACTTTTTTTTTCATTTATTCACTTTACATCCAGCTCACTGCTACTTCTAGTTACCCCCTCCCACAATACTTCCCCCATCCCTTATCCCCTTCTCCTCTGAGCAGGTGCCCCCCCCCTGGATATGCCCCCACCCTGGCAGATCAAGTCCTTGTGGGACTAGGCGCTTCTTCTCCCACTGAGGCCAGACAAAGCAGCCCAGCTAGAGGACATACCCCACAAGACAGGCAACAGCTTTTGGGATAGACCTTGCTTGAAGCTTCTTTTAAAGTCAATGTTGTGATTAATTCCTTAAAATCCTTTTAGAAAATATAACTAAGAGTAAAAGGATGCTTGCTTTGTTAACTTGGAGGTGCTCTTATTAAGGAGAAATTTTTCAAAATGTGAAGTTTGAAGCCAATGCTATAATTAAGCAGACAGGTAGACAGTATTCTGATTACAAATAAAGAATATTAATAACCAAAATGTATCAAGCATTTACCATATGACAGGTACTGTGTTGAGCACTTTATATAAATGATCTTCTTTAATCTTCACACAAGCCTACTGAAGAAGGTACAAGTTTGATTTATGTTTGAAAGATAATATAATGGGTACTCAAGAGGATAAAGAACTAAAGTTCCCACAAGAAATAACTGAATTCTACTCTCCAAGGTGTGGTTATGACATTGCTTTGATACATAGCTGATTCAAACTTTTCACAAGTGAAAACTGTGCTTTGTTCCAGAGTCCTCTTTCATAAACTCTTAACTTACTCCATTGCAAAAGTTGGCTTCTTCCTTTCTAGACACACACACACACATTCTCTCTCTCTCTCTCTCTCTCTCTCTCTCACACACACACACACACACACACACACACACACACACATACAGAGAGAGAGAGAGAGAGAAAGAGAGAGAGAGAGAGATCCAAACATATCTAGAATGTTTTCCCCCAGTGGGTCCTCAATAAACTTGGTTGTTTTAAAGTAGCTTCAATATATGACTCAAATATTAAAGCTCAAATATGGCTCTATTTCTGTTTTGTTTATATTCAATTCCCTGCTGTCCCATAACAATCTCTCCTATTTTTATAAACACTACAAAAAGTTTGGATTGATTCTTAGTCCCTTAATATCACTGAAATTCAAATTGAGCAACAGTGTGTATAAGATGAACCTGATGGCTCTTAGGCAGATGCTGCAGCAGTCTAGGAGGTTTGCTTCAATGAAGGGACACATTAACCCTTTCTGGACAGGATGTTATCCAGGAAGATGACAATCAGCCAATCCAACAGCTCACTTGCTTCCTAATTCAAGCATCAGGCTTGTCCAGACTGCTACTCACATTGCTCACACTTTCTGTTTCTTCCTTCCTCTCATCCTCTCTACATTTCCAGCCTTGCCCAATCTGACTTCCACTTGGCTCTCAGCACAAACTTGGTATTTGATCCATCCTGTGTTTCCAAAGGTTTGCTTACAGCAGTGCAATGTTGTCTGAGGACACTACACAAAGCTCTAAAGACAGAAATCTTCAAGGGAAAAATAAGGTAAGTTTTTCATGATTGGCAGACACCAGTGGAGACAATTTAGATAGCATACCACAAACTCTATGCTAGTACTCTGAAACCTCACATTAATCTTTATGTTCATGTTCCACCAGGCAGAATTTGCTGGCAGACAGAATTTTCAAGTCAAGATACAAATTTTATATAACACCTTATTAGACCAGGAGACTTGCAAATTTGATTACCCATGATTTTTTAACTTTGAATCAAAAACCAAATGACACTTTAACTTCCAAATTCATATTAGAAATATGGCAGCCTTTAGGTGACTTCCAGACAACAATATTCACCAAGCATATATTTCAGGATAATTGTGAAGGGAGATTCAAAGACGATATCAACTGTGGCTGGTCCAAATCCTTAGATTATAACATAAAAGAACAAATAGCTACAGATTTTAAAATCTCATCACCTAAAGGCTGTTTGCAGTGTTAATGAACTGTAATGTAAAAAAAAAAAAAATGACATAGGAGGTGCTTTTTGTGAGACTCAATATAGCAGAGGCCTACCTTCTTCCCCATCCCCATAGAAATGAATGATGCCTGACAAGGAGTACTTGAAACATAAAAAGGCCTAGTCACTGAGCTTCCTAGGTTTCCTTTTATTTTTGAGTCCATCTGGTTCATTTTCCTTTCTTCTGAGTTCTCCGTAGTCTTTCTCCCCTACCTTAGCTGCCAGTATCAACAGGTATAATCAATAAGCATCTTTAGGCAAAGAGTTGAAACTATATCCTAAACAAAAAAGATTCTCTTGGCATTTTTTATAGCTCTGCATGATAGGTGGTATGGTAATGGCATGAGGTAATGCTCAACAAGACTACAGACAGACCCAGACTACCTTGTCTGCTACCATGGAAACCCCCAATCCTTACCTTTGTTTGTATTCTCTTCAAAACATTGACAGTGCTGTGAGCTCTTCAAAGACAGATTTTTCAGATCATTAAACCTTTGTACCTCCCAGTGTGGTCATGTTAATCATAAAATTCCATTCCTGCCTTCAGTGTTCAATGACTCTTTGTCTTTCTGAGATCTGTGGCCAAATTTTGTTCACTGGGATTCTCTGGAGTCAGGACATTATGATGTTCTACCAAAATTTCAAAGAACTGGACTTTAATCTAAGATATGCCACTATTTTTTCCATGCCTTTAACCAGTAGTTTAATTTCTTTGGTTCTCAACTGTCTCTTTTGTACAATGAAACAAACAAACAAACAAACAAACAAAAAAAAAAAAAAAAAAGCATGTTCTAGCTATTTATCGATGTGTTTTAAAGAGCAAGAAATATGTTGGATGAAAAGCAATTTCCAGAATCTATACTTAGCTATACTCAAATCTTTGGATAAATCCTTTGCCCTCTCTGGGCTTCAGTTCTGTTACCATAATAAAAGGTGCAGATTTCCTGCTCTTCGGAGGGCAACTTGGGAGTAAAGTAGAGCTCATAGAAAGTCATCAGATTCAGTCAAAGTCTTGATGAGATAAGAGCTGCTGCCTGCATGATCCATTTTGGGGGAACCGTGGGGCACAAAGAGATTATACAAAGTGGAAAAGGAGAAATGATGAGATAATGGGCAGGAAAGTAACAGGTTCTTTCTTATCTATGGTATATCTACTTTCTCTTCTTCAAGGAACCCTCACCTGCTGGCACAAGGTCCTATTGTTCTTGTTGAACAAACATTCAGAAAACTAAAATCTAAGAAGGGACATTGGAAATATCTTCCAAAATCCCAGGTTCTACAGATATAATATTAATACTTAATATCTTCAAGAATTAGGTAGAAGTACGAGCTTGACAAACTCCACTCAGGACAACTCTTCAGTACAATGATGGCTTTGTCTCTTAGGTATCTGAATGTATAATCCTGAACATGGAAGTAGAGGATGTGAAATATATTACTTACTATATGCTATCAGAAGAAACTTCCAAATGTTGATGTTTATAGTACTACAGAAAATGTTGCAGAGTCTGTGGGTTTTGTCATACTAACTTAAGGTTCCCAATCATGAACTTAGAGCTAAACCCCACAATATAAATCACCACATTAGATAAGGAACTTTTATATCACTGTAAAGTTTGAAGGTTTCCATGAAAAACTTAAGGGATGAGAAGGTGTAGATCCAGAATGTAACTACCAGAGATAGACTACCCCAAAAGACAGCCTAATAGTAAAGGAATTTTAAAACAACATGCTTATGAATTGTACTTAGAAGAACCATTACAATGTGTTTCATGTAGATCTCCATCTATAGGATACACTGTCATGTCTATAGTCATAATTTGGGTGTGAGGTCTATAACCATAGTCAATTTCCTTAATTCTTTGTCATAGCCTCAATCTATTTACCCTCCTACTTTATCCTCTGATTTCATGAAAGAATAAGGGAACAGACTCCACATCTATATTCTAGATCGCTTGTATATCACTTTCCTTAAATGATTTGACTCAATGAAAGAAAGGAAATCAACTACCCAAACTAGGAAACAGACTCTGTCTTTTTAAAAGTTAATTTATACATTGCAAGTCAATTATTTTAGAATGGCTCTACCTTTGTGCTTCCCCCTCTACCTAGCTGGATTTCTACACTAACATAATCTTGTTTGTCTTTGAGGCCAGGACACCAGGAAGCCACAAATTCATTCCTCTTCATGTAGGCTACCTCAAACTGGTTATATCTAAGGTAGTTCTCCAAGTAACAATCAGACAACTAATATTTCACTCCATTACAATCTCATATGCATGTCAAATGGCACATATTTCAGATTCATGACAGTTGACAATGTTATGATGATTAGAAAGAGAAATAAAAGAACAGAAAGGGACAGCACATACATTTCTAGAAAACTCTACCTATGTTCTAAAACATATGAACATTCCTCCCTTTATATAAGTCTCTCTTTTTTCTTCACTTATATGTAATAAAACCATGTTAAGAGGTTTGGAGAAAGCTTTAACATGTCTTGAAGGAGGTCTGTTCATTTATCTGTCATTTCTATCATTTGTGGTTTTTTGGCTGATCAGCTGGCTTTGTATTTGTTCTGTCATTCCAAGAGAAAAAAGACCCTGTGTGAAGTCAAAAGTTGTTAACAAGATAAAGAATTGGTATATGCAGCTGGATCGGATATTCAAGTGACTTTCTAAGAATAATTTTACTTTATAAAACATTTAATGCTATGACAATTACTCTGTGGTACTCTATACATGATATACTAGTTATTTCAGAAGGTACTACTAAACAATACGAAAAGTAACAAGGAGGAATATCTATTACCTGAAAAGTTCTCATTTAATCAAAGTTATCTCCAGTATTAAGACTGACTTAATGATAAGGAGTCAATGAGGAAAGATTCTACAACTTCATCAGAGCACTAAGATAATAATAACATAAAATATACAGAACACAGTAAAGTTGGATGTCTCATGATAGACTACTAAAGCAACACACCAAGACCTAATAGTCAAAATTTAGTATTTTGCTTACTCTTCCATTGCACACCAAGTTTTCTTAATAATTTTTCCTCTTTTCCTAATTTTTATGTTAAGAGAAATTATAAAAGACCTGTATATTTCCACAGAAAATCTGTTTTCAAATTTTGTTTCTGCTCATATATTAAATCAAACAGTTTTGTGATTCTAAGACATAAAAATATTATATCAAAAGACAATTTCGTCTCTGTGAGAAAAGTATCTACCAAAGACAATTTGAAAAGAGAATAAAGATCTCATTTGGCTCAGGGAATCAGCAGTGTCAGTCTGCCATAACAGGTAGGGCCTGACAGAGCATAGCATTTAACATCAGGGCAGCCAGAAGCAGAGAAAAGGGAAATGCACAAAGAAAATGCTTATATCTTAGTTATATCTTAGCAACCTATGTCCTCCAACTAGGTCTCATCTCCTATCTTTTTCACCACCTTCCCAGATTGCCATTATATTATGATCACATCAATGGATCATTGCATTCATTTAGCCAAAGCTCTTGTCATCTAATAGACCCTGAAAAACCCACACAGGCATACCCAGAAAGAGGTAGGCTTCAACAAATGCTGGAGTCATTAACAATCACGATTTCTTCTAACAACCAACTTAAGATCCTGGCTGAGTTACTGCCTCACAGAATGATAATGGGCAAATAACTCAACTGCTAGGTACTTTATAGTCTCAATTAATAATCTCATTTTATTTCTTAATTCACTAAGTTATATAAGATGAGGGCAAACCTAAAAGCAACCTTAATTGATATCTGTTATTGCATGTGGAGAGTATTTTGTAAATAGAAAATGGCTGATTTTACTTTTTAATATTAACATCTACCTGTAATTATGGATGTGTTTTCAATATGTCTGATGTATTTCCATATTGTAAATACCCTACATGTTTTATAAGCCCAAAGTTGACACTTAATAGACATTTGGTAAAGACATAAATAGCTGATAAAAAAAAAAGACTGTATCTCCTATAAGTTGCCGTGATATTCCAATATATTTCCTGTGTTCCCTTGCCTCTACTATTTATCATAAAGCAGAGCCTAACATAATTTACCAAATAAATTTTGGCTGATGTGTGATTTGGCCAGGATAGACCCACCCTTAACTCTCCATGTTCATATTTAATATTGTTCCTCTCTCTCTCTCTCTCTCTCTCTCTCTCTCTCTCTCTCTCTCTCTCGATCCTATTTGAACTTGACTTTCTCATGTCGACAGCTACTGTCATAGAGCCTTTCCTGACATATATCACCCTTACCATGTTACTTCTGCAACTTATAATACACCATTTGTATATGCACAGGATATAAGGTTTAGCTTTATTTTTCTATACTCTCAAATTGCTGACATCACTTCAGATTCAACCATATGTGGTCACCAATTAGCGTTTAAACCCTTCAGAAGCAAATACTTTTTTTCTGAAAAATTCTAGGCACTAAACTAAATGATAATCTTTTAGAATTTATATTCCATAGATAAATGCCACACACACAGACACAGATACACACACACACACACACACACACACAGCTCCAAGCTGAAGTTAGTAGCCACTGAAAGAATTGGCCAGTCTTGAATTCTAAATACAACAAAAGAATGAGTTTGCTCAGATTGAAGATGATAGATTAGAGGCCCTCTCAAATTGCAAATATCCTCTACATTGTTTTAGTACAGAACAGACTGAGCCTTGTAAAACTGGTAGAGATTTTGGAGAACAACATAGTAGAAGATAAAAACTACCTCAGTACTTGGAGCATGAAGCAGAGAGGGAAGCATAACAGGCATAACAAAGAACAGAAGCAACACAAAACACTGATCTCAACACTGAGCAGAATTTCACTCAAAACTGACATGGGGTCCCAGAACCACTGGAAAACCATTCACAATCACTGGGGAGAGTAGAAGAGACTTCCCATTTGGGAGCTGCTGATTAGGGAAGCTAACTGTCAGAGCATTCTGTGGGTACATCCACTCGTTTCTGGTGTTTATGGGAAAGAGATGAGATGTAAAAATTTGGAGATCCAAAGAGGGGAGCACATGAGATGCAAAACAGTCAGATTGCTGCATTCTTATGTGGCTTCCCCATCCACAATCAGACAGCTGAAGGTCCAAGAGATGAGGACCAGTCTACAGAAGTCTTGCAGATTATTCAGTAAAAGGAATAGGGCAGCCCAGAGTAATCACAACAGGCTGGGCCCACAAACCATACCTTCTGGTTGCTAGGCAAACAGGGAAAAAAAAAGAAGAAGAAAGAAACCATGCAGACTCTGTTCTCACCAGGTGGTGTTGAGCCTAAGTGGGCATAGAAAAGAGAACTAGTCCAAATTTCTCACTGCTACGCACATGACTGACCTCTTTAGAGGACTACAAACCTGTCCTCTTGTTTATTTTTTAAACAAGTTTAAAAGTTTCTACCTTTTGTTTTCTTTGCTTTTATTTTTTTTTCTAGTACTATATTTGTTTTGTTTTTTTCTTGAATTTCTATATGGATGTTTTTCTTCTAATTGATTAATTTAAATATATAGATAGAAATTTTATCCCTTTTCTATGTAACATCTTTTCTGTCTTTTATCATTCTCTTACTTTTTTACCTTTACTATTTAGTGTCTTTAACTACATTTGTCTTATCCTTTGGTTTTTTTCAAGAGTCTCTTGGTATAGAAACCAAGCTTATCTCAGGCTTGTAGCTATCCACACTCAGTCACCAGAATACTAAAATAATAGAGTATCATAAGATAATCTTTAGATCAAATAATTTTTCTCTATTTTACATGTTGTTAATGTAATGTTGCTTGTTTATTTATATTTTTCATTTTGAGCATAATCTTTCTCTGTCTTGTCTGTTCTAATTATTTCCTTCTATTTACTTTTCTTTCTATTTTTCTCTTTTATTTGGCATTTTTATAGTATTGTGTTTATTTTTCATTTGTATCCTTATTAAATACTATCTTCTGAATTCAAGCAGTACCCATCCCTCTTTGCTCATTTCCCCCTCTAATGTTATTGTAGTGGCCATTGTTTTACATTTCTTATTATTGCATTTCCTTAGCTTTTGTCTACAGTCAGGTGCTCATCTCATTGAGGTTCTGATGTTCAGATCTGATGGCTTGAACATGATGAGGGCATGTTGTATGTACTGAACTATACCCAGAATCCATTCCTGAGAATGAATTCACTCTACCATTGCCTAATCCAATCTGAATCTCAGTGAATAGTTAACTAAAAAAATATGAAAGATAAAATTTTCCAGATGATGAATTCAATAAAAATATAATACAAAACAAAACAAAAACAGAAGAGTACAACAAGAAGACATAGAACGGTATGAAAGAAGAATTTAATAAAGAGTCAATGATTCAAAAAGAATCAAATTGAATCTTTGGAAATACAAAGAGCCAAAAGTCAAATAAAATGTCAATTGAAAGCCTCCCAAATAAACAAGTGGAAAACAAGATAAGGCAGGCCGAAGGATAAAGCTAATGAACACACATGTGATAATAATGAAAAACAAGATATCAACTGTAGAATATGCAAGACCTTTCTGATATCATGAAACAGCTAAGGTTGTAATTCATGAGAGTAGAAGAAGAAAAAGGATAATCAATAGGCCTAAGAAAATGCTTAATGATATAATGCCAAAATCTTTATCATAGGGAAGAGATAGCCAGGCACAGGAGACTTTTCGAGTCCTAGCAGATTTGAACAGAAAGAATTGCTGCATATCACATCATAGTTTTAAAGGTACAGAAAATCAACAAGTAAACATGGAAAGATGAAAAAGAGAAATGCAGGTCACATAGAACAGTAAACATATCAAAATAACAGCACATCTCATGAAAATAACTCTAAAATCCAGGGGAAGCCTAACAAAAGGAACTGCTACTTTAGATTATGCATCCAGCAACATTATCCTTCAAAATCAAGGGAAAAATAAAGACAATTCCTGGTAAACATAAACTAGAAGGATTCATGAAAATTAACTCAGTTCTGCACAAGATACTTAATGAATTCTACAAACAAAAAGAAAGATAAGAGTAACAATGATGCAATGGTTATTAGGAAAGACTCAAGCATCACAGATAAACAAAATGTCAAGAATTAATACATTCCTCACAGTAATAATTCTGAATGTTAAGAGTCTCAATTCTTCACCTAAAAGATATACGATGACAGACTAAATTTTATAAAGAAGAGCCAACTGGCTGAAAGAAATACACTCAT
Organism: Mastomys natalensis; assembly: GCA_021653895.1. NCBI lineage: Eukaryota > Metazoa > Chordata > Mammalia > Rodentia > Muridae > Mastomys > Mastomys natalensis. The sequence goes on along the minus strand of JAJTUV010002182.1, from coordinate 120,735 downwards.
TGTCAAAACAAACCCAGTCTAATAATAAAGGGATGGAAAAAGATATCCAAGCCTATAGGTCCTTAAAAAATAGCTACATCCATATCAAACCAGAAAAGACTAAGATATCACTGCATATTATTAAAGAAATAATTTACAAAAGGATAAATCATGTATACACCACCAAAAGGCTCAGGCAGATCCCCAACACTACCTACAAGTATATTGACTTCAATATGCCATCTCATCAGCATCTATGTCAGAGAGACAGAGAGAGAGAGAGAGAGAGAGAGAGAGAGAGAGAGAGAGAGAGAGAGAGAGAGAGGAAGAAGAAGAAGAGGAGGAGGAGGAGGAAGAAGAGGAGGAGGAGGAGGAGAAGAAGAGAGAACTCTATAGATCCACTGATATCTATAGACTATTCCATGCAAGAGGTTCAAAATAAGCATTCTTTCCAGTAGGTTATAAAATTTTATCCAAGATAGAACATATTTTAGAATATAAAGCAAGTCATAACAAATATAAAAAATTTCAATCATTTCTTATATTTCATCAGATTATAGTGAATAAAAGAAATAAACAAGAGAAAATAATGAAAATTTTAAAATGAAGATTGAAATGTACACATTTGAACAATGTGTCATCTAAGAAATCAGGATGGATTAAACAAAAAAACCTAGAAGTAAATGAGCATATATTTCACCAGAACATGTGAGATACAGTAAAAGCTGATCTAAGAGGAAAATACATAGCTATACTCCGTTAAATACTATTGATGAAATATAAATATAGCCACTATGGACAACTATATGGAAGTAATTTGAAAAGATAATGTGGGCAACAGGATAAGGTAAACATGGTACAGCTTCACACTGGAGTTTTATTCATGTATTAAGGATGAAATAATGGCACAGGAGAAGTGGCTCAGTAATTAAGAGCATTTCTGCTCTCAGAGAGGACATAGGCTCGCTCAGCTTTTAGCACCCACATGCCATCTCACAACCATCTATAACCAGTCCCAGGGGATCTGGTGCCATTTTCTGGCTTCTGTAAGCACCAGATACATACATGTCATATATATATACACATACAACTAAAATACATATATATATACAATAAAAACAGGCAATTGAAAAATAATAAAATTATCTAAAGCAGGGCACTATGGTGCATACTTGTAATCCTGGCATTTGAGAGATATAGACAGGAGGAAGATCAGGAATTCAAGTTCATTCTTTGTTGGCTAGCTATATAGTGAATTTGAGACACTCTATCAAAAACAAAACCACAAAAGAAGAAGAAAATCACGTTGTTACAGAAAATGGATGGATCTAGATATCACATTAACATAAACCTGACTTGGAAAGGCAATTATCACAGGGCTGGGAGTGATTGCTCAGCAGTTAAGAACACTTACTGCCTGCTCTCCCAAAGGGCCTGATTTCAGTTTCCAGCACCCACATGGAGGTTCAAAATGGTTTGAATCCAGTTGCAAGAGTTCTAAAACCTTCTTTCAAACTCTGAGGGCACTGAAGACATATGATCACTTACATACACATGAGCAAAACATCCATATACATAATCATGTTTATTTGTCCAATAAAGTTATTTTAATAGACAACTGTCATGAGTTTCTCTCATATGTAAACAATATTTTTGTTTCTCTGTTGATCCAACTCCTTCATGACCTTCTTTTCCCCGTGAGAATCGAGGCTTTAGACTTTAGACAGACACTCCAGGCCAATAATCTCCATAATGAGTGTAATAACAACTGCAATAATAATAGCAAATACTTATACAATGCTTACTGTGTATGTTGCTATTCTAAGTATCACATGTATTAAATAATTTAATCTATACAGCAACTCCAATGAATACTAATACTATTATTCTCATCTTGCATAGCAAAGTTGAGGTACATATTCTGTGTGTTTATCCAATACACCATCCCAATATTCTTCTTCAGTATAAGATTTTAGATGTTCTCACAGGAAGCAGCCTACAGTGAGTAGTATAAGGGCTACTTTGATATACATTTTAAAAAGGCAACAAGGCTCAAGTAGTGGAGTCAGCAGTCAACAGGACCATTGGTCTTTTTGTTAAAGAAAGTGAAGCATCATCAGGTTGCTTCTTTTGAAATTAGAAATTGTTCTGGTTCATATAGTACTAAAGATCTATAATGTTTTCATAACTTAATGACAGCATGGAAGCAGAATTACAGGCTTTCCTGTTGATATGAAACTACCACTATCATAAAAATTATCTTCTATTTTAACAATATAAATTTGTTCAGATATTCCTTGGGGAGTAAGAGGTTATCCAGATGAAGTAATCTGGGGTTGGAGGTATTGCTTAGTGGTAAAGAGAGCTTACAGAGGACCTGGATAAGGTTCACAACCACCAATAAAGGTCTTCTAAAAGTATTAAGTCTATTTATTAAACAAAGTATGGTTAGGCCACATACATTGTTCTATTCATTACTATTCTATTACTTTGACTGTAAAGGTCTACAAAACTGAAATGTACCAAGGGCCCCAACTTCTTGCTCTCTTTTCACCAGGACACTGCCACCTCAAACAAACCAAATCCTATTACAGACAAATACAGAACATCAGTGGTAGGAAGCAAACATGTGACCCCTTCCCACATATAGCAGTTATTTGTCTATGGCATTGTTGTTTGTAGATAGGCACACAGATTTAAGTATCACATTTTCAGAGCTTGCCGAAAAGAGGTTGGAACAATCACATTTTGTTATGGATTCCTGATATTCTTACTAGATATTCAACTGTGTTCCTCCCAAGCAGTGTGTATTACCCCTACTTGTTTATCTGGGATATAGGAAGTATCTAGGACTCCTAACCCTTAACTCTCACCAAATACTGAAGAAGAATCACTCATTTTCATAACTCTGACTCACCTACCACACAATGCAAGTGTAACCACTGTTATCACTTGTACACTGCAGTCTCAGGAGACAATGGGTGATCTAGCTTATAATTCTTCCTAGTTTTAGGAGTCAAGTGGTTCAGAAGCATGCAAGCTAAACTATGCAGCAGAGGCATGTTCATTCTTCAAAGAGTTCAGAATATTTCATCCTTTTTTTCCCTAGAAATGAAAATCCAGCAAGCTTGCATTTGTAAATAAGCAAGTAGTTTTAGCGCCAATACAGGTATGGCCATGGGTACACAGCAATTTAGTGCTTATAAATGTTATCTGCATGCATATACAGAAATTTCTAAGGATGCAATGCAAAAGAAAAGCTGTTAGTGCATTTTTAAGACTCATATAACTGGAGGCTACATTTGAAATTCTGTCTTGCAAAAACTTCTACAGAAATGTATTTAGAAGAAGGGATTTTACTCCTCTTCAATAAAAGCTGCTCTAAACACACTGAATTCTGGATGATACAATTTTTTAATTTTTTCTTTTCCCCATGTAACATGAAAAATATGGCAACCTGCTTCTCCCACATAACTGCATAGGTGCCTCTTAAGGTTTTATTCATATGTTATCTTCTCAGCGAGTCTGTCCCTGATCAACAAAGTCATAACTGCAACCATTTACAGTGTGCATGGGGTGGGGAATGAATACGTGTACACACACAAATTAAAGTCAAAAAGGAAGAACCCTATTTTACTTACTACTAATATCATTAAATATAGAACAATGACTGTCATATCAAATATTGTGTTGGCTAGTTTTATGTCAACTTAACTTTAAGCTAGAGCCCATGAGTAGAGAGAATTTCAACTGAGAAAATTAACCCACAAAATGGGCCTGTGCACAAGCCTATATAGTACATTTTCTTAATCAGTAGCTAATGAGGGAGGACCCAGACAATTGTAGGTGGTACCACCCCTGGTGTGGTTGTCCTAGAGCATGTAAGAAAGCAAACGAACAAGACAGTAAACGGCATGCTTCCATGGCTTCTGCATCAGTCCCTGCATCCCAGCTTACTGCCTTGAGTTTCTATCCTGACTTCCCTGGATGATGGACTGCAAAACTGTAAGATAAAATGAACCCTGTCTTCCACAAGTTTATTTGTTCGTAGTGTCTCATCACAGTAAAATAAACTTTAACTAAGATAGTATACAATGAGCAGTTGTTGAAAGAATGTTTAATGGGAAAACTTAGTTTTAAAGTTAAAATAAAATATATAAATTGTAAGTGTTATTTTAGAGTAAACAACCTTTTTCATGTCTTTCCTTGACAACACATTTCTGATTTGCATGACAGTGTTTTGAGAAAAGCGTTAGTGCATACTCTAGGACACTTTACTGGGGAGCAATCATTATGATCACCTCAAATGGAAGACATTTGGTCCTAGCACAGGCACAGAGGAAACCAGCCCTCAGTAATACCTGGATTATCCTTTTCTTGTACTGGATTAAAACTCCTTAAATAAGACCCAATAATAAGGAATTTATAAATACCACAGGGTGAACCTTTAACTATTTATGGGAGAGGGTATTCTGAGTATTTCTAACACTTTCTCAAAACTTTGCTGCAAAAATTACCTTCAAAAGCAAGGTCAAAAAAGTGACTTACATTTCTTCAGTATGACAGAAGCTGAATTGAACAAATTTTGTTAGTTAGAAGCTTTGGTTCTTTTTTGTACGTGTACATAATAGAAGTAACTATCACTTTTTAAAGGTATAACATACACTGGCATTGCAGACTATTCAGACATCTATCCTCTGATAGAGTGATTCCAAATCACTGACCCTATCTAGTGCTAGACTATAAATCGTCACTGAGGGCAACACCAATCCATGTCCATCTCCCCTTTAACTAGAAGTGGTTTCTTCTCAATTGATGTTTTTCACTTTTCATTTGGTGTTTCCAAACCAAAAATAAAAAATAAAAAAGCTACACGTACCTCTGCAAAGTGACCTCATTTTGTTAGCCAAGTTAGCCTCTGGACACTGGTACCTCATTGGAGTATGCTCATCCTCCATTCCCACTACAGTTAAATATGGAAGTAAAGCTAAAATGCAGATTTAGTTTTAGAATAGCTCTTCAGGAGCTTTTCTCTGCCATACCACACCCTCTCTTTTAACAATTGCTGTAAATTCTTGGAGGAAAAGGTCTAAAACAGTTAAAAGATACTATCTTTCTAATAATACCCTCTTAAACCTTAATCCAGGATCTATCATTATCATCCATACTTTACAGATGGTACGATTGATGTAAATCACTTAGGAGATGGTTCAGTGTTTGGAGAGGTGGCTCACTGGTAAAGGGTGTATGTACTGCTTTTATAGTGGATCCAGGTTTGGTTCCCAGGATCCATGTCAGTGGCTCATAACTATCTATATCCCTGCTCAAAAAGATAAGATGATTCTAGACCCCTAGGACATCAGCGCGTGCACACACACAGAGACTCATCTAATTTAAAAATATGTTTAAAACCAGGGGAGGGAGAAAGGGAGAGAGAGAGAGAGAGAGAGAGAGAGAGAGAGAGAGAGAGAGAGAAAGAGAGAGAGAGGAGGAAGAGAGCTCAGTAGGTAAAGGTGCTTACAGTCATACCTGATAACCTGAGTTAAATTTATTGATCCCATATGCTAAAATAAGAAAGGATAAAACCAATTCCACACAAATTGTCTACTTGCCTCCACACATGTGTCATGGCACACATGTGTCACACATGTACATACCCAGGGCACAGACATGGACATACATGTGCAAGTACACATACAAAAATAAATCTCAAACATGCATTTTTCTATGTGTACCATACCATAAGGCTTCCCATTATGAAACTCTCCAAAGGTTTATTCAAAACATTCATTTAAAATAAAATCTGACTCTTCCTCACCCTCTTAGACAATATATCAGGTCTTTGTGTAAAGCCTCATGCCTTTCAATCTATAAAGCATGCCATTGGATTATGCCTTATATATTTACATTTCCACTTGCAGACCTTCTTCCTCTTCGTTTCTCTTTTCTATTCTTCTGTCTTCTTTGTCTTTAATGTGTTATGTCATCTGCTGTGAATCTTTTTTTTTTTGCCTCCTTTTGTCAGACCAGTTCCTACTACACTTTTCCAATGGGTGCAGATCCCTTCCTCAAAGTATGTTCACTTACTCTTTAAGACTGAGTCACTTGCTGTGCTATGTGTTTGCACAGCTCAAGGAGCACTCCTGTGACATCACTGGCCATAGCTTGCCCTGAATCCTCTTTGTCTGTCATTTTGCTGGCATGTGTGAACCTCTAGAGGGTAGGTATCATACATAGCACAATCACTTTTTGGCAACACCTACAATCAAGCCTTACACACACCTGACACCCAGGTTATAACCATAAATGAATGATGTGAGAGTACTGGAGGGATAGATCAAAGGTGATGAGAACTGGTTGCTCTTGTTGAAGACCCTGATTCAGTTTCCAACACCATATAATAGTTCACCACCGTCCACAACTCCAGTTTCAGGGGATTTGGTGTTCTGACCTTTGTGGGCATCAGACATGCATGTGGTATGCACACATACATGCAGACAAAACATTCATACATATGAAACAGAAAACCTAAAAGTAAACAAATGCTTTTTAAAAAGTAAATGACATGACTGAACTGTCTGGAAACTTTTGTGTAGTGATATTTGGGGAAATATGATGATACTGTACTGCTTCTCATGAAGATACTGAAGTCAAAGCTCAGAGGAAACATTAGTGATGATTAACTTGAGGTCAGAAATGATTTTTTTCCCACCTATTGAATTCCTACAAGGTGTCAAGAATAATATCGTATGCTAAATACTGATGGTCTTTTTGACTTGTAAACATTTATGACCTACTAATAGCAGCCATCTACCTATATTTTTGTGGGAATAATGCTGATTAGGATTCCTTCTGGTCTCTTGTACCTTACATGCTGCCAAACACTTCACATTTCAAGTGGCTTAGTCATTTTGATTCTGATTTCAATAAAGAAAAATGCACAACTCTGATGCGTATATGGCCTTCTGATCATGAAGCACACAGCTTACTAAACAAGCCTCAAAGCTATTAACCTTGACCCAGGAAAAAATGGCTTCTACTTGAGATCTAATGAAGTTTGTTTGGTTTTTTGTTTGTTTGTGTTTTATTATTTTGAGATAGGGTCTCATTGTGTGACTTTGGCTGGCTTGGATCTTGCTATATAAAGAACACTGACCTAAAACTCACATGGATCTGCCTGTCTCTGTCTCCTAAATGCTGAGATTAAAAGTGTACACCAACACTCCTGGCTGGTATCTAATGAATTTTGTTCATTTTTTTAAAATTATCCTGAAGTTTTGTTGAAATCAGCAATTAAAAAAGTATATTCACATTGAATCTACTTGCTTCATAACATGTATTTTTTTTTCCTTTCAAGAAATCTCCCTGTTAACACATGGAAAACAATATTTTGTACATCCTCCTTGAAAAAATGTGTCATCAATGCTATTGTCCCTTGGATTTGTAATGCTGCAATTTAAAATGTTCAAGTACTCTCCATGAAAGTGCCATGACTCACTCCTCCAGGAATAAGGGATTTCCTCCCATTTTTTAAGTCAGCCATATTCTTGCTCATCCTCCAGTGTTTATGAGCAATGTTTCCTCTTTCCAGAGCATGCTTCTTCCTCCTCATTAACTGGAAAATGTTTGAGAGATTCCTGATCCTACTGCTACCACTGCCAATGACATTAAGTTCAGTTTACTATCTGGATTGTCTATAGCATTCTGCTCCTGCTCCTCAACTAGAGCAGTATCTCCTTGCCATTTATTGTACTGTCAGCTCACAAAGCACACAAGCAGGAACTCCCTTCCACACTACTGTTTCCTTAGTGCAATGGCACTGAGCCTTCCATATAATTAATGATCTTTGAATGAATGGAGTAAAGATTCACAGGCATGTGTATTGAAATTGTTGTCTTTCACCTGAATATAAATGTATCTGTGTGTTCCAAGTCTATATTACTAGAACCTTTATTAGAAAACAGAGTCTAATTTGGGAGATGTCTATTTCTGGAAAGTTATAAAGCTGCTGGAGTAGGATCAGAAGTCAGTAGGGGGCATGAAAAACAAGGGTTTAGAGCCAATGCATGGAGTAGGAAATCTTTGCCTTAATACAAGCATGACACTCACAGTTCTAGCTGTATACCCTCCAGTCACATGCCATACCTGTGCACACTAACTTTCGTGATAGCTGGGGAGAAAAGAAAATGCCTCCATCAGAGGAGCCTTCCCAAATCAAAACTAAACCAAACCATAGACTTGGATCATTCTTCCTTTAATGCCACGTTTTCAACAAATGTTTCTGCCACTCATCACAAAGAATTAAGAACCACTTTTGCCCCATACCTAAATCTAACATGTGCTCTTGAACATAAGTAGCAGATAGAAACAAATAAAAATGTCAAATTGTTCCAAACTTAGGGAGGATGACTTTCCTAGATAAAAGAATGAGTCAAAATTCCTATTCATACAAGCATTATTTTATTTTCTTTATGGGCAAGGCTCTGTACTATGAATCCAGAGAAGAAGAATAAAGACTCTGTGTCCAACAATTTTATACTACAGTGCAAAGGGCATAGGAAGGCATGATTAACCCAAATGCAGGCATCGAGGGAAATAGAAGTAACCATACAGGAAGTACAAATTCAAAACAGAAATGTCACCTTCTAAAGGGAATCTAGAATAGTCTCAGTCTCCACTCTCAAATTCTAAAGTTGCAAGTCACTTTGTTTGGCATTGCAGTCCTCCAGGATCTTAAAATTTGGAGATATTGTTTCATTATTTACTATGTGTGGTGATATTCACTGTCAAACTTGACTGAGATCAGAATTATCTAGAAGACACAAGTTTAGCCGTGGAAGAAAAGAATATTGTCCAAGAGATTTAACAGGAGGGCAAAAACCTACCATGAATGTACTCAGCACCAGAACCTAGGCTGATGAGCAGGATGATTATAAAGCAAAGCACAGGCTGACTGCCAGCATGTCCCCTCTGCTTCATGACTGCGTACACATATGACAGGTCCCCTCATGCTTTTCCCACCATGATGAACTGTATCCCTTCAAACCATGAGCCAAAGTAAAATTTATCTTCCTTATCTTGCTTTTGATATTTGATTACAACCATGGGGAAATTGACTAATTTATAATGTCATTTTAATTAATCTAAGTATGTTAAAATAATCTTCTCTATCAATTAAGATGAAAAAAGATCTACTCTCATTTTCTTGAGATTTTATTTACTTTTACTTTTATGTATCTGTGTTTTATATTTTTGTTTGTTTGTTTGTTTCCATTAATTCATTTATTTATTCACTTTACATCCCGATCACTGCCCTTGATCCTCTCGGTCCTCTCCTGACACAGTCCCACCCGCATAACCCTTGAACTACCAACCAAAGAGCATACGTGGGCTGGACCTAGGCCCCCCACAAATATGTAGCAGATGTGCAGCTCAGTCTTCATTTGAGTCCTCCAACAACTGGAGTGAGGGCTGCCCCCAAAGCTGTTGCCTGTATTTGTGTTTTATTTACAAGCATGTAAGTGTAGAAATCAAAGTAGCTTTTGTTTTTTGAAAAAGACATGATTTCACTGTACAGCTCTGACTGATCTAGAACTTACTTTATAACTCAGCCCAAGTTGGCCTTGAACTCATAGAGATGCCTCTGCCACCATCGTGGGATCAAAGGTGTGCACCACTAAGCTGAGTAATACACTCATTTTTATAGCAGTATTATTCATAATGACCATAAAGTGGACTTTAATTAAATGTACACCCATGGATGAGACAATAAAATGTGATCAATGAATGTTTATTCAAGGCTTCTAAAAGATAGAGATCTTGACACATGTTACAAAAGGGATGACCTTCAAGGATATTATACTAAGTAAAATCAGCCAGTCACTAAACAGCAAACACTATATGGTTCTACTCCTATGAGTTATCTAATGCAGTTAGGAAATTCATAAAAGTGGAAATTAGAGTGGCTGTCACCAGAGAAATGGGGAAGCAGAAATGAGAAGTTGTTTAATGAGCATAGTTTCAGATTTGCATAAGAAAGCTAAAGACATTGGTTACACATATAATGCTACCAAACTCCCCACACTTAAGATGGTAAATTTTAAGCTATATTTTATTTCAATTAAAAATAAAATGAAATTTCAAAGAGGTATTTATTTACAATGCCCACTTGGTGAAACTATTATGAAGCTCTATTACAAGAAAACGTGGTTTAGGACACAAAAACCCCAAATGTGTAAACTGGGTAGAAATAGTGTGTATTCACCTAACACATAAATAAGAAAAAAGTAATGTTTTTGTTTTTGAGTCACCAGTAAATATAAGGGTATCAAAAGAATGAACATACTTTTAGAAACTGCTCTTGTTTTTATGCAGGAAAACAAGGCAAGCCTTCCTATTTAGGTCACAGCAGTTTACTGTAAACATTCCAAGGAAAGCTTTTTAATAACAGCCACCCACAAAGGACCTGGTTTCAACCATGGCATGTCACAGAGTCAATGGAAGAAAGGTCAAGAGAGAAATCTCATGGATCATAGAAATCAAAATATAAGAAACCTCTTTAAATTTAGAAATAGCAATAGGAGCCAATGCTTAAATACGGAATTCTCATTTGACAATATCTGAAAGGCCTTCTGGCTCCAAATCACATTTGTTTGTTCGATGAAATGACAAAAAAAAAATCATCCTAAATGTTTATGTCAAATCTGGATTTTGCTATCATCAGTAAAGGGTACCCAGGTTTCAAACTGTGGAAAATTATCATGTGAGGAATGGGCTACTGCTTTGTTTCCTGTCCTTAGACCTGTCACTATCTCTCTGAGGCCTGACTATCCTCTAAAATGGGAAGGTTGTACTGAATGATATAGTATACCCTCCAGCCTTGAATCTTTGACTTAGAACCTAGAGAGTCAGACATGCCAGTAGATGCTTATAATCCCAGTACTGGCCGAGGCAAGAGGAGGATGACTTAAACTCAGCCTTGGCTACACATTAAGATCCACCTCCCCACCCCTTGTCTCTCTCTCTTTCTCTCCCTCTCCCTTTCCCCCTCCCTCCCTTCCCTCCCTCCTCCCCTCCCTCCCTCCCTCCCTCTTCCTCTCTCCCTCTTCCCCCCCCCAACACACAAGCTGGAAGAGAGAGACTGAGAGATTAAAGGAAAAGTAATTTAAAATGTTTGAAGATCTCAGAAGCAAACATAAAAGTAGGTACTTCAAGTAATAGTTCATAGCAAGAATTGCTACAGACTTCAACAAGAAACCACTAAATTTGGCTTTTCTTTATTTTTAATCAAGCATCTTTGAATCACTAAAGAAACATCTTGGTACTCTAGAGATAATGGTATTAAAAGAAAAACTTAATCAAACTCTTCCATTATTGTAACTGCCTCCTCATTCACCAGTGATGTCCAATCCCTGGTATGGTTCCCATAAACTAAGCTTTGCTGTTTTATAATTTACTTCAGAGAAATATGGCCAGACAATCTTACTCTCAGTAGAGCAGCTATATTCATTTCTTCCAGCCATGTAAACTAAGGAAGCCAAGTCTGACTTAAAGGCAGGGTACAGGTTTATTATCCTTCACGAGGTTTTTCAGATCCTAGGGAGATGCTTCTGCACTAAAAATCAATACAAGATTTTCCAAGGTATTCAGGTTTGTCACTTGTCTGAATATAATGGCCTTAGAAGAGGAGATGAACTGCCTTACTTCCTTTTCCTCCTTTTTTTGTGCATTGTGCCCTTTCAAAGTATGCTCTGTGTGTCATAAATTCAAAGGTTGCTTTTATGTCTGGTAAGGTAGAAGGAGGAAGCTGGGTGTTTTATTAAATGGTGAAATCTGTCAAAGTCCCAAAAACTCATGTGATACAAACCAGGTCATCCTATGCATCCTGAACTCCCAATTCTACCAGGGAAACAGACACCATTTATAACTCAAAATAACTAGCAGTAATAGGTGAATTCACTTGATTGCTCATGAACCAATTATGTCAGACACTACTTGTTAACCATTGAATGAGAAGAGGTAGGGGCTCACCTAGGCCTCACCTGGGCCTAACACTTGAAGTCCTTCCAATAGCTACCAACTATGAACAGGAAAGTAATATTTAAAACGATCATTCTCCACCTCTTGCTGTTCTAGACTGGCAGAGAAATCTCTCCCACCTCTTGCCACACTGAGAGTCAAGTTATAAGAATAGTCAAAACATGGACATTGACATCTTCCATCTTAACTGTGTCCAGAGATTTGCCAGTTTTGAATGTCATCTTCAAATTCCACCCCAGTCCTGTGGAAAACCCTGAGTTTTCTAATTTCTTCCTATCTCTACCTTTTTCTTTAAGAGTGGTTAGGGTAAGAGGAAAAAATAGACTTGATAAGAGAAAAAGGAGGAATTTAAAAAAAAACAGAAAAAGAAAGCAAACAACTCTACATTCTATTCAAGTTGTGATCACAGGAGCAATGTGAGAGCCAGCAGCACCCAGGACTGATGATAGCCGTAGACCTTGCTCAGGGCACTACCTCACCAACTAGGTAGGAATTACTTGAGTGCCTAACTCCTAAGAATCTGTGAAATACTATACACTTGGCTCAGCACAAAATGCACATTTACACAGAGTTTATGGAACCCTGTGATTGCTTCTGGGACAATATTTTTCAAACTTACCTGGAATGAAGAATCACACAGATACATACATATTAAATACATATATGTGTGTAGATATAGCTTTGGAAACTTCTCACTCAGGCCTGCTTAATCAGATGCTCATGGTGGGGCATATGTCTGTAAGAGATGATGTTAATGTCCAAACAGGTTCTGGAACACAAATGTGATGCTTCCTGGGCTACAGATCTGATCTAACACTCTGCATCTCCATGTCATCTGACATTCTTATAGTTTAGCCTAGCCAGAGCCCCAGTAAATATATGAGTACCAGATCAAGAACTCCTTGAAACTGGGTGTGGGTGCATATAATTAACCCCAGCAATGGACAGGCAAAAGCAGCCACAGCCAGGCAGATAGATCTCTAAGTTCACGACTAGCCCAGTCTATATAAAGAGTTCTACACTAGTCAGAGTTGCAAAATGAGACTCTGTCTAAAAAATCAACACCAATGATTCCTTAAAGCACACCTCAAGAAAAAGCAAAGTGCCTTCTACATGAAGAGTCTGAGTTTCAAGCTTAGCTTGTAAATTATGAGTTCTATGAAGTTCTATAAAGACATGGGATTATATGTTGCATTTACTGCTGTAGTCTCCCTGTCAAAAGCAGCACCTGGCACGCAAAATTTGTTAAGTAAATCAATCAATTAATGAATGAATTAAAATACAAATTAGTGAATAGAAAGTCACTTAAATTGGAAGTTGACTGTCAGATACAAATACAAATCTACGGATTCATTTCTATTGCCCACAAACCCTTTAATAAGAATTCTCTAACTTACATAATCAATATGAAAGTCACTATTATTTTAGTAACCTTACCAATATCAATAATGACCAAATTCTACATACTATTTTTCTCTTTGGTCCTTTCCATGTGTTAGTTCATTCAGTCTGTAACACGAATGCCTGGAAATTAGGATACACACACACACAGTAGAGACAACCTTACCATTCTAAAAACCCTAACCCCTAAAATCAAAAAAGTGAAGTAAGAACTACAACCACTAGAAATATAACTTTTGTAACTTATCTCCCAGTTAAACTCCCTGGGTCTCATGGTTAAATATTTTATACATACTACCTGGCTTTGTTACTAAGATAGGAAAGGAAGAGATTGAATGATTCTCGCCCCAGTATAGGTCCAAACTGAATATAAATCCCTGGCATTTCACAATCTTTCATGTGTTTCATATCATTTTATTGTGATGCCTATGATAAGTTGAACCTAAAGCCAGGCCTTATAGTAAGAGTCATTTTTATATAAAAGATGGCCGGTAGTAAAGTAGAAGTTGTCACACAAAAAAACAAGTTGTATGATAATTAATCCAGATGGATTCTAAGGGCTGGCATTCTAAGGGTGTTGAATATATATGGAGTGTTGTTTTTTGTGTAATTTATTTTTATGTTCATTGGTGTTTTGCCTGCATATATGTATGTGTGAGGGTGTCAGAAGCCTGGAACTGAAGTTACAGACAGTTGTAAACTGCTATGTGGGTGCTAGGAATTGAACTTGGGCTATTTGGGAAAGTAGTCAGTGCTCTTAACCACTGAGCCATCTCTCCAGTGTCAAATGTATAGTTTTAATGTTATTTAAAGAAATCTGGGAGCAGTGTTGTTGAACCCTGTCACTAGGTAACTCATTTATTGAACACCTATCTTGTGAAGAGATCACAACTTAATAGGAGCAAAAGATAGAAGCTGATAAAAAATAAAGCATGATCTATGTAGAATTGCCTACACATACTGCCAAATGAGTAATCTACAGCCTAGTTCAGGGAGCAAGCAGCTCTTGTTCCAAGAGACAAGACTCCCTGGAGAATCACAGACTTCCTAGAGGGGACAGGCTAAGCTTGCACTTGAATATGGGCAATACAGAACAAGGAATTGCAGGAACTGAAGCAGAAATATCAGAAGGTAATCAATAGCAATATTTTATTGATATTATGTCACAATATTAATTATGTGTTTATGTATATATCCACTGAAAACTGAGAATATGAGTCAAAAGTATAAATATCTACACAAACTACCTAAAACACTGGTTCTAAACCTCCCTAAATGCTGTGACCCTTTAATACAGTTCCTCATGTTGTGGTGACCCTCCCCAACCATAGAATTATTTTTGTTGCTACCTCATAATTGCAATTTTGCTACTGATAGGAGTAGTAATGTAGATATCTCATATGCAGAATATCTAATATCCGACCCCTGTGAAAGGGTTGTTCAGCCTGAAAAGGGTCATAACCCACAGATCAAGAACCACTGCTCTAAAGGTTTCTATGAGGGGGGCTGATGGGAATACAATCTAGAACATAGCACATTCTAGACAACCACTGAGCTGGATTTCCACCCCTTTGTGTATATTCTTAGAGCATTATTCTAAGGATTATATATGTTGTGTGTTTAGACATATGAATAGGTGTGCACATGCCTTTAATTTTGAATTTGCAGTTTTATGTGTGCCTATATAATTTACATGCAGTCCAATGAGAAGGATCCCAAGGAGGTATAGAAAAACTTGATTCACAGACACAAAATCATCATCTATATCTTATACCATGTCCACACCCAGTGCATACACTATAAATGGTGACAGATGCAAGGCAGAAGATCATTCTAATGTAAGGGGCCTGGTAGAAATGAAGATATCCTAGGGACACTTCTGTTTCTCAATCTATCAGACTGTTGAAACAATGAACGCCAAGGAAATGGAAACTTTCTCCAGGAATCTCAAGCTGACAGAATGAACAGTCATGAGCCCCAGCAAGAACTTGTCTTTCAGAAAGAAACTTCACACATTTCTAATAGTTTGCTATACCACCTTACAGAATGAGACTGAAGCTCAGACATGGATAGGGCCATGGTAGGCAGAGATATACCTTGACCAGGACTGCTTAGATGTGAAACTGACCAGGACTGCTTAGATTTGCAAAATCCTTGCCTTTCTATTTAAACTTTAATCTCAAGGCAGATTCCGTGGGTTCACTGAAATCACTTTGTCCCTTTTCACAAGTAGCCATACTGAATAATCTCTTTTTTTCTACTTTCCACTATTAATTTGAGTCTTCTAGTTGTCCTATTGAGGATGAGGGCACAGGCTGTTTAATCAGAGTAACATATCATGGAAGAGAAATGAATAGCTAATGGTTGTTTCTGTGTGATTCCACACACATACTCCAAGCTATCCATGACTATGAGTATGTTGAAACATGCACAGAAGAAACACTAGAAAGAAAATATTTTTAAAACTTAATCTGCAAAAGAAACCTTGATTGATATTTTCTTTGTGCATTTATGATGTTCCAAATTGTCCTCAGTGAACATGCATTATTTTATAATCTCAAAAAAGCAATGCAATGAAACATAAGACACATAAAATCACAAATAAATTCAAAAGAGCCAAGAGCATTTTGCTCAAGATGCATGCTCAGTTTTGGAACAGCTAAAACTGAATTAGCATTAACCAGAATACAGAATGCAAAAGCAAAAATGCCTTGGCCAAGCCATTTCTTCAAGGTTCCCAATGGAATCTTGGCCTTTTGTGTCAGTCTTAGAGGTGCATGTGTCAGAGAACTAGATCCTGGGGTGGAGACAGAGGAGAGCAACTCCTCCAGTCCACACCCCCCAACCCGGGGTTGTAGCTGCAAATCTTAATGCCTCTCCCAGGCCTTCAACCAGCTGGAGCACTGGAACTCAGGATACTCATTGCTACAGGCAGCTTTCTACATCCAAAGCACAGGTGTCCTAGTCTGAGCTACAGCTCTTTGTCAAGTTTCCACTCCGGTGGGTCACATCATAGGCAGGAAGAACAAGGGGCAAACTCTCTGCTGTCCTTCCTGTCCATGGCTGCCTGGAAGGAGCTTTGTCATGCCTAGCACCACGCAGCTCCTCTCCAAGTTTCACCTTTGGTGACACAACTTTTCCGTGTTTCTTTTTTAGGCAGCTGCCACATCACGAGGTTAATGAGCACGCTGAGGTTTGTAATAAAATCGCCTGCCAGATACATGGCGACTGCAGGACATTGGTTGACCAGACCTTCCAGCAGGAAGGCCAGAAAGCCCAGTTCCCAGCTACTTGGAAAACAAGCCCTCCCTGGAAGGGGAACTTAGAAGGAGCACCCTGCCCTGTTTGCAAGAGAAAGACTCTCATTGTTCAGTGAGCTCCAAAAACCAGTGCAAATCCTAGAGCTCCTGGAAGACTTAACATTCGATAAACCCCCCAAGGGGAGGCAAGCATACATACAGAGAATCAAAGGCGAAATAAGCAGGTCAATTCTCAATGCTTTCAAAGTCAGGCTTGAAAAAGATTCTGAAAATATCTATGGGCATATTCAAGAACCTCATTCAGCCTGCCTTCTTTGGGTTGTTTACTTCTACTTTTATCAGCAAGATAAATATTTTAAGAACTCGAGCTGTTTACTAACCCTCAGTTTCAGAGCGGATGAAATGCTACCTACATTATCTAGAGGGATTTTTAAAGAACTGGGTTTCATGTTTGTTATTAAACTTACCTATAACCACTCAATAGACCCATCACTGTTAATTACGGCTGTTAAATGAAGGTTCCTGCAGCACAGAGGAAAACATTACATGATTCTCAACTTTGAGAACTATAATTAATATGCTTGTTCAAGGAGGGTGTCTCTGTTAACAAGATATATTTTTGGAAATATTATCTAACGGAATGCAGCATAAATAGTATGAAAACTAAAGCTTACATTTTAATTTCTCCATTTAAAATTAGTTGTATAATAAGTAGTGAAAAAGTTTATTCTGTAAAACTACATTTCAAGGAAGTGGGGGGAGGGTGATTTCACTCACCATCCAGTGAAAAAGCAGAAATGAGACGTCTCCAATTAGCCTAGCGCACCCAAAGAGAACATATTCGCATAATCAATTCACTGACATCTGTTGACAAGACCAGGAAGGAGGGAAAAATAGGAGAGGGAGGGAGAATTGAATAGCAAAATGAAACATGATTCTGATGAGCAGCAGACTGAAAGCATATACCATGTAATGAGAAATAAAAGAAACAAGTGGAGTTTTACTCAACAGTGAATTAAGTGTGTGCACAGGAACACAGGTGAAAAGAAAACCTCCCAGATATAGTGTTGAAAAACTGCACTATTGTATTCCAATGAACAACTGCTTAAATGTGATAGTCATATTTGCATGGCCCATTCCTTACCACAAGGGCTCAAGGGAATGGGAACGTGATGTAAAACGTATTTTGCAAAATGAAAAGTTAAAATACCCAAAGCTGGTAAGAAAAGAAAGCACATCCTTAACCATAAAAATTGGTTTATTTCAATGCTTCAATCTAGGACCTGCCACAGTATACTATATACCAGTAACTAAAAAAAATCAAATATTTCTTTCATTGAAAAGATCATGATGCTTAGCTGTCATGCATGTATGAGACAGTCTCCCTAATTACATCCATGTTGGTGGGTGGAATTAAACTTACATTTGTGAAGATCGGGATTTGAAAACATTTAAATGTCCTGTCTAGGGAAGCTGTATGTAACAATGGTTAGGAGGTAAACGTGCCCTCAAAGAAACCTTGCTCGAATCTTCATTCGTTTATCTTTGTATTTTCGAAGCATATATACAAAAACTTATGTGAAAGCTGACTTACTCCACAGTAATTAACCAGCTACAAGTACATTTAAATTAATGTGTGTGGACAATGAAATGTCAGAATGATCTTATTAAAAGAGCTGTATTCTGGCTTAGTTCATGTCAGTGAAAGACACACATAGAACCACAGTAAAGATTGACGATGACATCAGCCTAGATCAGCAATACCGTAGTCATTATTACAGCCAAGCATTATAGACCATGAATGGTATAGAGTAATGGTCTCTGGTTGTAGGACTATCACTTTCATATCTTGATTATTGTACAAGATGGTTTCCATCTCAGAGTCAGTTTTTTTCATCTGTCAAAAGTAAAAAAAAGTATGTATATTCTATTTCTTATAAGTGATTATAAGAGTTTAATGAAGCATTTCATGTCAAAACTGTCATATAGTCTTGGGATGCACAACAAAAATTACATCTCCAACTTAACTAGTTATTAGAAAGGTAACCATTGATAACTTGTTCCTTTATTTTAAAACTTTGTCTCTGGTGATCCTTAGTTACAAGAGATATGCTCAGGTGTCTATGGGATTAAAACACCAAGGGGAAGTGACAGAGCCTTTCTCCAGTATATTGCCTTCTGACATGACAACAAAGCATTGAAAAGTATATAGTAAAGGTGATGCTTTTATTTTACCATTTGGTTTGCTTGAAAAATGGTTTCAACCTAAGTTGTGTGTAAACTCCCAATCCTCTGCCTCTATATCCAAAGTGCTAGGATTACAAGAGTGTACCACCACATCTGGCAGAACCAATGACCTTTGGTGGATTCAAATGGTACATCATTCAACAATCATTTATTTATTACTATAAAACCAAGCATGTGACCAAAGGAGGATGTCAGATTCCCTGGAACTAGACTTATAGGCAATTGTGAGCTGTCCAATGTAAATACTTAGAATCAAACTCTAGTCTTCTGGAACAAGAGCAAGCACAACTTACTAGCTGTATAAATGTATACAAACTATACAATCTGTATAGGCTTTACTGGTCCCATCTCTAAAGTTTATATAGTGCATATTATATCATAGTGCAATCATGATTTAATTTGGCTTCATAAAAGCAGAACATGGGCTAGAGAGATGACTTAGAACAGTGGTTCTCAACTTTCCTAATGCTGCAACCCTTGAGTACACTTTTGTCATGCTATGGTGACCCCAACTATAAAATTATCTCACTGCTACTTCATAACTATAATTTGGCTACTTTATGAATTATAATGTAAATGTCTGATATGCAGGATATATGATATGTGACCACTGTGGAAGCATTCCTCGAAGCCCATCAACACCACCAAGAGGTCACAACCCACAGGCTAAAAACGTAGAGATTAAGTGTGCTGTGCTTGCTCTTGTTCCAGAAGCCTAGAGTTTGATTCTAAGTATTTACATTGGACAGCTCACAATTGCCTATAAGTCTAGTTCCAGGTAATCTGACATCCTCCTTTGGTCACATGCATATACACACACTCAACACACATGCACACACACATAAATAAAATAATTTATACATATACATAATCAGTACCACAATATATAAAAACACTGAATGAGATATATAATATGATATAAGAAGTAAGTATTCAATAATGTCGGTGCTACAGTAATAATGACAGTAATAATCATTGTTTTTCAGTGATATAAACAGAACTTGCCACTGCCCAAAGGAATATTTTGCCTTGCCTAGGTCATTCAAAAACTACTTCTTATTGACTAACCAAATAGACAACTGTTAAGTGCTTTAAGGTGAAGCAAAGTAGAGGTTTTCAAAGAAACAAGAGAACAAGACAAGAAGAAGTATCAACAGGGAAAGGAAGAATACTGAAGGGTGAGGTGGTAGACTGTCATATAAAAAAGAGTAAAACACAGTTTGCTATCTGACCAAAATGTACTATTAGTAATAGAAATCAAAATAGTAGTTTCCTTTAACATGATGACTTGAGTCATGAGAGAATGCTATAAGTTGACAGTATTCTAGATAATCTTACTAGTGCTAATTATATGAATGTAAACATTTCTCAAAACTCATCAACATGCATCCTTTGGAGATGTACATGTTACTACAGGTAAACTTGAAGTACTAAAAAATGCAGTTGAATTCCTACTATTTTTTCATTGACTGTTTTCTAATTTGGATTCTGATTAGATATAACTTTCACCAGATTATTATTTTCTTTCTTTCTTCCCAGAACCTACTGACAGGATCCAGAAAGAACAGACACCCATAACTAGGAATTTCTTTGAACCAAATCCAGACCAAATCTGATTCTCTGCAGATAGACCAAGCAAGTAACCTAACTCAGACCAGATGGAATGTACTCTTTAGAATGTCAATAAAACTATTCTTCAACAAAAGCCAAGGATACTGCCAGATTTTTAAAAATCACTACCAGGAACAACTACCACCGTCTGGCCTTAGCCTGTGGGAAGGTCATTAGTTAGAAACACTAATAACATTCCCATTTGAAATTGAAAGCTTAAATGAATTTAGCGACATGGAGTCAAGGGTAAGGCATGAGACCTCCTTTATAGTAATCTCAATATACAGTAATTGTAATTTATGTTAAATGTTTATCACAACTCAGATCTCGTAATGAAATTGTCCTCTATCTTTAACTATACCAAATGATCAAGAACATATCTCTTTTTAAAAATATAACCCCTTCATTTTCAAGGTTAATACCCTAGAAAATATTTTCTTAGAGAAAACAAATGGCCATCCATTCAAAAAGAAAATAAAATTAAGCACTGGAATAATAGTAAAAATGAGTACTATAATTAAAATATAAGTTCATTTGTATGTAAAGGCACACCACTAAAATTCTTTCATTAAGTTATGACATTCAACCAGGTATGGTGGTGTATGCATATAATCACAAAGCTTAGAAGATAGAAGAAGCAGGACATCATGAACTCTAGGCCAGCCTGGCCCTCACAGAATACTCAAGATTAGCTTCCAACCTTGTCTCAAGAAGGAGGAGGAGGGGAGGGGGAGGGCAGGAAGGAGGAAAGGGAGGAGGGGGAGGGGGAGGGGAAGGGGAAGGGGAAAAGGAAGGGAAGGGGAAGGAGGAGGAGGAGGGGGGGAAACTGCCAAACATAAGATTTAACCAAATATTCACACCTCGTATACCATAAATAAATAACCTATATTTCAGATTAAACATGAATGATGTTACCCAATGGCAATGTGACTGAAATCTGCTACTTAGTCTATGATGGTAAGTCACAGTGATGACTGTGTCTTCTGAATAGGAAAATGTACATCAGTGACTACAGAAAATGAATTACACACATATCTTGGTTCTGGACTAATTGTTAAAACTGCATTATGTGCAGTATCATCACATCTCAAAGCTAATGTTAAGCTGAGCACAGTAGCAGACGTGTAGGCTCCCCTGTTCCCATCATTCTTTAATTCGTGTGTTTTTTCTGCTTTGAATTGTTTAATCTTGAAAATTATTTTCCATTCCTTTCAAATTTCTCAACTCCAAAAATACAAGCCATAATGAAGCGGACACAAGAACGCATTTTTCTTGGCTATATTTGAGGAGCTGCAACACATTCCGGTTGTTCTGTGTTGATTGTAATTCCCAGAATGAGGAGTTGATTTGGGCATAAAACAGCACAGCTGCAGAGAG
The DNA here is from genome assembly GCA_021653895.1 of Mastomys natalensis. Lineage (NCBI taxonomy): Eukaryota > Metazoa > Chordata > Mammalia > Rodentia > Muridae > Mastomys > Mastomys natalensis. The sequence goes on along the minus strand of JAJTUV010002182.1, from coordinate 98,821 downwards.
ACCTGAAATGCTAACAGCTTCATCTTCCTACTCATTGCTTCAAAAATGAGCCTTCTGGCTTACCATCCAAACCCAGATCCCAATGTCCTGCCCATAAACTAGTTCCTGAATTCACAGCCTTGATACTCATATGGCCCTCAATGACTTCCTTTCTGTCACACCCCACATCCTGCTTCACTTAAGTCTTAACCAACATCCATTTCTATTCCAACTTTACCCCTATCACTAGCCCTTGGATGCAGCCTGTCCCCCTTTAATGACTTGAACTCTATTCCTAAGAGACTTTACGGAAATGGTAGTAAGGTAGAGAGAAGCTACAGTATCATTACCCCATGCTCTACTTCTAGCTTCAGCATTTCTCAATAAAGAAGCTGCACATATCCAGAAAGAAGAAAGAAGAAATCTGGCAATTGTGTGCCTTCATCTCCTATCCTGTACCCATCAAAATGTCAAACACTCTTGATTAGAGACCAACCCTGGCATACTATCTGCCTGAAGCTGTAATCACCACCTTCACCACAGAAGAGACTATGAGGTTCATGACAACTGTCTACAAACCATGGGTCTGTGATGGCATGATGAAAATAAACAAACCAGCATCTACATGAGTAATAGGTTATGATCACTGTTTTTAAGTAAGAGGTCATCTATGTCATGACATCTTACCAGTAAGCACCACCTGTTCTAAACACCTGCTTTGCTTGGTTGAAGAGTAAGCCTGACAGTAGGTCACAGTGGCCAACATGACCTTTGGTAATGGAATGCAGAATTCAAGCCATGATATGCTCATTAGCCCCCAAATCCAGTGCCTCTTGGGTAGGGTAGAAAGACTGCTAGAAATGCCCAGCAAGAAAAGGAAAATGAGATGTGTCCATACATGTCACAGTCCACTACAGAAGCAGCTATGCAAATGGGTGGCTTCACAAACTATGCATGGAACTGGTCTCCATTACTCAGTGGCCAGCATGAACTCAGCCCTGATGCAAGCTCTCTTACCAGAGAACCCACAGCCCCATGTAGCATCCAAATGGTTATACAACACTGTGGCTGTAGGACTAAGCACAAAGAGGAAGGTGTGGTTATATCTACACATCTAACTCCAAATATGAATGAGACATTTGAAATAAAGAATCAGCTTGTACTTTTATTTAATCCTGAAAAGATTTGGTATCAATTGTGACCAGCTACAAGTTGTCCAGTGCCATGTGAACAGCTGCAGTAAATTGGACACAGCCTTAACTGAGTACTTTCCTAACACAGGCGTACTAATAAATCTTATGGGATATGACAGAGAAGGGTCAGTAAAATCCATGCAACTATCTATTTGGACAAATACATGTTATGCAGTTCTCTTCCCTGAGATGGAAATAAATGCATCCTCTTGTTCAAGAACTACATGACCTAAACAATGCATACTTATAATCATTAGAAATTGTGTGCAAAGCATAAATTAGTACAAAAAAGTGACCAGCTATACAAGAGACCCTTGTAATTAATTTTCAAACAGAATCAAGGGTATTTGACATCCTCCCAAAGAGAAAAGTCTAGCCTACCTGGTTACATTTTTGAAAGAATTATCAAAGTTTCCCAGCCCTGGCATTACAAGAAAAGACAACCCACAATTTATATGCTCTAAATGTCAGTGGATTTTTTTTTCTTTGTTTTGAGTTAGGAATTTGCTTGTGGGGATGAGTTTTGGTTTTAGTTTTAAAGAGAGTTGTTTGTTTTTAAGACAAAATTTCAACTTGTGAGACAGACTGGCCTTAAATCTGCCTAAGTTTCTGGAGTACTGAGATTACAAGTAAGTATCAGTACACCCAGCCCAAACCACACTTCATTCAGTAGTACAAAATAAGTTACTGATTACTTACTATGTGTGCTTTAGAAAGTCTAGAAATGTGGTACTCTATAATAATCTTCAATGTAGTGATGATAGGCTGTGGGCATGAGCCCCAAATGATAGGGTGGGAGGATGAATTTAAATGAGCAGTAGGCTGCAAAACAGATTATGAAGTTCATTCAAGCTGTTACTAAATTATTTGACTTGATTCAATCATTTGTCACAGCATCATTCAAAACTAAATGTATTTTGAAATGTCTATTAAATATTTGATCCCATATCTCGCTATGTTACAAATACTATGCTAATGAACACCTGAGCTTTGAAAACAGCATATGTGACCTATATACAGGACATTTCAAATAACCAAATCTCTTCAGAATGTAAATATTTTTTATTGGTTAAAATACTGAATAGGTCAGGTATTGTTCATTTCCAACATTATCTTAGTCATATAAGATACTTGAAAGGAGAAAAGAAGCTACTGAGTACTTGACATTCACTATTTTGAGCATTCTCTAAAGTCTAAGACGAACAGCAAGGCTGAAAGGGCAATCTTGCTTTTAACTAGGAGAAAATCCCCATTTCCTTATGTAAGTAAACTCTCTTCTTAAAAGTTGCCCTATTAAATTAATTTATTCTAATTCCAACCACAATTTTAATGGCTAATTCTACAACTCCTACATAGAGGAATGTGGTTTCAAATGTGAAGAGTCAACATAAGAAAATGTCATGACTTTTGCCTAGTAAAAAAAATTCATTATTGAATTACAGAGACCTGTGCTCCTGGGTCCAGACTTGCTAATCTATTCTGAACAATTGCAAATTATACACCTAAAACAGCAAGTCATTTTCTGTGAGTTTGTTTGGCTCAGGGTCCTTCAAATGAAATGAACCCTGATTACCACCTGATGAAAATCAGAAACCAAAGTTCTATCCAAAAAGTTGAAACAATCTCAGGATCAAATGGGAAGAAGTTAACTGATCAATAAGATGCTAAAACCTTTAGTTGTCTTCGCTTCTCTGACCTCTAGGTAGAAAATGATACCTGAGGGGCAGGTATTGGGGTGTAGCTCAGTGATAAAGTGCTATTCTCACATGTAAGATCCTCACATATAATCTTCACCGTGTCAAAAATAATGAGGCTCCTTTAGTCAATTTTCTTTATAATATGAGGACATCTTTGAGAACCGCCATAATTAAGGAAGCCCTGGAACCATGTAAGGGCAGTTCTACCTTCACAACTTACTGGAACAGTTAATGTGTGTGTCCCAAACGGCCACTGTGTCTGAGTAGGTTCCCAAACTTTAAGTTGACATCTCTGACCCTTAGAACAGCAGACTTAACCCTCGACAAACTTCCTGAGCGTTTAGTCAACCACATTGCCTGGTGGGAAGAGAAACACCCCCACTTAGAAATAAGGATAAAGGCCCTGCGCTGAAGACTTTGACAACTTTCCGTGGCGGATGGCTGGCGGGGGAGGGGGGGAGAGTTGGCACTGCCCTAGAATCTCCTAAGAAAGCAAGCTCTGAAAGAAGTGAGGAGAGAAGAAAGAGGAATAGGGGAAAGAGTGGGAGAGAAAGGAGCCTTTGGGCTCATGGGAGAATTGATCCCCCCTGCCCCTCCCCGAGCACAATCAACAAGGGCTGGCTTTCTTCCAGCTCCTGGCTGTTGTAAATCCATGTCACCTGGAGTGAGTTTCTGCATTTCAAGGTACCTGTGGTCCTTAGGACCTAGCCCAACCCAGAGTCTACTGTGGCTATTTCTGACACACCTGAGCCTTTGCTCACCGTTCTTCCAGACCTTCCCCCTGTGCCTGTCTCTGTGCCCTAGTCCTCAAGATTGTGTCCAGTTTATATTTCCCTGGTAAGCTGGGTCCTCAACAAGGCAAGCACTAGTACAAGCTGGAGGTAGCAGAGGAGGACACCCCTTCCTTTTCTTGAGTTCTTCCCAGCCTGAGCCCTGCTCTGCTGCATGTCCCCATCCTGCCTGCGGGAGGCCCCAGGCCGAGAAGTACACTCTAGGGGACCTGGGACCAGGTGCCTTGGGCCAGGTGGCTAAATCCCAGGGAGCTGAGGAAATGAATTATGCCCTCCTGCAGAGGCCCACTCCCACTAGGCACCAGTGGCAAGGGGACAACAGCCTTTGTTCTCCCGGGCTTGGCAAGGCTGCGCTACTGAGGCGCAACACGGGCGGCGCCAGGGTATCCAGATTGCTCACTTTTGCACGCGGTGTGTCAAAAGGTGCACGTTCCTGTCTTCTCCTTTGAGTGCAGTGGGTAGGAAGTTGGAGAGTAAGGGGTGTGAGGTGAGAAGTATGGGGGAAGGGTTCTGCATATGGGCCAGGCTCTTTGTTTGCATTTGAGGGCACCACGGCGAAGGGGGTTGAACGTGGGTCTGTGCTTGGGTCCTGAGAGTGGGACAAATTCCTGAGTATGTCACCATGTTACACCCGCGCAGCACACATATGCACACTCTCTGGAGCGTACACACACAGACATACATACACACACATACACACACACACACACAGAGAGAGAGAGAGAGAGAGAGAGAGAGAGAGAGAGAGAGAGAGAGAGAGAGAGAGAGAGAGAGAGAGTAGCAAGCAGCTCTGTTCCCTGCGCTCCAGGCTGCTGCAGCTTCGTCTGCCCGCAGCGCGGCCACCATGCGTTCAGAGGGGCAGTGGAAAAGACTGGAGGCACTGGAGGAGCCCCTCCAGGATGGAGGGAAAGTGGTGCAGACCCACACTCCTTCAGAAGCCTAGACCTCCGGGGTTTACCCGGGGTCGCAGAGGTCATGGGCACCTTAGGGTCTAAGCACAGAGACTAGGAGCCACTGGGCGGCGCGCACACAAGGGGGCGAGGGCAACCTAGAGAGGGGAAAGAGGCGGACTTCCCGGTGGGCTTACCCTTAGAAGCATCTTTCTCCTCTTTGGGCTTGGTCACCTTTCCACTCATAGATCCCAGCTTGCTTGACAAGGTTCGTCCAGGAGAAGGAAGTCCTCGCCGAGCTGGCTGGACTTGCGAGAGCGCTTAGGGCGGCAAGTCGCGACCGCGAGCTCTCAGTGTGGCTCCGGGCGGAATCCGCTTTTCCCCCCGCTGCCGCCGCTGCCGCCGCCTGCGAAAGAGTGGGGAGGAAAAGAGAGGGGTGAAGGAGGAGCCGCCGCCCGAGCCTGAGCGGCCGGCCACGAGAGGAGCCGCTCGCCGCGCTCCAGAAGTGCAGAGACAAAGCGGGGCGGCCGCCGCTCCAGCGCCCCGCCGCTCCTACCCGCCCGCGGAGAGCCGCGCTCAGGAATCTCGGGGCACCCGAGAGGCGCAGCCGGGACTCCCCAGCTTCTCCGCCGGCCTGCCCGGGCTCTGTGCCGGTCGCTCGCTCCACGGGCGCCGGCCACGCCGGGAGTTGCCTGGGTGTTCTGCCCAAGCTCTACTGGGCTGCTTTCCCCCCGCCCCCCCGCCTCTCCCAATCTGCTGAGGGCCGCCAACTCAATCAAAATAAAACCCCGAGGAAGGTTTTTTTTAAAAAACAACAAAAAAAAAATCAAAACAAAGACGAAAATATTCACTTAAAAATAACGAGCCTCCCCGAAAGGGAAATGTTTGAACATGTGATGAGCAACGTGTGAGCCTGTTACACCGCAGAGCCGCGCAGCTCACCCGCGGAGATTCGGAAAGGGAGGTTCGCTCCTTTCTATTTAATCCATTTTCAGATTCCTGTCTTTTGGCCAAAAAAGGGGGCCCCCGAGTTGCTGGCCCGCAGAGAAGCGGGAACCGAAAGCCCTTACCTGTTCTCTCTCCCTACACCCACACCCCCTCGGAGCTCGCCTGCTCCCTCGCTGCCACTCTCCGGGCAAAGAACTCTCTGATCCCAGAGAGCCGGGAATCGTCACTGGGGTGCGTTCTATATAAACGACAAGGTGTGGGCAAGCGGGGGACGGGGGGGGGGGGGCAACCAGCGAGGGCGGGGCCCCACAAAGCCGCCTGCCGGCTGTAGTAAAAACAGAGCTCGGCAGGGGCGCGCAGACGTCAGCTGCCGCCTTGCAAAAGCCTGGCAGCCTAGCGGAGTGCGGGCGATCTTGTCAGCGGGGTGTTCCCGATTTCCTCGGACAGGCAAGGTCCTCCAGGGCTGCCACAGCGGGCTCTAGATCTGCTTTGAACGACGAAGCCTGGAGTCCCTAATCTCCACCCTTGTTACTCCCTAGACTTCCAGTGCTTGCCTTTCTGGCTGCACTGGTTGCCACCTACACTTTGGGGACTCCGCTGTTGGCAACTGCGGTGAAATCTGTCCTGGAGTCTGTGACTCTTCGCCTCTGGCCAGCTGTCCAAGTTGAGACAGACTGGTTCTCCAAGAAGGGAGAGAAGGGATCTGACTTGCCAATAGGGCAGAGAGTGAAACTGACCTAGTGCTTGGTGCTTCCCAACTGCACCACCACATGCCAGCCCCTTCTCCCTGGGCTGTAGTCTCCACTTTTCAGGTCAGCCAACCTTCTGTAAAGTGAAGTGAACTCAAGTCTCTAGTGCTGCAGAAGATAAGTAGGATCGCCTTATCTCCCAGGCTACACTTGTGACAACCCATGGAAGATCCCTGAGACTTAGAACTAGAAGAAAAAGACCGCTCCGAAACCAAAAATTATATATGGGATATAAAGAAAAGAATAAGTCAAGGAATAGGAAAGGAGGAACAAGGAGATCAGTAATCAGTCCCTGGATGTTAGGTAACCTTTCCTGCTACTGTCCTTTCTGTCAGTGGGGAGAGGTGGGTGCTGTTAAGGAGTGAAGTGGCCCAGGGCATGGCTTAGTTCACAGAGTCCTCAACCCATTCATCAAAAAGTACACTGTATCCTGACTATGGAGATGTGCTAGCCAGCCCCAAGCAAAAAAAAAAAAAAAAAAAAAAAACCAACCCATTCACTTCATCCCACCACACTCCCACCCTCTCCTTAATTTGGTTTTGTTAACGATATTAAACCAGGCGAAGAAATCATATAGATGGATTAGTCCTACTGAGTCCCAGGCAGTAACTCAATTACAAGAGCCTGCTGTGGCTTTCAAGACCAGGAGTGTGGGCTGCTCCTGCTACCAGCCAGGGTCTAAAGGTCAGTAATCCTCTAAACTCAATTTGCAGCCTCCATGCTCAGTCTGAGAGGAACTGTAGGCCTGCTTTTCTTGCAAATAATATCTAATAACCTGGAGCTTGATGACACAATGTAATAACCCAACCCAAGGTTAGACCATTAATTAATATCAGTATTCTAATAAAGAAGGAATTTCTCTCCAAAAGACAGAAATTTAAATGGTTGAATGTGTGTTTGGAGAAAGACAAGAGAAAAGCATTTTTTAAAAAAGTTCTTATGTAATCTATACCCAATAACAGCTACCATTCTTTAAGTGCCTAGACTTTGCTCAGTCGTTGCACCAGTATCTTATTTAACCTTCCATCACCCCTAGTAAATGTTGGTATTATTACTTCCATTTTCAAATGAGGAAATTAGGTCTTGGAGTGATTAAATGATTTTTTAAAAACCTGGGTCTCACTATGGAGCTCATACTTGCCTTGTACTCCCAGGCACTAAGGTTACAGACATAAACCACCATGTCTAACTAGCTCTACATTGAGTAATTTTCAAAAAGGTCACAGGCTTGGTTATTTGTGGAGCCTGGCTAAGAATCTGGGTGTATCTATCTCTAACACCAAAATTATTCTTTCTTTAGCATACCATCTCACAGCGCTTCCCTTAGCCTCTTAAAGCAGGAGAAACACTTTCCCTGGACATTTGTTTAAATCACAAACTTCTAAGTCTTTGTTAACCTCCCTAAACACACACACACACACACACACCAGGACAGTAGCAGAGTGTAGTGGTGGTGGTGCTGGTGGTGGTGCTGGTGGTGGTGGTAGTGTGTGTGTGTGTGTGTGTGTGTGTGTGTGTGTGTGTGCCACTCAACTCCTGTGTACCTGTGTACCTATAGCATTTGTTTTGTCTATCTCGTCCTGGTAAGTTCCAACAGGGTCACCACATTATGATTTTAGAGCGTTCTCTGTCTTTATCAATAATTTCTACCCCAGCAAGACTAACATCCAGCTGGAAGCTAGGTATAACTCTTCTTAAAAGACAATAAAACAGTAAGGATAGGAAACACAGGGTGAAATCTAGGTTAGCTAATATCATTGAAGTGATGCAGAGAGATGTCTGCATGGGAGAGTGAATGAAGCATACTTACCCATGAGCACAAGTAAGTAAAATTGTGTTCCCTCACTGGAAAGCATCCTACAAAAGAAATAGTCCGAACATAAAGAAAATAGACACCTCATGCAAAAACACTATAGTGGTATGTGCCTGTGTTGAGGCAGATCAATGGTCATCATAAGAGCTTTAGTGCCAAACTGCAGGAATTATGACTATTCAAGTGCACAGCCAAGCAATGGTATCCAAATAAACTTTCTGACTCTGCTAGGGAGATTATACCCAGCCACATTTGTAAAAGAAATGGGTCTGCTCCAATTTTATCTCCTCTGACATATTTAATATAAAAATGTCATTAGCACTGGCTCCAATGAAGCCATACCCCAGCCTCCAGTGTCCAGCTCTTAAATACTTGGTAAGCAAAATGACCTGCTAAAGGAGGTTCTGACATCTATTCTAGGATGATCAGAAGGTGGTCTCTCCAGTATCTATGCAGATCACCAAAAGATTTGGTCTGCCTTGCTTTATTTTGTTTTGAGACAGGGTCTCACTGTGACTCACAGACTGGCCTTAAATCCACAAATGTGCTGAATCTCCCTCCTCTAAGGGTTAAGAACCCTGGTAGGGCTCATAACTTCTTCATCCTACATTATATGATAGAAGCGATGCTTTTTGAATTTTAGAGTAAATTTCAGACAGAGATGCTTAGCCCACCTGGTGGCCTATTTCACACCATCATCCTGTATGAAGTATAACCACCCTGGAGAGTTTACAACTAGGCTCTCAAACTGATGGTTATGCTCATCTCCTTGACAACAACTCACATTACTGGCAAGTCAAGCAAGAACTGCATCTTAGATATACAATCCATATTACCAGATAATATCAACTTCAACTCACATCTGGCTACACTTCTTGTGAGAAACCATTTAAATGGAGAACTATTCAATGAGATCCTTTTCAAATTCCTGGCCCAGAGATTTGTAATATAAATTAAGTAGTTTTATTCTTGTTGATTTTAGCCATTTTAGTATCCTCTTAGTGTCTATTACATAACCAACGACTTGATCTTCAGGGTAGTGGCATTAAAAGGTGAAGGGGGTGGTCATCCTAGGTATATGTATGACCCACTACAGAATGGGTTGAGGGACAGCAAAATCTGCCTGACTTTCTATTTAGACAGGTAAGGAGTTCTATACTCACACATATAACACCCCTCATTCTCAACATGATATGCATGATGTGACCCTCTTGCCCTGATACTCACTCCTGCCATTGTCATTCCAACCAGCCATGAAACACTTCTTCAAAGTGAGGGCTTTCATCTTGACATTTGAACTTTCAGCTTTCCAAAAGTAAATAAGCCTTTCCTTTTATCTTTATGGAGCTAGAGGCCTCAGGTATTTCACTATAGTAATACAAATCTGAATAATATGGGTGCTGTTTTAGGGTACTTTGATATGCAGCAACAGTATCCTAATAGAAACCCATGAATTCTTACACACCTGTAAGTTCATGTCATTTCATTAGATATAGTTAACATCTAATACACAGCTAATTGTATCCAAGCTGTCTTTGTACTTTGAGAAGTAGAACATGGTAGAAGTTATGCTGTATCAGGTCCTGGTAAAGTCTTTAAAAGATCTGGAAGAACTTTCTCTTGGGGGAAATCCAGCCACCATTTAAGACATTGGATATCCTGACATCCATGATGTGAAGCCCAATGTCATAGTTACTTTTTGTCAACATGACATAAAACTAGACAATACCTGTGAAGAGGGAATTTCAACTAAAGATTTTTTTTTTATCAGACTGGTCTGTGCTGGTGTCTGTGAAACATTTTATTGATTGCTAATTTATGTGGGAGGGCCTAGTGTGGGTGGCATAATATCTAGTCAGAGGTGATGAGGTTGTTTAAGAAACGTAGTTGAAATCTGGGTTGCATTGCCTGGCCTCAGTGGGAGAGGATGCAACTAGTCTTATTGCAACTTGATGTGCCAGGGTGGTTTGGTACCCATGGGGGCCTCCCATTCTCTGAGAAGAAGGGGAGGAGGAATGGGGGAGGCATATAAAAAGTGGGACTGGGAGGAGAGGAGGGAGAGGGAACTGTGATCAGGATGTAACGTGAATAAATACATTAATGAGGGAAAAAAGGTAGTTGAAGCCAGACATGGTGGCACACAGCACCAGGGAAGGAAACACAGGTATATCTCTATGAGTTCAAGGCCAGCCTGGTCTACAGAGTAAGCTCCAGGACAGCCAGGGCTTTTATACAGAGAGAAAGGTTGTCTCAGGCAAAAAGGGGGGAAGAGAAAGGAAAGAGACAGAGTGAGACAGACAGATAGGTAGCTGAGCAAACCAAGGGAAGCAACCCACTAGGAACTATTTCGTCACAGTCTCTGTTTCAGCTCCTCTCTCCAGAATCATGCCTTGAGTTCCTGACTTGTAGGCCAAATCTGCCCTCCCCAAGGTGGCTTTGGTCAGTGTTTTATCACAGCAACAGAAGGCAAATCAGGACACCCAAGCTGGCCGTAGAAGGTGTCATGGGAAAGAGCATGGAGGAACACAGGTGATGGCAATTATCAAGATCCTAGCTATGTGGCCCATGTCAAACCATCACAGCTTGCTGTCAGACAATCAAGGTAAAATTGACCAGATTTCAAGAGGCAGAAAAGAGCCATGTCTTTCTGTACTCTATACAGATTCTTAATTCACACAATTATGTTAAAAATGGTTATCATTTAAAGATATTCAGCTTTGGGGTGCTCTGTTACACAAATGCTTAATAAAGGAAATGAGAGCCCTAGAAACTTTGGACCCAGGATTTTCCTGTTTCTTGTTTGTCTGCTATGGCTCAAATTGGATTTTAAAAGTGAATGACATGTGTAAGACACGGAGATGTCAATAATTAATCCATCAGGTGCTTAACATTAAGATCTAAGGTTCGATGCTCCAGTGTAGGAGAATTCAAGGGCAGGGAGGTGGGTGGGTGGGGAAAAACCCTCAGAGAAGCAGAGGAGGGGGGATGGGATAGGGGGCTTGGGGGGGGCGATCCTGGAAAGGGGATAACATTTGAAATGTAAATAAAGAAAATGCTCAAAAAAAAAATCTTCACAACCCACAGCAAGCAGATATGTGATTTTCTGCCTCCTGTAAAACTGAGCATTTGGACCATTATAATTGTCCAAATCAGAATGCTTGTGAGAAATTGACATCTTTAAGTGTTTTGTCTCTTGATTGTTCAGGGAAGGGGAAACAATTGAGACAGAATTTGTTCAAAGATTCAGTCACACTGCAAAACAATGGATATCACTGGGTAGCAAGGGCTGTCAATCAAGAACCCCTATCATTCCACATTTCAAAACAATAGATATCACCAGAAGCATGAACTGTCCATCAAGAATGCTTATCATTCTAGACTGCTCGGAATTGCCCATGACAAGGAGGAGTAAATGATCAATATTGGCCTTTATCTCACAGCATGATCTATATTCTAAAGTCTGTCTTAACCACTTTCTCAAACTCAGACCTGGAGCAAAGAGTCAGAGATTAAGAACACTGGCTGTTCTTCAAGAGGACCTGGCTTTCATTCCCAGCACTCACAGGGCAGATCACAACCATTCTATCTCCAGTTACAGGGTATCATTCTCTTTTGACTTCTGTGGACACCAGGCATGCGTGTGGTACACATACATATAGGCAAATCAGTCAAACACATAAAAATAAATAAGTCTTTTAAAACACAAACCACAGACTTTGCCATCGTTTCTCAGCACACTACATGCAAAACACTTTGGCCTAGGTCAGCTTTCCAAAGTTTTTCAGGTCCTGTCCTTGCCTTTACTTTAGCAATTATTTTGACAATGGTAAAAGATTTTTCTTTTCTTGAGAAAATCTTGGGTATAATATTTAGTTGTTAACAGATTCATATTTGGCTGTATCTTCACATCTCTGACAAAGATGCCCAAAGATGACATAACTCTTCAGGATAAAGTCCCAGATGCCTATTCCAACCAAGGCCTACCATAATTCTTATCACATAATAAAAGGCATAATAAAGATCCCATCTTCATAATGCTATTCACAAAATCACTAAGTTTCTTACCTATACTAAGTACCTATTCATATTATGCCATTTTTATACTCAAAGAAATACTGTGTTACTATCATCAGCCCCATTCTTCAGATCATTAAGCAAGTTCAGAAAGGCAAAGCAACTTATACAAACACAACCAGTAAGAGGCGTATCCAGGGCAATGGCTCAAATAAGTCTTTGCTTTCAAAATTTCTTGCTCCTTCCTCTCTATAACTTGACATGTTCTGCAATTATTATGGAATAACGAACAACTCTGAAAGTTCCACAGAGAAGAATTCAAGCTCCCAAACAAAAACAGAGCTCTCAGGACTTACAGGCTATTGCACTGTTACTCTGTCAGTGCCAGACTCCACCCCAATATGGTGGACACAGAGGATGCTATTCACATTCCACTTCCATGAAAGTGCTCTGATGGACAGGTGTGGTTGTCGGCAGTGGGTATCCTCCAGCTGTCACTTCTGCCAGAGTTGCCTCAGTTGCAGAGCTGCTTAATCAGAAGTCGTGGCCTTCATGTGGGAGTCCACATTACATAACTGAGTTCTGGCCTAATGTCAACACTATCACAGATCTCATTGGTCTATGCCTGCCTAGCCAAGGATGTGGTTGTCCTTCAAAGTTCAACTACTCACTCTGCACAGTCATGCCTTCTGACTTTTCCCTTCCCAGTTCGTGATTCCTAGAGAATATATCCCACTACAACTTCAAGGTGGGTTGCCACATTCTTTTATGGAATCCGACTTCTGACACTTATCCTTGCTTCTCTCAAATTCTGTCTTATAGCCCAAAACTTTGTTAGAAATTTTTATTTTCTTCTAAAAGACTGTCAGAGGTGTCCAACCTTTCAACATTGTGATATGACCATCCTCAAAAGAGACCAATATAAGTTACCATGGCCTGGGGAATACATATTTAATTCATCCCAAATTCCAGGTTCCAACACGGAAGCAGTTTCATGAAGCTTCTGTAGTAACAGAACAAGGTATGCCACAAATCAAGGCACTTTTCAATATACATTGGTGGTAATATTCAGTAGGTATTAACAGCAAATAAGACACCTCAGCTATAGGATTCAAATTTTATTTAGTGATATTCTAAGCATTTTAGTTGCTGGAAACTGGTTTTATTAAGTTAATGCATTTCAAAGCTTTTCATATATGTTACTGTGTTTGGTCAGACATGGAAGTGAGCAAGGCATGGCTCTGTAGGAGGCTAAAGATAACCCAAGATAAATTGAAATTTGTTTCTGGTCTGAAAACATTTCAAACTTTCCATAATCACAGAAGGCTCCAGTTAGAGGGTATAATTTCTTTTGGAAACTTTTGTCCACATAGGTTAGACTTTGTTATTGAGAGCAACTGAAATCTTAGATAATCAGAGCAAAATAAACTCAATATTCTTAAGGTGCTATGAATGGTCAGACACCATGAATGAACAGAAATCTCTGAGTTCTTGCTTCCTATTAACTTTATGTAACTAAAACTGATGACTCTTCACAATTTCTCCAACAAATTTTTATTTTCTTGTTTTCTGCAGGGATTCAAATTGTAGTGGTATTTTTCTGACTCCCTAGCATGAATCTTCTGTATTTTCACTCTCCTCATGCCTCCTTTTTAAAGAAAGGTATTAAAACTAAAATATATTAAATCCCTTAGCATTGTACTATACATTTCTTTTATTAGATTTATTTAGAGCATGCATGTATACATTTGTATGGGGTAGGTATGAATGCAGGGGACACATATGTGCAAGTGATATGTGTGCACAAGCATGCGGGTAACAACGCTTGGCAGCAAGTGCATCTATTTGATGAACCATCTTGCTGGCCCAACATCATACTATTTTAGTGATTATTTTTACAACTGTACTTAAACTATTACAGTTATCCACCCTGAATCTCCCCACCAGTCCTGTATTATTATAAAGCAATTCCTCAAGAAGCAGTATAATTAGAGTCCACTATGTGAGAAGACTCTAGGAAAGTGAGAGCTTTGGCATACAGTGTTTCTCATTGCAAACTACATAGCACTCACCTTTCCTGAGCAAAAGACTTACTGAAGCTTATGAGAAGCAACTAAATAGGAGTTGTGTCCTGCATGTTGTGAGAGTCTTGGCAAAAGAACTGTTGTCTTTCTTACTCTGTTAAGTGCAAAGTAAATCATTGATCTGGCACTATAAAGACCTCACAAAAGGAGACCAGAAACTGAGAAAGACATCACACCCATATTCCTACTGCAATAGATAAGACTTCAAGAGGATATAAAGGGCTGAATGAAAACAACATATGGGAACACTATAAACCTAGAAAGAAGGCACTTCCCCTAAGAACTTAGTTTTCTACCAAGTGAGAGCCTTATCACAACTTGAGTGGCTGCTCCCTTGACCATGAGGCAACTTTAATTAGCTATAAACAAAAGACTTTAACCATTTTTGTAGAAGAACAGATAACTGCTAACTTGTAAAGTGGCACCATTGCCATTAATGAAATATATGTAAGGGTTCAACAGCAGCATAAAATAGACTTTCTAGTACTTCAAAAATAAGGTTTACCAAATCAATAGTTTATCAGCTTAACTAAGAGGACAACTGTGGCTGAGATACAAAACAGTGGCTAGGAAGATAGCACAGAGCAGGAAACAACAAGCACAAAGGCAAAAAATGTCAAAATAAGAATTGTGAGAGTAAACAATGTAAGAGACTTTGAAGACAGATCTCAAAGGCTACTAAGAAAGGGTTGAAACAGAGAATATAGTAAAACATAAAATGAAAAACGGGTTCTCTGAGTCCAACAGCTATATTATTGAAATTATGTAAAAGTAAGCTCATAGAATGTTAGAAATATACAGATAAACTACCAGTGAATTCCAAGTGAAATTTCAAACAATCTGAAAGCAATAAAAATCACTTTATTCCAAAATATAGATGGCACAGAAAAAGTTTTTCCCAGGGGAAACAAACCCTATATGTTCTTATAGCATTGACAAACAAATATGAGAAGAGAAATTAGCTTAGCATTTGTCTTAGGATGTTTTGGAAAGAATCACAAATATAATGAAAAAGAAATAAGAAAGGGAATAACAAAACAATTAGAATTAATAAATAGTTAAATGTTCTTTGATAAAAGCCAGTAAGAAGATAACCTTCTTGGAATTCAGATTAAAAAATAAATATTTCCAAGTCTTAAAATGTGAAAGGAGATTTTTGGATATACGTGCTGATATTTTTAAATATAAACCAGGAGTCTTTCAGTAAAGTAAAATTATAACCAATTAGAATGTGATATATGTCACATTTCCCTTCATTCAGAAATTATTTTTTGAGGTATTCATTTCCTGTTTCTTAATTTTGGAATAAGCCAAGTGAATTAACAAGAAGAATAAAATGAGGTGGAATTGTGACTCTTCCTCAAGAGGCCTTACGTACGCTCTCCTTCCTTCTTGTATCCCTGCAGTCACCTTGAGAGTAGCTCTATGGACCCTCTGGATTTGATTGGTAGAAAAACAAAAGTTTTCTTAGGAAAAAAGTGGTACTAAGCACTATGGTCTGGAGCAACAGAGCCAGACAGACCTACAGTGACAATTAGAGTCACCTACCTGAGCCCAGACTAAAACAAGCAAACCCTGACGAACACAAAGACCCATAAATAATAAATTAAATTATGTATATGTAAGTTTACACTATTGAGTGTTTCACTGATTTGTTTCACAAAAATTACTAGCCTATGTATACTATTAAATTTGGAAATGTGACAGAGATTTAATAATTCCCTCAACATAAGTTATGGCATCAGTAACTTGCATCAAAGAGAAAAATAATATAAATGATGATATTAGTATAGCCTTAAAAGTCATTTGATAATATTTATCGGCATTCCTAATATGTTTGTAAGTTAAATATGATTAACTTATCTTGAAATAGTACAGACAGTTTAACAAAAATGGATGCCAAATATAATCACAAATGGGAAAGCACTGACTGAGTCGAATAACAAGCAGAACTAGAAAAGCATGCTTTATATCCATGTTATTAGTCATCATTGTCTTGGAGTTTCTAGCTAATAAAAAAACAGCAAAAGGAACTAATAAAAACATCAGTAACTATACTGATATCTTTATCTCTTAATGTTATATTTGTAAAACTAAAAAATCAAAAAACTATGTAACTGATTCAGAGAATTTGGTAGGTGAGAGAATACAAAATTGTTTAACACACATGTGCACACACATAGTACAGTGTTTCTCTATTCAAGTAATAAACACTGAATGAAAATGGATTAAAATTATATTCACAGTAATAAAAAATACCCTGTATAATAGTGGAATAAATTTAATAAGAAAAGCATCAAGCCAGTATGAAGAAAACTGAAGTGTCAGTGTGAAAAACAAAAAACAAATCCTGACAAAATGAGTGAATGAACCAGAAGAGTTGATATAAGACTTCAGTGTTCTCAATGTCAATATTATATCTTCAAATTTCAATTTAAATCCCTGATATGTTTTATGCCATAGAAAAACAGAATATTCATATAATATATTTTAATACTTATGTGTAAGAATAAATGCCCTAGAATAAGCATAAAAAATAAAAGAGAGGGGAGGAAGGGAGGAAAGAAAAGAATACTTTCTAGACATCAAAATGTTCTCTAAAGTCACTGTAAATGAATGAAATGATAGCAGCATATAAGTAATCAACAACATGATTAAGAACAAAGCCAATTATGTACAATTTGTACAATTGCTTAAGATATTTAAATCATCACAAAAGTTGATATTTCAGTTCAGCAAAGATGTATTGGAAATGCAATATGGATGTGATTAGCTATTAATTTGAAATAAATCAGACTCTAAAATAAAAATTATATATAGGTAAAGACAAATTTAAAGAATAGCAAAAAAAATTGTGATGTCTACAACCCTGCAATGGAAAGAGCCTCATAACCACTTCCTCAAGCTGAGAAGTCTTGAAAATCATTTTACAATATACAGTTTTTCAGAATTTGGGTAAAATCACCACAATTCAAACAAATTAAACAAGACATTGGAAACAAAGCTATACCTAGAAAAGACATGAGGAGTTTGTAGTGATAATATAAAGGGTGGGCTAACAATGAAAAGTACAAGAAACACCTACAAGTTGAGAGAAGGAGGAGGAGAAGGAAGAGAAGGAAGAGGAGGAGGAGGAAAAGAAGCTTCAGCACTTCACAGAGCTGTAGTTTTAAATAAGTAACTTTTTCTCCCCTAAAGAACTCAAATTGATAAGAAGGCAGTTAAACCAGAAACAGTAAATCATCAACCTACTTTACATAGAAGACTAATAACACTTACAAAGTGCTATAAGGGGAGTAGAGATGACTCAGTGATCAGGAGTGCTTTCTACTTTTTCAGACTATAGAAAGTCCAGGTTCAGTTGCCAGAACCCATATAACAACTCACATCTATCTGTACCTCTCGTCTCAGGAGACGATCCTTCTTCTGGGTTTGGTGAGTTTATACATGCACATGGTACATACACATACAGGCACACACAAACATTTAAAAAAATAAAATGCTGTAAGGACAACACAGTAATATTGCAGAGTAAAGTATACTCCTGCATTGCTAGTGCAATTGTGAATTTGTTATGTGCTTTTAAGAAAGCAATGGGGCAACACTGAATGAAATTAAAAGCAATGTTCATGTTTCAACTCAGCTATTTTATTCTTGGGAATCTATTACAGACTAAGAAAAATGGCAGCATGTAAATATATATAATCAAGATTTTATTGTGATTTTGCCTTTTACTAGCAAAATGTGGAAGTAAAATTAATGCCCACAAAAGTAATTGCTTGGATAACTTCTTTACATCTATATAACAAAATGTTGTCTAAGGAATACAGAATCAAATTAAACAATTGTAGGTGATTTGTAGGTTTTGTTGAATGAGAATAATAGAAGAGCAATAGCAGCAAATACTGATTTAACTAAATGTTGAGTACTTATGTAGCCTAGCCAAGCCTAGAACTATGTAATTGAAACCATTATTATTACAATCCTCCTGTATCTGCTACCCAACTTCTGGGATTACAGGCAGGTACCTAGCTTTGGTTTATATTTCCAATCCACTGAATCTTCATAATCCTATGAGATGGGTACTATTATTCTCATTTTCTGGATGAAGAAAATAAACCCCTAGAGAATCTAAGGTCACATCACTAATGAAAGGCAAGAAGAGTGTGATAGAGAGAAGTGTGATTGGCTAAATAATTTCTGTATAAATTGTAATTTGAAAAGTAAGCATAGGCATTTGTGCACATATGCGAACTATACATATTTGCTACAATTCTAGGAGAATAAGAATATAGAAGAATAGATACTAATCTAGTAATATAATTATGCATTTTATAGTTGTATTTTATTATATGCACATATTTTATATATATTGATTTAAATATATATGATTTAAATAGATAGATAGATACATAGATAGATAGATAGATAGATAGATAGATAGATAGATAGATAGATAGATAGATAGATTAAAATTAAGAAATAGCCACTTTTCAACAATGAACAATTCTACAGCAAATGTAGATTCTGGTCTCTATATAGCAAAGAAAGGAAATCTAGTCCACGTTCATTCAGATCACCATTGCTTGATGCCTCTTGCCCCTCCTCTGTAGCGCCTGGCATTGTGTTCATCTCTCCCGTATGGCAGAAGAACTGTATTTAGAAATGCCAGGTGCTTCCCATCCTACAAAAGCCAAGAGATTCCCTGGAATCAAGTCACTGCTATCTTAAATTGTCCAACCTAAGAAGGCTTCTAAGACCCCATATTTAGTACACAAATCTCAGATTTAAGAGATCTGCTTCATATACTTACATGAAATAAAACTACATTGTACGATGTTCTATTCTCCCTTCCATCTATGGCAGAAAGATATAATAATTATATTTTTATTTATTATTTTTTATATTCATGGCATATGAATGTGTGTGTTGTAGGTGAATGCTTCAATACAAGAAGGCCAGAGGTCAGTGTCAGGTGTCTCTTTCTATTGCTCTTTACCAGAAAGATCTTTTAAGTGCAGCTAGATTTGCTGACTGGTGAGCCCCAGGGATCACCTTGTCTTATCTCACAGTATTGGGATTAGAGGCATGTGCCACCACATCCATTATTTTATGCACAGGCTCTGAGCATCCAAACCCAGCCCCCTTCATGCTTGCACAACAAGCACTTTACTCTCTCAGTCGAATCTTGTGCCCTGAAAACAGAATTCATTGTTATCACACCCATGATGGGATGATGGGTACATTGTACTCTCATGCTTAAAGTGTTTCCAGAAGCAAAATGAGTTGTCATATCTTTTCCAATGAAGCTTAGGCTCTTAAAAAAAAAAAAAAGATCCTTTTGTTTGTTTGTTTGCTTGCTTGCTTGCTTATTTTGTTTGCTTGGTTTATTTCTTACATTGAATTTCTATTACTTTTATTTTATTTATTTAACATAGTGATAGGTTTCATAAAGATATTTTCATAGAAGTATATCAAGTATTGTGACCATATTTATTTCTCACTCTCCCATTTCCTCTCTTCTTCCCATGATTCCTCTTTATTCCCAGACTGTCTTTCTTCTACTTCCATTGCATATATAATATATTATGTAGCTGAATAAATTTAGGAACCACAAATGAGAAAAATGCGATATTTGTCTTTCTGATCTGGTAAAGAGATGGTAGCTGAGCTAGATTCAGTGTTTCTGAACATGAAGTCAGTATCAGATTCCCTGGGGTATTTAAAAACTCCAACTCTACTTGACTCAGAATTCCAAGAAATGAGATCCAACAGTTAGCATGTTTAAAAAGTCCTCCAAATCATTCTTATGTACACTGCAGTGCATATATTGAGTATGCAGAGAAGTGAGAAAAGACACAGGAATCAAAGGCAAGAGAAGCAGAAAACTGACCAAACATGAAAGCAGAATGGAAAATGGTGTCTAACTCAATTTGACTAGGGATTTTACTGTTAGTAAAGACGATAACAAGTAAGATTGCAAAGGCTTCCACAAATGACAAGGTAAGGAACTCTAACTTGATTCTAAAACAATGGAAATCGTTGATAATTTAAACAAACAAATAAGACAATAATAGTAGAAATGCACCTTCCTAGTGATTCCCAAATCAAGTATTGCATCAGTGTTGTTTGCTGAAAATTCCACTTATAGAGCACTACCCCAGACCTTCTGAGTCAAAATTCCCAGGTATGTAGCCCAGATTTGAAAGTTCTAAAGAATCTTCCCAGGTAATTTCTTAACAGAACCCTGGTAGTTGTTCATGATTGACTTTGGGACCCACTTATTTACAGATGGATACACTTGTGAAAAGTTGTTTTTGTATATAGGAATTTGATTATTAGACTTACTTGTTCAAAGTACTAGGCATAAGGGAAGTATGTAGAAGTAAGTTGCAGTAAATCTCCTTGTTCAGCAAAAGAAAAAGAATTTATGTTCTCCATAGCATTTCCATAAAAAAAAAAAAATACATACCTAGGGTAAATGCAAACCCCTTGATAACTTTTAGTAAAATATTACATGTTTGTGTGCCTAGTGGTAGTAATGCCATATGGCTGCACTAAAAGTAACATGGGAAAAATAACTGTGAATATTCAAGTTTTACCCAGTCTTACAACACAGTGAATGAGCCTCAGGATGATACTGAATGAAAGCAGAAAATGTTAGTAGGATGTGATACTGAGCAGAAGCTGAACCTGGAAAATTCGGTCATTTTAAAGTTGCAGGAAAAGGTGAAGCAATAGTTCAGGTAGACCAGATAGTCATTTATTGTGACTCATGCTTTAATGAGAATCAGTTTATATAACATTCAGTGTGCTTTTTGTGAGTTCAAATTTTCATGTTTATTATTTGGAGACATGTATCTTAAAGATAGAAGGCAAAAAGAATAGATGTGGAGAGGACACATATAATGTTTAAGTGTTTGTCTAATTCATTTTGTAAAAGTATACAAAGGCAATTCTGAGTCAGTACGTTTGTTGCCATGGGCTTTGTGGCATTTTCATTTAAAGAAGCATCTCTCTTATAAAAGCATTTCTATGAAAACATCATTATTGGCAAGTGGAGATCTAGCCTAAGAGTTTGCTTAGCACAATGCTCAAAAGCCAACTTCACCCTTCTAATAGCAAAACTGATTATTTTCTCCGGTAGCTCCTAACCTCTCATCCACATTCCCAGCTCCCCTTCATTTCTCACTCCTTACTCAAGGCCCATCACTGTGAACACGTGAACAGTCTAGAAACCAGAAATCTGTCTTAACAGCAGCATTTCTGGAAGGAAATATAATCCAATCAAATATCTTTTGAATCTTAGTTCAAATGAATCTATCCTAAGGACTTCCTGAACTATAGTGATCCATTTCTGGTCAACCCTAGATTATACTTCACTGTCACATACATAGCAGAAAAGGTGAATATAGATAAGTAATGTCCTGGGACAAATTCAAATTCACCCAGTAGTGAGAGAAGAAAGAAAAGGTACATAAGTCAAAATAAAGTAGATCTGGATACAGAAATTGAAAGTTGAACAGTGTAAGTGTTTTCTCGCTGACTAATCATTTGTTTTTGTGGTGGGAAGGTGACTGGAAAAGAATTAATTCCCACATGCTGTTATGGCTTTGTTGGTGTTTTAGGAGCACAGACTTTTTCATTTGTAGCTTCTGTCCTGCCCTGACATTTATCTCCCTGCCCTAGACAGAGGAAATTTGGGCCTGTGTTACCCAACAGGACCCCGATTCCTGAAGCATTTCCCCTGGTGATTTTGCTTTTACCTACCTTAGAAGTGGAGATGCAGTGGGCCTGGTAGTGAGGAGCAAGCAAAGTCCCACCATGAACCAAAGCTTAAAGGTCCTGGTTTTTATTAACGCCAACGGTCATGCACTCCTGAGGTCAGGAAGATTCTTGGTCATATTGTCACCATGCGTTTCTGAGGTTTTCAAGAGTCTGCATCCGGGCCAAAGTACCCCAAATCCTAAAGTTCCTCTTGGTTTTAAGGGCTTCAGACAAGAAAAACAAATACAGAAGAATTTCAGTGGCCAGTGGACCCTGTTGGGTTCATATCTGACTGTTCTGAGGAGTGGTAAGTCACAGGGTCTATATTGCAGCTATTTTTAGTGAAACCGAATTCCTTCCCCAAGTTCTCCTGCTTCCAATTTGTTCTAAGTGTAGAAGACCAGCTGTGGGCAGATCATCTTACTGGACCAAGGCTCTGTCAAGGCGAAGGCACCAAATCGGGGAGGTGGAGCAAAGCTCACAAATTTTGGTGAGATGACCCTATCTTTCTCACTATCTCCAGAGGAGGAAGATCCTCTGGAAAAGAAAGGGTTACCACAACCAGTAGTGGGCTTTCCCCTCTATTTTGGCAGAAACATGATACATAGATGACATCAGAGGGGAAAAATGGAGAAACTGGCAGCCCTTTTACTTTCTTTTCTAACTCCCATAAGCAACACGGGCACACACAGGCACACAAGCGTTCAGCAGATTCTGCAGCTTAAATCCACACCTTGGTCAGATTTAAGACTGACATCACCCTTGTGCCAAGCCAGGGATGAAAGGATGAGGAGAATTTGTGTCTAGTCACGTTGTAGCTGTCATTCATTGTTCTAAGGGGTTATTTTAGTGGAGAGGGAAATTCAGAGAAGGTTTTTTTTTTTTTCTTTTTGGCTTCAGACTTTGGCCACAGGTGTTAATTCAGAAGTAGACAGCTCTCTGGGCTCCTGAGAGTGCTAATTGCGTTCTCAGATTCATCTAGGTAAGTGGTTTACAAACTGTGGGCTATGACCCATTAGACAGCAATGCAATCTATTCAGTAGGCTGCCATCCACACTTTAAAAATTAAAAGAAAGAAAATGGTTAGAACAGAATGCAATAAAACGAAATCAAGAATAGAGAATAATGCATTGCTTGCAATAAGGGTGACTTCTCTAAACTCCTGTTTCTTCTATGTGTGTGCACCACATACAATGGTTTTCTTCCTGTTTCTCACAGTACTAATTCACTTTAAAAATATTGATCTGGAGCATTTATTAGAAAAGAATATAAATCCCAGATCATCTTCAATGTTATAAATTCTATAACAACTACTATAACTCTTAGTTTAGGGAGTTAGTTATAAACACTATTCTGTTTTTTTCTTAGACCTCTTTAACCATTTTTCATTTCTATTTTTCGGGAGAAAGAGCTAGAGCTAAGCTGAAGCTCCATGTCAAGTTCAAGTACTTATTAAGAGAGAAGAGCTCGTGAGTGGATCTATGTCTGACTCCAAAGTATGTGTTCTTAATAACTTGAGACCACTTCTCTCTTTAATTGATCATTTACAAGGTTAAAGTCATTAGTGACGCAAATGTAACGATAGCTTTATATCTAAAAGATAAGGGCTGAAGAGATGGCTCAAAAGTTAACAGCATATTTGCTCTTGCAGAGAACCAAACTTCTATTCCCAGCATCCATGTGAAGTGCCTTGCAAACCACCTGCATTTCTGGTTCCACAGATATCCAATTCCTTTGGCCTTAGGGATACGCTTATGTGTGCTTCCCCCCCCCCCACACACACACACAAATAAATCTATTTTTAAAAAGAGGGAGAGTAGATAATTTGTAATAGAAGAAAATGAAAACGTATAGAAACTAATATCAGATTCATAGAAACTTCCAGTAATCTTTTCATAAATGAAGTGCGTCATTTTAAATTGTAGCCTACTTAACTGACAACCCCATGCCCCAAATTCAGCCTCAAGATTCTAAAGCACACCTAGAAGACCAGTGAGACGATATGATCTCAAGGCTTTAAGGTTTCACGATCTTGCCCCTCAAGTTGCTTCCATTCAATTCCACCGAGAAATCTTGTCCCAGGGCACATTTGGTTTTTATCTTTTTATAGTTTGAGCTAAATCAGTTCAACTACTTTTGAGTTGATGAGGGAAAAAAATCATACTTATTCCATTTCCAAAATAAGCTCTTTTGGGTACACAGAAAGCTCAGAAAAGGCTGAAACTTTCAAACTTCCCACTTCACATATGGGAACGTCTAGGTCCTCATTACTTTTAAATTTATTTTTTAAATTCCTGGTGATTTGCTCATTTTGCAAACTCCTGGGTGCTGTTTTTTCGTAATTCCCATGGCACACACCCTGTGTGTGTGCCCAGTGTATTCCAGAACAGAAGCGCTTGCCTTAACTAGTGCCACCATTTGGAAAGTGTGGATGTCTGCGGGTGGTGGGGGACTTTAATGGAGGGAAAACACAGATCACAGGAGGCCCTGCTGTGAGGCCTCCTGTAGAGCCGCTGCAGGGGAGCAGAATAGGTGAAAAGGCTCAAAAAGCAATTTCCTTTTTTTTGGGGGGGGGGGATGTTTGTTTGTTTCCTGGTTTCTAGCACAACTCAAAGCAACAGGGAAAGGCTGCTGGCTTCATGATAGATTCTCTCCAAACCTGGGAAGGCTGAAATTTGACCTACTGGCTATTAGCTCTTCTGTAGCAGTTCCTGGCCACTTGTCAGAGCCTCTCTGATCTATTTAAAGTTAAAATTAATTGAATCGCAAACAAGAATAACATCTCCAGGCAAAATGGTTTCCATTTTTACCAGTGTCTTCACCAGGCACTAGGGCCATGGGAACGTGAACAGTCCAGTCCAAATCTCAGTTGCTTGCCATGGGGCCTACAGTTTCCTGGCTGGGCTTCACTCTGAGGGACAGTCATTCAACCCCACCTGCAGCCACATCCTTCCGAAGCTTTCAAAACAGGAACAGTTGTCTCAGTCCTCGCGTTCTCCTGGCTATTCTATTTTTGCCAGGCTGGAATAGGATATATTACAAGCTTGCTCTGGCCAGAGCTGGGCTGACTTGTTTAAAGGGATCCCAGATTCCAGTACTCCCCAGTCCAGAGCGTGCTCTTGGCCCTGACTGTTTGACTTACCACCTTCATGGAAGCAGTATAACAAGAACAAAGCAAAAGGGTTCTACTTCTCAACCTTCCCATTCTGTCTGAAGCTTCTAGGAACAAAGGACATTTAATAATAGAATCCCTCCTCTGTTATTTATAGCATCAATTGCTGAAAGCTGGTTTAGGCTTATTTTTTTTTAAATCCCAGCCTTTGTCACAGCCACTCTGGGAATTGGAGCAGAAAGCAGCTACTAGCAGTTCCACTTTGCAGACCAGGAGACTGAGGGATCAATACAAAGAGACTCCTTCGGGGATGGACAATGAGTGAAAGAGAGCTGGTAAGCAGATTCTATTAGCCTTGTGCTAGCAGGATGGGGCTGTGTTCCTATGCTTGCTTGTTCAATTCCCATTTGCCTCATAGAAATCTGATGATCCTTTTGGGCTTCTCAGCTGTAACTGAGTAAGTTAAGGTGTCCAGTGATTTAAATAAATAAATGCCAAGCTAACAGAATAGGAATGGAGAAATTCTTCATTATAAAAGACTTAGGAGGTGGATCAGAAGTCTATAATGTGTGGATCCTATTTGGATCATGAATCAACCACACCAAATGCAAGAACATATATGTGAAATAAGAAGAATAATTTTACTGCTACTGTTTATTTAACAGTGAAGGAACTATTAATTTTTAAATGTGATAAAACTACTGTGTTAAAATTATTTCACCATTTAAAGTGGTTATAGGTGAAAGGATATGACTGCTGAGATTGAAGGGAATGAGTAAATATATACATGAAACAGAAGTGCCCCTTGAGTTAATGATTGCTGTATCCAAATAATAAACACAAATACTTTGTACTTTGCTCTTTAATTTTGCATGCACTTGAAATTTTCCTTAATAGATTTATATCTTGGTTTATTTAAAACATTTTACATTTTAACTTTTTTTAAAAAAAAATTTCTGTATGCTGGTGCTTTGCCTGGTTGTGTCTGTCTACCATGTGCATGCCTGATGCCTGCAAAGGCTAGAAGAAGGTGTCAGGTCCTCAGAAAATAGAGTCACAGACAGTTGTGAACTGTCATTTTGGTTCTAGGAATTAAACTTAGGTCCTGTGGGAGAGCAACAAGAGTTCTAAACCATTTTGGCATCTTTCTCGCCCAAGATTCATTTCTATTTTTAAGTATGTGTATGCATGTGAGAGCGTAGTTTGTACATATACATTCCATGCCCTCAGAGGCTAAAAGAAAGCATTGGATCTCCCAGAGCTACAGTTACAAGCAGCTGTGAGACGCTTGACATGAATGCTAGGAACTAAAGTAGGGTCTCTTCAGTACCTGCTCTTAGCTACTGAGACATTTCTCTACCTGCCTTGTTGTTGTTTTTGAGAAGATAAATAATATTGCACCTACGTTCAAAGATTTTCCAGAGTCTACATTCCTTTTAACACTTTATGGACAACCATTGGCTATGAGCTACAACAATCAGGGAACCTAAGATGACAGCACATTGGTGTGGGTTCAAACAAATGTCAGCTAGCACCCTGACAAAATAATGACAGTAACAGCCTTGACTGGCATGGGATCCTGTATTATTTCTCTCACTATCATGAACTTACCAAGTGATTAATGTTGGATGGACTGGAAGGGCCTTTAGACTCTAATGTAGGGAAACTGAGTCTTAGAGGCTGCAAGTGACCTCCCAAAACCACACAGTAAACTGGGAATATCAACAATCAAAAATAGGAATCCATTGAGTTCCTACACATGTTGTTCTATATTTGCATTTATTTTACCCCATATATACACACATATCTCCTGTGTTGAAATTCTATCCTCTAGTACCTCAGAGTATGATGAAAACTAAGATTTGGGATAAAATTTGGAGAAAGAATTCATTCCACAAATTATCACTTTGATGTAGCAAACACCTTATAATGCACCATATGGTTATAATGATAGCCTTTTATAAGCACTGTCCTAAGACAAGCTTGTTGTGGAGGTACCATATTCATCCATAGCTAAACTATTGAACCAGAAGTACTGAGCAAACAGAAGGAAGTAGTGATAAAGTACAAGTGGAGATCAGAATGAAGCAAAAACCATTAGAGTAAAATCAAAGGTTATCAGGTAAGACATGTCTTCAGAAATGAATGAAAATGGAATGCCATACCAGAAAAGGGCATTCCGAGTGCGATGAATAGTGTAATCATAAGTATGGTAGTGGGATGAAAGAACTGACTCTAGTGAGAACAGTATACTTGTTAAATGGCAGCTGTATAGGGGAGATAGTAATGGCCTGAGTTAGGATAGAAGTAGAAGACCCAAGGCAAAGAATGTATTCTTTGGGTTCAATAGATTCCATGGCACCTTCCCTCAGCTTCAGAGCTACAGTAGCAGAGGGAATAGAGGTCATATGCTTTAATCACCTAATAAGATTGAATTAGGTCAGAGCACCCCAGTTCTCTGCCAAGCCCTACTAGACCTTAGCCAAACCCCACAAACTCAGACAAGGGAAAACTAAGGTTACTTCTCTTGTGAAACTTGAGATGGGAGGGCTGTGGGTGGAAAGTATCAGCTAAGCGAGCATTTCATTTGATTCCACTTTAAAAATGCTGAAAAGGATCTATAAGGGACTGCTGAGGAGGTGAGGGGGAAAAGGGAGAGGGGAAGGGAGATAGAAAGAGGGAGGGGGATAGAGAGAGAGACCTCCTTAATCTGAGCATTCTTACAAAAAAAAAAAAAAGAGTCTCTAAATAAAATGATAGGAAAAGAAATTAAGGCTAGAAATTACAGGAATTTGATCGCAGAGGAGTGAGGGTTTGGAGAGGTCTCTCAAGTATAACAAGAAGGCTCTGAATTGGGAAAAGATATGGAAAAAAGTCAATGTGATTATAATGCACAGAGCTGAGAAGAACAGAGCCTGACATTATGTTATAAGGACAGGGAAGGAACTGACTATATACATGGCCTTATGGGTCACATTAAGGAATTAGAACATTATCCCCTGAAGCAATTGCAAGTCATTTAAGTCTTCTAAGCTGGAGGCTTGAATGTTAAGATTTGCATTTTGAAACATATCGCTGGCAATATTATGGAACTTGACTGGTAGATACAGGAACAGAAATAAGGGCCTAACTGGCCATCTCTGTTCATTCACACAACAATCTCTGTTGTGTGAATACAACACAACAGAGGGTTTGGGGTGCTCGAGTGATGGTTAAGCAGTCAAGTCTTTCTATTCTTCCAAAAGACTGGAGCTTGCTTCCCAGTACTCATATTACACAGCTCACAATATATATGTCTCTAGCTCCAGGGAATCTGCATTTTCTTCTGGCTTCTACGGGTACATGCACTGTGTGCAAACACACACACAAATAAATAAGTAAAAAAATCAACAGTAGCCTGAAAAAGCTGATGTATTAACCAATACTTTTATCATCTCTATGAACAAATACTCAATAGAAACAATTTATGAGACAAAAAAAGATATGCCTTTGTTCCCAGTTTCAGAGGCTTTAGTCTATGCTTGCTTAGCCACGCTTAATTGGGCAGAACATGGTATCAGGACCATGTGGCAGAGGAGAGTAGTTCACATTAAAGCAAAGAGCCAGAGGCAGGAAAAGGGATTGTGATAGTCTGAAATACCTGTCACCTAGTGCCCTAGTTACTAATGAAGCTTCTGTGGCCTCCTGAAATAACACCAGGAATTCATCACATAAGCCGGTAGGGGAGGATTTCATATTCAAGCCATAACAGGATGATAGGATGAATATGAAAAATGAAGAAGTCAAGGCTGATTAGTAGGGTTCTGGTCACAGTAGCTTAAGAGCAGAGATGGACTCTGAGACAAATATACTTAGAAAGAGAATAAAGATAATGAGATTAGTTTGGCATCTGGTAGATACTCTGTTCTTGCTGAGCAGGACTATAATTTCTAGGCCAAGTAAACAAGCAACCAGGGGAGTCATGGTGCTCGGTTCTTTGTTGCTTTTCTTGTTGCCTGCATCGGGTATCTGGGCTTTCTGTGAGTTCTCTTCTTGAGGAGTTTCTTGTGGAATGAGTTCAAACTCTCTTCTTGAAGAGGTTTTTGGAGGACTAAGTTCATCTTCTAAGTAGAATGACAGAGACAAGAAGCTTGCATCAGTCTGACGGTCTTAATAGAGACCACAGGATCACTACCATTTACTATTTGTTCCTGGAGAGATTTGTGATTTCCTTCCCAAGCATGAATTCACTTGTTCTTTATAAAGCCATGTGTAATGAAGACAGGAAATGAAAGAGTTGACACATATGCAGGCTAAAAAAGAAAAATGAAGTAGCATGTCCAAGTCACTCAGCAAATTAATTCACCCATGTGCATCTGGGACTTGTTTTGTTGTTCACCGTTTTCACTCTTCCCTTTTCAGTGACTATAGCACTAGTATATGGCATGCCACAGAGAAAGAACATTCCAAGAACACAATGAAAGCTATATTATTCATCATAATTAAACACAGGGAATAGGGGAATAGTAGCATTTTTCTAGAGCTCTTTAAATACTATCTAATGTTACTATATGAAACTATCTAATTTTTCCTCATTTGTTGTCATATATATATTCACATATATATATTCACTTATATATATTCACACACACACACACACACACACACACACACATATATATATATATATATATATATATATATATATATATATATCCTGAATGTGTGCATATATAGTGTATGTGTGTGTAAAATTACAATGTGCCAAGTATAATAAATCATGGACTCTAGTCTTTTAGAAGCCATATGATATTTAGTCCAAAGTAATTTAATCAAGGGAAGTGCCCTGGATAGACAAAGAATTGTCATCTGGGAAAATGAAATTTACAAAGGAAGTAATGCACCTTCATTCCAGAAGCCTAGATCAGCAACAGAATTGGCAATGCTAGAGATGGGAGCATCAGGTTAAGGGGATCCAGTAAAGTAGCAGTTTTAGTGGAAGAATTCAATTAAGGAGGAAGGAAGAGGAGGAGTAAAAAAAGCAAGCCAATATTAAAGCAGCTTAAGTCCTTCAGACCATGACCTGCCCCTGTGCTTAACGTAACCTTAAAAAGCGGTTGATTTTTGAGAATTCATGGTTGATGAGCAAGAAGTAAGGGCTTTTGATCGCAAAATATATTTTAGGATTTAGATTGTAAGTGAAAAAAACCAAATTTTAATAGTAGAGCTGGTTCTTCTACTAAGCTGAGCATGGCCCTGAGAGTTTAATAAGTATATATTTAGTGGAAAGAGATCTCTTTCCCATTTATTCCAATAAAAATGCCAGAACTGATTGGAGCAGCAGTGGGTGGAGAGAGGGGTTCACAGGGTTCATACCTATAGCTGAAAAACAATTAGAAACTGGTAGCCACTAAGAGTCAGAGAGTCAAGCTTCATTTAATAAGGCTCCTGGCAGTGCCCATGTCTCAGAGGATGGATAGCCCTAAAACTATGTACATATTGGCAGCACTAATTGGATTCAATGGATTTTAAAAGGGGAAAAAGGTAAATGAATGTGTTGGAAAGATGGCTCAGCCTTAGCACTTGTTGCTCATGCAGAGGACTGAGATTCAGTTCTAACACCAACATGGTAGCTAGTGACTGGCCGTAATTTTAGTCCCAGAGGATCCAATACCCTTTTCTGGCCTCTGTAGGCACTGCATGCATGTGGTGCACAGGCATACATACACATAAAATAAAAAATAAAAAAAAATCTTTTATTTTTTTAAAAATAAAAGAGTTCATGAAATTGGGAAGGAAAAGTGGTAGGTGGGAGGGGGTTGATGGGCGTCCTTGGAAGGGATGCAGTTAGAGGTGGACTGGATTAAAATATACCCTATTTGTGTATGAAATGCTCAAACAATGATTTCTAGAATTGAGTCTCATTAGACTGACGCAGTCATTAGTCTATTTTATTTAATTTTTGGACAATGTAACAGTATGTAGCCCTGGCTGGTCTGGAATTCACTTATGTCAATCAGGTTGTCCTGAAACTGACAACAATCTGACCGCCTCTGCCTCCCATGTGCAAGGATTAAAAGTGGGCACCACCATACCTAGCTTAAGTTGTTAACATAATATTTTTATCAATTCCTTGAGAATTTCATGCAATATATTTTGATGTTATTCACCCCATTCCTCTTCTCTTCTTTCTATATCTACCCCCCAGCCCCACACCTTCATGTCCTCTTTTTAAAGTATAAATAACCCACAAATTAGGGAGGAGCAAATAATAAGGATGTTTGATAAAGCCCTGAGGAATTAATTGCATTACTTTATATTTACCTAAAATTCTTTCTTTCTTTCTTTCTCTCTCTCTCTCTCTCTCTCTCTCTCTCTCTCTCTCTGTCTCTTTCTTTCTCTTTCTCTCTTTCTCTCTTTCATGCGTGCATGTGCACACACTCACATACACACACACCAAAAATGAAGTTATGCCTTTGGCTGACAATGCTCTCCATAATAGTCATGGAATATGGAGCAAAAAAAAATAATAGTAGGCATGAAAAACTTTCATTTAAGTGTATGGTCAGGGGAATCCAAGTGACTCCCAAAACAAGATAGATCATTGCTGTTGCTCTTAGTTGCCTCTCAGAGACTGAGGGTAAGTCCTTATTACTGAGGACACCACACACTTAGGTCACTGGACTCAGATAATTTGAACTAGATCTAACATGAAAGCTTCCTTCTTCCAGGTAGCTTTTATAGTACCAGAAAATATTATATAGGCTGACAATCGAGGGAAGCCTTCAATAGCATAGCACTATCTGTCTGTGATACCCATGACTTGTAACAATGGCCAGCATGGCAAGGTACCTCTAAAGACACTACTATAGTGGCAGTCATATCTTGGGGGTAACCAACAGGTATCTAGTTGGACATAAGGTCAACTCATCAGGAAGGAAATCAATATGGTATTAGAAACTTAGCCAACTACCTGGGATAGTGATGTCATGAATCTTAGAAAGGAACCTACAACCAACATCTTGCCAAACTGGCATAATTCCTAACTGCATTCTAAACCTTGTCCTTATACCAAGAGTTAACTGTTGCTCTCTACTCTTTTATCTACTCTTTATACCACATGGAGACTATTATAGAAAACCATAGCTGGTCATAATGCAGAGATAAATGGAGTATGGAGGGTCCTATGGGACTGCATAAGGGTATCCTGGTTCTTGGCTGGGCATGGGCCTAGAACCCCGAGACTCCAAGGGAGAAACAGCAGGAGTTTGGCCACGTCCCCAGAACTCAGGGTCCTAACAAGCAGTCCAATCTCCATAGACCTACATTGTTCAGTCACGTAGGCCATTACAGCCCCTCCCAAAGTGCACAAGTTGAGGGTGTGACTACAGGCCTCAGGCCCTAGAGATTTACATACTAATGAAGGTCAGAGGGCGGAGCCAATTAAGCATTCCTCCCCAGAATCTCCCCCTTTGTCCCTCCCTACTTAACTCAGGTCTGCCCTGAGTTTGGGGGGGTACATCCAGATCCATCCACCATCCGCCATGACAATAAACCCTTTTGGAACCAAAGACTTCCTCATGTCACTGGGGCCTGCCGGGCCTGCTGTCGCAGAAGCCTCCAGCCTCCTGGAACTCCAGACCTTTCTGTATGCGGGTCCCCCACCTTGTGGAAAACTCCGGGAGCCTCCCCTGGCTGCGGCCCATTTACTCACAGGGGCCAACTCTCAACAGATACATCTTTGACAGAACTCTTACATTTAAGGTTCCTGGAACACCATGGAAGAGAGGATCAAAAGATTAAAGGCACCAGAGGATCAAGAAGTCTGCTATGAGAATTTGTCTCCTAGAAATGACAGTGAAGCTATACTCATGATATCTCAACAATATGTCTGACTAAACAGAACCTGGACAATAACAATATCAATAGTCATGCTAATGTAGATGAAAAAAATCTCTCAGAGTCCTATTCCTAGACAAAACAAACAAACAAAAAAACAAAACAAAAAACAAAACCAACTGGCAATGAAAAACTGCCTCTCTCAGAGTCCCTAATTGGTGGTCTAGTACAAAGTAATCATCTTTGAAATCTTATCATGTTACAGGGCATGAACTCAATGGGTTGTATTTACATATTGATACATGTATATGTGTTTGTATGTGTGAGTATGTATCTGTGTGTATAACCATCCAAGAAAGAGAACATAAATTTGAGAGGGATTGGGGCTGTGGGAGGGATTGGAGGGAAGGGATATGGGAGGGTTTGGAGGGAAGATGAAAATGATATAATCATGTTTTAATTTAAAAAAATAATAAAGAGACATGGAAAGAAGAATTAAAAAGACTTTAAAGACTTTTAAGGAAACAGAGGTTTCACACATGTCTTTCCCCACCCTTATTTTTCTCCAGGTTCTACCGTGGTGAGGCTCCCTGACTCTATCCACACATGCAGCCTTCTTAAGCCAGCATACCTTATTTAGGTCCAACATTCAGTGTCCAGCCTTTGTTTGGCCACCCCTTGACTGCTCAGCAACCAACCTGTAGACTTCCACCAGGACTTACATTGCCTACATCCCAACCCATAGGCCCCTCCCATTCCATAGCCAATCTTTCTACCCAGTCAAATATATTCCCACACTCCAGTCTTGGATCAGGACACATATCCAGAATGCTAGCCTAGGTTCCTCAGTACAGCAGACTTCATTCCTCACAAGCCATTTATAGTATCTATGCCCAAGCTACCTGTATATGTGATCTTCTGCTCCAACCTGCTTTGTTCACCAGATACATCACAAAAATATGAGAGAGAGAGAGAGAGAGAGAGAAGAGAGAGAGAGAGAGAGAGACCAGTATCTTTCAAAAATGTACTACTCCTGTAGAAATGTTTGCCAGTAAGAGTTATCTCATCCAGAGTGCTGAGATTATAGACGTGTCCTAATACTCCCCCTTCCTGGTTGGTCACTGGTGACTGGAAGATTACAGTAACAGATTAATTTCACCTTTATCCAATCATGTAATTTCTCAAAGTCTTACAACCTCAAAATACAAACCCCTATATATATACAGTGCAACTTTAAAATAATTTTTGTCTATTATATATATGATAGGCTCTAATAGTTTATAGACACCATTAAATGTAAGAACTACTAGGTTAGGTTACAGGTTTCCCACTCTTCTTAGCCACACATCATGAAGATTTGTAGGCTTTTTATCTCCTGTTGTCCCAAATGCTGTTTTGTTTGTGCTGTTAATAATAACACTATTTAGAGGGTTCAATGCATACAATTAAATTGTTAAAGATGCACCTGCCATTCTCTAAATGCAGGTGTTTAAACAAGGACACTATTCCCAAACATAATCTCTAAAGAGAGAAAAAAGCTAAATTCTGCTTTTCAGGGTTGGTTTGTTGGGTAATTGGCTAATATGTGCTTCCAAAATTGAAGCTGAAAATTTTTTAATTGTTCTTGGTAATTTCTATAGTCATATATCTTATAAGAGCTGCTATCCCAGGCACTAAGTGTTGATATAGTTAGTATATTTGGTTCCAGAAAAATTGAGCTTGAATTTTTGTCGGGAGCGACCCTGTTTATACATTAACTCTTTATAAAGTCTTGGCCTCTGTGGTAAAACACCAAGAACAAATAATCATAGATTTTGTGGACAGGTAGTCTTGGTGGGAAACTATTAGCCTAGATAAGAACAAATGACTAATAGATTTATGGACAGGTAGCCTTTGGTGGGAAAGTATTAGCTTAGATCAAAACAAATGACCATAGATCTTATGGACAGGTACATAGCGACCTGTTTTGTCTTGCTTCTTCTGTGAACTTTTCATCCAGCCAATATCCTATTCTTGAGAACATCTGCACTCCCCCCTGAGAACACCTGCACTCCCCAGAAACAAAGAAGACCCTACCTACGTCATCCCCCTCCCCATATCCTGCTTCTATGTGTATATAACCCATGTGGGAAAAATTAAAATTTGACAGCTTGATTAGATTCCTTGACTTGCTGTCCATTCTTTGCATGCCCTTGTTTCCCCAGTTCTCTCTTCCAGATACTCTGATCCCAGTTCACTTCCGGGGCGAGACATTCTGGCGCCTAAACAGGGACCCTGGGGATCACAGAGAGAATGCCTCTCTACAGAGGTGGTTAGCTCTAACGGTTTTTTGAGAATGTTGAGGGTGGCTACCCGAAGTGCCTGAGGGAGACTTCACATTCTACAGAGCACACAAAAAGACGACTCCCGACGCACGCTTCACATTTGAAAGGACACCAAGGTCCAACCTGCCATGAGGTAAGGCATGGGTCAAACATTTTCTAAATATTTCTAAATATTTTCTAAATAGTCATTATTTGTGACAGGGCTCAAGGAGTCCCTCGAGTGCGAGGAATTAGGGTTAAGAAAAACATTTAAAGGAATTTTTAGATTTTGTAGCAGAAATTTGTCCATTGTTCCCCCAAGAGGGAACAATTGATAAAAAATGGTGGTGCCAAGTTGGCGATTCCTTTGAAGATTATTATGAAGCGTTTAGACCTTCCAAAATTCTGGTTACAGCTTTTAACTATTGGTCTCTCATTAATGATACTCTTAGAACCACCCCAAAATGGCCAGATCTCCAACGTTTGATCTCCAAAGGAGAACAGTACCTTAAAGAATCTGCCTCCCATTTTCCTTCCACTAACCTAACAACTTACACACCCACACTGCCTCTGTCCCTTTTCAGAAAAGAACCCCAAAACACACAATACCTAAGATGCAACGCATAAACCTCATGAAACTCAAGAAGAAGGAGGAAGACCAAAGTGAGGGTGCTTTTGTCCTTTTTAGAACGAGTATCAAAAGATTCAACCAGAGCTCCCAGGATCTAAACCTCCAGCCTGAGAACAGACAGGGGCAAGCTGTCCTCTGAGAGGCTCTAACCAGCAGCTGACTCAGACAGATACAGACATCCAGAGCCAAACAGTGGATGGAGCTTGAGGACTCTTAAAGAAGAATAGGTGGAAGGATTGTGGGCCCTAAGGAGATAGGAACTGCACAGGAAGATCAACAGAGTAAACGAACCTGAACCCTTGGAGCTCTCAGAGACTGAATCACCAACCATGGAGCATACCTAGTCTATACAGATCTACCTCCATGGGCTGAACCTAGGCCTCCCTGCACATATGTTGTAAATGTACAGCTTGGTTTTCATGTAGGTCTCAAACATCTGGAGTGGGGGCTATCCCAAAAACATGCAGCCTGTATATGGAGTATGGTCTTCTAAAAAAAAAAAAAAAAAAAAAAAAAAAAAAACAGTTGTTCAGTTATTCATGGAATATTATTTTTTTATATCTCTTGTATTCAGTTTGCAACTACTTCATTGAGAATTTTTGTATTTATGTTCATGAGGGATACTGGACTATAACTTATATATTTTTGTTGGGTTTACACTTGATTTCACTATTTCAATATTATTTGCTTTGTGAAGGAAAAAAAAAAAAAAAAAAAAAAAAGAAAAGAACCTTTTTAGGCCCGCCTTCAGCAGCTGATGGTGCCTTGGATAGATTCACTCCAGCGCCAGTCATTATTGACATGGGAACCATCCCTGACCTTCCCTCCTTCCCCCAGAAAAACTTTCTCCAAAACTGCCCAATAACAAACCCAAAAGAAGCCTTTATCCTCTTTGTGTGCCCTTGAGGACTGGCAATCTGCCACCCTCTGATAAAACAAATCCCCCACTATAAATCAGATTGCTATTGCCACCTGTCCAAAATGGCCACAATTACCCTAGCCTCAGTCCGCCCCACCAAGAGGTGTTACTACACTCCTGTCCTTTATTCTGCCACCAACTTATGAAACTCTAGACACAGTTTTTGACCCGCCTGCCATGTCTGATACACGCCGCCAGCTGACTACTCATGTGACATCCCTGTGCCACATGGTAGAGATCCATTAAAAAACAAACAAAACCAAAAAAAAAAAAAAAAAACAGGTCCAATTGGTTGGGGTCCTCCAACATTTAGCGACAAAATTACTTGATCTTACGCCCTGCTCCCTAACAGCCAAAAAAGAGGTTGTGACTCCTTTAAGTAACAGAGCCGCTCCGGCACTAAAAACTCTAAAGCTTCCCTTTAACAATCGTCTCAAGCATCTGTTAAATCTAAAAAAAAAAAAAAAAAAAAAAAAAAGAGAGAGTTCTGGCATTCCCCCTTTCCCTAAAGAAGAAAACTACAATTCCTAGAGATTCCCCATCCCCAAAGATTGACGTAGAAAAAAGCCAAAAAGCGGGTAGGATGATAAACTTCAGCCTGACTCACAAAAAAACACAAGCCGCAGGCCAGTGGAAAAGATGAAGACAATTCAGGACATGAAGGTAGAATTCAATAAGGAAATAGAAAAACTGAAGAGGACTTCTTCATTTCCTGGAAAACTGCCAGCCACAAGACAGGGAAGCAGGTCAGACCTCCACTCTCCTGTTGCTCCTTCAAATCAAATCCCCCATTCTCATCCCCAGCTCTGTAGCAGACTACTAGTTGTGGCCTCTTTTCCCTTTCTGCCCCAATTCCCAGAGAACTAAGCAGATCCTGGTGAAACATCTTGCTTTCCTCCTTCCTGTGGATGTCCCCAGTCCCTAACTCCATCCCTAATTGTCAGGCCCATACCTAGAAACTCATCTACCCTGAATTCCCAGTGGATACACCTAGCAGGATCTCAGAAACATTCCCTTACTGGGCAACCCACAGCTAACACACTCTCCTCAGAATGAGAGAGGGCCACAGACACCAAGGCATAAAACATACCCTTCCCCCCTCCCCACGCACACAAAAACAAGACTAGATGCCACAAAATTCAAATCGTTCTAAACCCAGATGCTTAGACACCAGCATCAAAATACAATCAGTAACAGTTATGTCTCCACTACAGACTAGTAACTCCACTATAGTAGTCCCTGAGAAATGCAATGTTGTGAAAGAATTATATATTCTAGCTAGCCTGGATAAATGACACAGAAACCTGGTATTTTATTTGACAAGTTGTAAGCCTACATAGGGCAGGTTCTGAGTTATTGTAACTTACATCCAATTCACAGATTGCATGTTAAACTTATTGTTTAGATCTCATCTGGGCTGTTTCCATTCCATCATCCTATCCTCAGGACCCACTTCTCCTGGCCATGTGCTCATGATCCACTTGGCTTCATAGCAGCCTTCCTGTCTCCTCCTTCTCTGTGTGGTCTCTCTCTTGAGATCCCTCATTTGGTGCTCAGGTTCTGCCTTTCTCTCTCTAATTCCCAGTCACAGGCTCTAGTATTTTATTAACCAATAGATTGAAATTGGTGAGCAAGGTTTATACAACAAAGGCCAGTGTATGAGAGAATTCATTCATCTGGGGGCAGAATTTTGCACTGGAATACATAGCAGCATCTGACCAACTCCCAACGTTTCCCCCTTTTATCTAAATAAAAAGGCTCTTTATCTTACAATAATAACTGAAATGCAGTAAGGACAAATATGAAACAATTCTGAAAACTGTTAGGTAAAATTTATATTCACAAAGTCCAGTCTATCTGTATTTGGTAACTTTAGATAAAGTATTTTATTATCTATCCTATCTTGCTGAGTTCAAAGTTTTATACCTAAATCATTTTTTATTATAACTAGTATTACTAACCTAAAAACTTCTTAGACCTAAAAACATCTTTTTAAATCTTAAAGAACTTAAGCTTAATTGTGAGACTATAACTACCTAGTCTTTAATCCCATTAGAGATCTAAGAAGGAATAAATATTAGTTGAGTATGCAGGAAATACAAGCAAGCAGATTACAAAACTATAGAAATGACAGAGGATCTGGCTGCCTGGACAGTTCCCTCAAAATTGTCTCTAAAACATTGGAGCATCCATCTTCAGCCTTCTGACCAGTATATCGGATAGAAATTTTTGTGGAGCAGGAATTATGAGGGGCTAGCCTACTTTGTTCTTGCAAAACTTAGCAGTTGACTTCTCTGCATCCATTTTGGACAGCATTCTATTTGTAGATAAAGCAAGGGCAGTTCCTCCCCCCAGGGCCCACTTGCCACATTGAAACAAACTCCATAATGAGGTTTTCTGATGCTCATCATCTTCTTTAAAGTAGAAATGGGGGCTCCTGCCAGGAACAGACTTGTCTCGTAGTCCCAAAAATGCATAAATA
Source organism: Mastomys natalensis (assembly GCA_021653895.1). NCBI lineage: Eukaryota > Metazoa > Chordata > Mammalia > Rodentia > Muridae > Mastomys > Mastomys natalensis. Next base: position 59,631 of record JAJTUV010002182.1, on the reverse strand, counting down.
AATAAAACATCTTAAAATGCAATATTCTGTGGGTTTTTGAAGGTTTTTGAAGACTATCTATAATATATCTAAACAGGGAAACTTTGTCTGTTTTTACCTATTTACTATCTGTTCAACCTAAGAAGCATATTTTGTGATTAACTAGTCTAGTACTTAAAATGATTATGAGTTTGATTGACTATTAATTCATATTACTTAATTATCCTAAACTGTTTGTGAAAGCAGCTTAAAAGGGACTGGAACTTCACATATCATTATTATGAATCATCTAGGAACAATAAATACCTCAAATGAGAGTAGAGAACATGTATACACAGTATGTTGCAACAAAAATAACCTTGATTTTGCATCAATATACAAAGATCTATACCAATGTAACAAAATATAACCTTAATAGGTATCAATATACAAAGATCTATACAAATGTAAGATTACTGGCTATAAAATGTTCTTTGGTTCAATAGTAGATTCAATAATCTACCCCTTTTTATTTTTCCTATATTATTACTATATCATCCCTTTTTTCTTCTCAACACCTCTACCTTCTAAGAAAGACAGAAAGAAAAATAGAGAAAAGGAGAGAAATACCTGAGTCTAACCTATGTTGTTTTGTTCCTGACCAAGACCATTTAATAACTCATAACCAACCCCTTTATAATAAAAAGCATCCATCACCAAATAGAACAATCAAAACCTACCCACCCTACCTTAAGTGAATGGAACATCACTCTTTTAAAAATGCTTCCTGATGATTCAAAGCATAATATTCTTTTTGAGGGGCCCAAGAAGATTGGCAAAATGAAGTCTTAAGAAAGTTATCTGTGACATTTGTTGTGCAGTCTCTAAATGCTAAGAATGTTCAGTCCTAAGTGAAGTCCTGGCTGGATCAGTCTGTAAGTCTGGATTAACTGAGGTCATCTAGATCAGCATCTTTCTTTGAAGTTGTCCTGGAAGCAAGACTTTTGAAGAACCAACATTGAGGCAGTCTGAAGTAGGACCAGGCAGGGTGCTGAAACTATATGCCTCAGCATTTCAACATCCCAGAGAGTGAACCTTGTCAGGGCTGTACTGACTTCATTGGTATCTATAAATATATGAACTCTCACAAGTAATATATACTTATATATTAACATATATAACTGTGCAATGTATACAGATCAGTTAATGAAGATCCATTGCTCTCTGTTTGAGGAGGTGAAAGACATCTGTTTGTTTTTTTTTTTTTTTTCTTTTATAAGCAAGTTTGGACTGTAACCAAACCAGAATATAAATTTTTCCCTATGCTATTCAAATGAGGGACATGATAAATCCTGAGGATCTTATAACCAACAAGTTGTATTAACTACACACACACACACACAGACAGACACACACACACACACAGACACACACACACACATCATATCTTAGCTAGTCTTGGAGTGGCTTCCATATAGAGGGATCAGCATATACATTACCTGTATTGGTCTTTTTGATTTTGCTGTTCTTGTCTGTAGCCAAAATCTTTAGGGAGTCTCCGTCTGTCAAATCTGATTTCTATCAAATTGGATGGGATTCATACATTTTCTTGTCCTGTGTGAACATATACAAAACCTTTCCCTGAGTATAACCTATTTCCTGTCATCCATTCTGAGGTTAGGACATCCTTAATGTAAATAAGTTGATTTAGTTAAATCATTTTTTCCATAACCCAATGTCTCTCTGCAGCTGTAGATTTTTGCTTGTTAGCATTTAAAAGATGAAAGTTAATAAAGTACTATGTAACCTATCTCTGGATGTCTCTGTTACATCTTTTTGTTTAATATCTCTTTTAATGTATAATTGCTTCAGTTTACTAGAGAAATGTGCTGGAGCATTGTCAGCATTTTACAGGTATTCCTATAACTTCTAATAAATGTGTAATTACAGAATCTGCCTGTTCAGAAGTTAAAGCATAAGCCCATTGAAATCCTGAATATGTGTTTATATATGATATACCTATTTCAGTTTATCAAACTCTGCAAAATGAAACACATCCATTTACCAAATTTCATTTCTTTGAGTACCTTTATGGTTATTTCCTGCAGGTAATATAAAGTTTGGTTATATAAAGAAGAAGTAGAACATGTCTTTGCAATTTCCTTGGCTTGTTGCCAAGTGATAGAAAATTCTTACTTTAAACCTTTTTTGTTAACATGCTGTTTTGATGAAATCCTGAAGTCTCTAGCATATTTACTATCAATACCTGATTAATTTTATCATTACCTTGTGCTAGAGGGCTTAGCAGACTGTATAGGCTCTGATATGTGTACATGAAATGGATGATTCCTATTTCTGATCATTTGTTGTAGTTAAGCAAGCAGCGAAGTTAGTTTGCAATCATTCTGAATAAGTTCAGCAGCTTCTATATGCAAAACAACTCTTTCTGAATATTGAGAGTCAGTTACTATATTAAGAGATTCCTGAAAATTTAATAACACCACAAGGATTGCATATAACTCTGACTTTTTAACTGAATCATAAGGATGCTCAACCACCTTACTTATATTTTCTGACTACTATTCTGCATTTTCTGATTTATTTTCTTCAATATAAAATGTAGGGGCTCAAGAAATTGCTTTCCCTTTTATTTGACAAGTGAGAATACAATTTGTTTTATAAACTGAAGTCACTTGCTTTTAGGATATTTGTCATTAATTTCTCCAAAAGGAGAAAGAATTACTGGAAACTCTTTGACAATGTTCATTTTCTGCCTATAATGAGGCAATCTCAGCATTGGTAAAAGATACCATAATCTCAGCTGAATAAATTCCACCTATTTGACAAAAATATCAATTTTCCTTTTAGAATTAATTCACAAATAAATTCTACATAGATATTTAATTTTTATTCTCTTTGTGTGCTAAAAGTATCCATATAATCCATTTGCATAAGAATTACTGTAGGAGAATGAGCAGAAGACAGGATAACTAAAAATACAGGACATCTTTGGATCATTACGATCTATATGGGTATCTTGTAGCTTCTTTTCTAGCAGAGTCAATACCTTTTCAGCTTCAGCTGACAATCTTCTTGGGCTATTCAAGTCTTTAACACGTTTTAAAGGTTTGAAATAAATTACTCAGCTCTTGAGTAGTCAACCAATTGTAGTTCATAGATAGTTAATATCTCCCAGCAATTTTTTTGAAAATCTGAACTGGTCTCTCCTGCTTGTAGCTTCTGTGGTCGAATTTCCAGCAGATTTACCTCATATCCTAGATAATTAATAGAATTTCCTCTTTGTATTGTTTCAGGACCAATTTGTGAAACCAATAAGGCAAACTCTCTTTGATTCGTTAAACATTCTTTCTAAGGTATCTCCATATGAATCCATCAGCAAAATATTATCCATATAATGGTAAATTATGGATTGAGGAAATTGCTTACAGAGTTTTTTCCAATGGCCGTTGTACAAAACTTTGGCATAAGGTAGGACTATTCACATTCCTTGTGGCAAGACCCTCAAGTGATATCTTTGGATGGCATTGAATAGTTAAATATGAGCATTGTGAAAGCAAATCTTTATTTTCTTCATGTAAAGGAATTGTGCAAAAATCAATCTTTTAACTCAATCACTATGATAGGCCATTCCTTAGGCAACACAGAAGGCAATAGGATTCCAGGCTGTAAAGAACCAATTGGCTGAATAATTTTATTAATAGCTCCCAGATCTGTCAACATTCTTCATTTGCCAAATTTCTTCTTGATGACAAATAAAGAATTCCAAGGGCTGGCAGACTCTTCTACATTTGAGCTTACAGCTGTTCTTAGACTAGCTGTTCTAATACCTGTACTTTTTCATTTGTCATAGACCATTGCTCAGTCCAAACAGGTTAGTAAGGTCATTAGTGTTTTATCAGCAGTGGCTCCCCCAGATAAAATTAAAGAATCAGCCTCTGCTGTTTCCTGTTTATAGACAGCCTGGACAGCCTGTAACTGTCTTTGATAACATTTTTACAATTTTTAAATTAAGAATATCATGTATTTTATGACTTGTTTCTGAAGTCGGAGGGATGATAATCTGTGTTTTCTGTTGTTGTAAAAGATCTCTTCCCCATATAGTATATGACTTTATCATATGGCCTTAATTTCCCTATTTGACTCTGGCCCTATACATTCAAGTCATCTGATACTTTGTATTATTTGGGATAAAATTCCAACTCATTTAAATTGAGTATCTACCTCTTGGAGAGGTCAATCGGGAGGCCAAGATTCTGGAGAGATTATAGTTACATCAGTTCCAGTGTCTACCATTCCTTCAATTACAATATCATTTACAAAAACCTTTAGTTTGGGGCTATCATCATCTCAAAATATTTTTTCTTGCCTCTTCTGGGTTTTTGGTTTCATCTGTAGAATTTGTTCTGATCTTGATATCTGGTTTTTAATGTTTAAATTCAGAAAAGTGGTGTTTAACTGTTTTGTGAAAGAGTATTTCTAATGTTTGGTACTGTGACCTGCGAGAGGTCTCCCTGGCATTTTTTTTTTTATAAGGTTTGCCACATTTGTTCCTTAGTGAACTAAGTCCTTCAGTCCAATGTTAGCCTTTGCAACATTTTTTGAGTATTCCAGAAAATATAGGCTTCCTTTTGGAATTAGTTTCATTTCTTTGGGATTCCTTTTGAAATGACCTTGCTCACCACAATTAAGACATTTGTGAGTTTGGATTTTCTTAAAACCATTAGAAATGGCTTCTTCTACTAAGGTCATCACAGGTGAATGGGATCCAATATCAACAGTATTCCTAAACCATTCATTGATAGGTGCTGATTGTGCTCTTAAAGGTCTGATACCTCTCTGCATTTAGTATTAGCATTTTCAAAGGCCAAAAATTTGATTATTGCCTTCCTAATTAGAGGATCTGATATCTTTCTATCTACAGTTAAATTAGTCCTTGTAAAAAGTCAATGAATGGTTCTTTGTTCCCAGACATTAAGGCTGCCATATGATACAATACCAAGTTTCTTCATCATAGAGGACTTACATATCTACCTCAGCATATTGACCTTCACCTAGCAGCTGGTCTTTAGAAATATTGATATCTTCAGTTCTATTTCTCTGTGATCTTTCCTTATCCTCTTCTTTCCACCCTGAAAGCCATTGTAATTGTTGTCCAGGTTCTAATATTCCTCCTGTCATAGCTTTCCAGTCCTGGGGATTATTCTATTTTGATCACCTGGGAAGTCAAGATTCATTTTACCAAGGGTAAATGCATTTCAAAATTATCAATGTCCTTAAATTTTCTTAAATCCAGCACATCCACAGGGTGCCATTCATATTCCTCATAAACTTGTGGATGATATGCATCTAGTGCCTTTGTTGTAAACTAACTGGATAAGCTAAAGTGTTTTTTTTCTAACAACCTTCAGTTGATTGACTTCATTTTCATATGTCAATATTTTCAAATTTTCTTTAAGGACTATGTCCATTTTTCATGCCTCTCTTGTGCTTGTATCACTGCCATCCTATTATTTCATTCATTTTAATTTATAAACATATGTAACATTTTTTCTAATGCTTGTCTCCATATTTCACTGTTTCCTTTTTTCCTGTCTTTCAGATATATGACTATTCTCTTCACTGTGATTCACAATTTTCTATAATCTTTCTTTAAGGCTCGTGATTTTTCTCTAAGTCTCTGTTTTTTTTTTTTTTTTTGAAAAGACACAGTTAACTATAAATGTTTATTAGGATAAGAATGGAGCTTAATAATGTAATAACTATATCGGCAGTGTATCAATTTCATTCAGGTCTTCCTGCTCCCTTGAACCATTTGAAATAGTATTTACATAAATCTCAAAGGCTCTTTACTGTGTTTTCATCTTTATGTGTCTAATTTTCTTCAAAATTATCAACTTACTCCAACTCCCCCTTTATTACTCATTTTAATCATTTACATTTCAAGATATCCCCCTTCCCAGTTTATACCTCCACCACCACCCCATCCCATCATCCTTCTACCCCCTTTGCCCTATGAGAGTGCTTCCCATGCACTCACCCACTCCTGCCTCAACACTCTAGCATCCCACTATGCTGGGGCATCAGGCCTCCATAGGACCAAGGGCCTCCCTCCCATTGATGTCAGTTAAGGCCATCCTTCTGCTTCATATGTATCTGGAGCCAGGATTCCTCCATGTGTACCTTTTGGTTGGTGGTTTGGTCTCTGGTAGCTATGGGTGGTCTGGTTATTTGATATTGTTCTTCCTATGAGGTTGCAATTTTACCTCGTCAGAAGTTTTGTGTTTCCATTTCTCTAGTGTGTTATCTGTCTCCCTCTGGTGTTCTGCTCAGGACACTACAGTGGTTTCTCTCATTCTTCCATTTGCAGAGAGGGATGGAATGTAGGAAAAACATGGCTTCTGTGCTTTTGAGCCAATGTTGTCCTGTCTGTTATGCATGGCAATTTATGGCTTTTCTCCTTTTGGAAAGTGGCATGAGCCCATCTTCATGCCCCTGATACTAGGTGTAGTTTGCCTGGAGCTCATCTAGATGTAGGAGAAAGATAAGGCAATAAATAATAGAGTACTTTGTCCAAAGTTACCAAACATAGGTGGGATGGACCAGGAGCACACAGCTGAGGGAGAGAAGTGCATCCTGAGGACAGAATGCTGAAGCAGAAAAAACCTGGGCAAGACTCAAACATCAGAAACTTGTGGTGTACAGCTGGGTTTCTAGAGTAGAAAAATAGATTAGGGATAATAGCCCCATAATTGTGCTAAAACTGATTAACTAAATTTATAGGATTCTGACTCTATTATTGGTGGGCTGACTGGATCCATACAAAAATTAATGGAGTCAAAAATATCATACAGAAGACTCAACAGAAATGATGGGACTGAAATAGTAGTAAAAAGCCTTTTTGTAACAACAACAAAAACATCAAACCTAGCTGGATGATGCTGGCACATGTTTTGGCAGCAGAGGCAGCCAAATCTTCATGATTTTGAGGCTATCCTGATCTAGAGAATAAGAGTGAGTTCTAGGACAGTCAAAGCTATGCAGAGAAACTCTGTTTAAAAAAAATGTTCAGGATCATATGGACTCATGGTAAAATCCTACCACACTTTCAAAGATCTACACCCAAACTTTCTTAAACTATTTTTAAAAAGAAACTAAAAAGCACGCCCAAACTCCTTGAAGCCTATGTAACTCTAATACCAAAACCAGGTGAAGACAAAACAACAGAATAAAAAAGAAAACTAAAAGCAAGATCCCTGATGAACATAGACTGAAAACTATTGAGGCCTCCCCCTACCATAGTTACAGCAATTTTGTTCCATCCCTGCCAGCTACTTCATATTGTTGCTGAATATGCCTCCCAGTCACTGACACAGAAACTAACTTGAATCAGAGCATGGTCATGCGATCACATATCCTGTTATATATGTAATTTATGAAGCTTATTAATCTAAGAAATTCCACAATAATAAGCTTCACTTAGGACCCATCAAATTAAAGGTCAATGTGAACTGTTATGTCTAAAAACCTTGAGTCAGGGCTGACCACTGGTTTGGGTTTCCAGCACCTGCATATGAGCTCATTGTCTTGCGGTTTTTAACCTTTATAAAGCTGGAGAAAAGTTTGGGGTCATAGCCTCAGTTCCAAAGTCTGAGTCATATCCATGATCAGTCACTCTTAGGATACATTTCAATAGACCATCCTGTCTGAGATCAGTGTTTGTTGGTGGGTGACTCCTGAACCCCAACAAAATCTACTAAATAAGACTTATAACCAAATAACATATACTCAATAAAATTTATCCACCATGACTAAATTGGGCTTCATCACTGAAATGCAGTATGATTTTAACATATGAAAATCCAAAATAAAATCACATAAATAAAGGAAGAAAGCACATGATCATCTAAACAGATACAGAAAAGTATTTGAAAAAAAATACCATCATGATAGAAGTCCTAGAGAATGCATGACTTGAGAAACAAAACTCAACATAAGAGAAGCTATATATAAAATTGAAACAGCCAACCTCATCCTAATCAGCAGAAACTTGAGGACACAGACAGGGCTGTCTCCTACTCAAAGTACTAGCTGAGAGAATGAGGCAAGAGAAAAAAAATAAAGGGATGTAAATAAGAAAAATACAGAGCTAAAATACCCTATTTGCAGATGACAAGACGGCAATGCAATAAAGAACCTCAAAAATTCAAATTCATTTTAGAAACATTAAAATTTCAGCAATGTGGCAAGACACAGGATCTAGTAAATAAATAAATGAATAAATAAATAAAAAAATAAATAAATAAATAAATAGTTTTTCCATACACCAAAAAAAAAACGAAGATGAATATTGACATACTTTCACTTACAATTTTCCTCAAAGAAAAGAAAAATATCTGGAGATAACCATAATCAAGGAAAGAGCCTTTACAATTAAAAAAAGAGACTTCTGAAGGAAAAAAAAAAATAAACTGGAAAATAACACTTGAAAATAGAGAGACATCTTGTGCTCATAGATTGGTAGAATTAATATTGTGAAAATATGTTATTAAATAAGCTATTTATAGGTTCAATGTAATCCCAACCAATATTCATATTTATCCTCATCACCAAAATAGAAAAAATATCCAAATTTAAACAAACCACAAATCCAACATAGCCAAAACAACCCTGAACAAAAAGAACAATATCAGAGGGATTATAAATTTCAGATATAAAATATTTTATAGAACCATAGCAATAAAAACTATGATACCAGAATGACAACAAAGCAAAAACAAAACAAAACAAAAAACATAGACAAATGAAAACAAAACTGAAGACCTGAACATGAACATACATAACTTTAGGCCACTTAACATTGACAAAGATGCCAAAAACATACACTGGAAAAGAAGAAAGCATTTTCCAGAAGTTGTGCTGAGAAAACAAGTTGTCCACTGGTGACGAATGATGTTAGACACATATCTATCAACTTATACAAAAATTAATTCCAAATGGACAAAAGACCTAAATGTGAATCCTGAAAGTGCTAGAAGAATACATGAAAATGTCCTACATGATATAGGTTTAGAAAAGGACTTTCTGACTCGAACTCCAATTGCCTGAGAATTAAGGCCAACAATTACCAATCAGATTTCATAAAAGTAAAAAGTGACTGGACAGCTAAAAATAACCCAGAAGAGGAAGCCCACATAATAGGAGAGAATCATAGTCAGAATATATCTGACAAAGGATTAATATCCAGAATATATAAAGAACTCAAAAAAAATTTTCTTAAATGAATAAAAATAAATAACAACACAAAATTACCTACTCAGTAAATAGGTTGGGGACCTGAACAGAGAGTTTGAAATACACAGTATCCTCACCATGCTCATGGTAGACTATCAGAAGTGATATTTTAACTCTAAAGTGATATAGAAAGTCATGGACCTTTGCTAAAAGGATGTCTGTTCACTAACACAGGTAAAAAGCCTCAAAGAAGTAAGGCCATTCTGGAAAAAATTTTCCTTTAAAGTTTTTTTGAAAAAACATGAATTCCCCTTTTTTTTTAAAAACCGACCCAACAAAGTAAAAAACCAAAAAACAATTAAAAATAAAAAAGAAAAAATTTTAAAATGCTTTTTAACTAAAAACCAAAAAAGGGGCCAATAAAGGGAGAATCAAAAATCCTTTATCTGAAAAGTTTAATTTTATTCAGATTTTTTAAAAAGACTTAAAAAAAAAAATTTTTTTTTAAATTTTTCCCTTTATTTTTTAAAAACACATTAAACTATCAAAAAAGGTTTGGGAAATTTGGAAAGATAAAAAAAACAGAAATTCCTAAAACCCTGTTTTTTCCTTGTAACTATCCTTTAAATTTTACTATTTGAATTGTTTTTTTCCTTTTAAAAGGGTTTTTTCCTTCACATTAAAAAACAGAAGGAACACAACCCCATTGAGTTAAATTGCACAGCTAAAGGATAAGAAACAACAGAACCGGTTTTAAACTATGGCATCACGTGTAGTGGTTACATATCATGTTGGTTAAGAAAATCTTAAATTTTCTCAATTTGCTGTGTATGCATAATACTATTGATGAGAAACAGAGGAGCAGCTCTCTGTGGAGTTCAAGCCAACCTGGTCTACATAGTGAGTTTAAGCCAGCCAGAGTTCATAAAAATTTTTAAAAAGATTTTATAAAACTACATTAAAAAGATTAGATAAATTAGGGACTCCTGCAAAAAAAGAAAAAAAAAAAAGAGATTCCTGCAAGAATTCTTCAGCTTCTAAAGCAAGTGACTAACTTAGGACTTTTATTGCTGTGATGAAACACCATACCAAAAAAAGGTTGAGGGGAAAGGGTTATTAAACTTACATTTCCATATTGCTTTGCATCATTAGAGAAGTCAGGACAGGGACTCAAAAGGCAGGAATCTAGAGGCGAAGGCGATGCGCATGGAGGGGTGCTTACTGGCTGTTCCTTAGCTTAGGCTTTTTAACCCAAGACCCTCCATGAGGTCACCACCCCCATGGCGGCCCCCCTTCTCCCTCAATCCAAGAGAATGCCCACAATTTGCCTCAACCTGACTTAAGCATTCTTTATTGGGCCTTTATTATTGTGGTTTCTTTGTCACAATGGCATTAACATTTGTAGCACAGCATAAAATGTAGCAAAAGTCCCTATTTGGACACAACTATAACAAACTAAGTGTACTTGTTATGCATTTCACCTTTTCATAGATGAGTTTGAAATCTCAACTTCATCACGGGCTGGCTGTGAGGCTCTGTTACCTAATTATAAAATGAGGTAAAACACTTTAGCACTTTCCTTTAGGGTGGTTGAAATGCAAAATGCAAAATTGTGTGTATAGCAACAGCAGAGTTTGCATATTAATTCCAGAGTGTATTTTTCCAAAGTGGAATTAATTTCAAAGTAGTGGAAGGGTGAAACAGATGACTGATCTTTTCTGTTTTCAGATGAGTCTATTTCTTCTGCTTCCTCTACAATACAGATTAGTTTGTCGGGCCTCATTTTCCAAGAGGTTTCTGGGAGCCAACCTTGATTATTCAAAGTCCTTTACGCTACTCAAAGAGGTCAGATGCTGCTCAGAGCAGGAGGCAACCCCCAAACTCCTTTCGGGAAAACTTGTACCTGAAATGACTTTACTGCCTTTTCTTCCCAGACTTTTAGAAATTCATAGTTGTATAGCAATCTCCAGTTCTAAGAGGTAATGGGGTGGTTGAGATGCTGGGTCTGGCCTCTAAGGTAATCTTCCATACTAACATTTTAGCTTCTGTGCCAGGGTCTATATCAGTTTCCTAGGACTATGGTAACAAGAGTATCACCTATTAGTACCATCACTATCAGCTAGCTGCTCCTTAGTTTTTTCTGGTTGCTGGCAATCCTTGGGCATGCAGCCTATACATGTAGCATGTATATATACAGCCATTTCTCTCATCCCTTTCTCTGTGGCTATGTCAACTCCCCCCTATACCATTTTCTCTTTCCTTTCTCTTCTTCAGTTTTCTCTCTCTCCCTCCTTCCCCACCCCCATTTGTGCCAATCACCATCCGTGGGCAAACTACTCTTTTGTGTCCTTTATAAATCAAGACAGCCCACATAGCAAGCCAGTCCAGTTAAGTACCTCATGAATAGTCCTTCCTTACCAACAGATAAGGAATCTGGGACACAGAGTAAGTTGCTCAAGATTTTACAACTAAAAGAAAAACACTAGTCCAGATTTTATTGAACATCTACAATATGGCAGCATTTTTTGTCAATTATTTCCTCATTGAGTTTGCCCTGAAAACCTATGGAACTATTATGGTTCTTTCTGTTTTATAGATGGGAGCCTCAGAGCAATGTGGTGACTTGCCCATGCATGACAGCAGTGGTACATAAACCCATGTTTTTTGCATTTAGCTAACACTGTCCTTTTTAACATATCTCATGGACTCTCAAGCTCACTTTGGTACCTTCTCCACATTTATTCACTATGGGTCTCACATTTTAATGATTGACCAAGAATTCTCCTCCAGTGCTATGCCTTTTGGTCCCCATCTATCCTTTGAGGTCTGACTGATGCTCTTCCACTTGATAATATGACTCTAAGGAACTGCAGTTCAAACACCTGGGCTCTTAGTAAGCTCAAGCACATAGTATTTCTAATCTGCAAGTAAGTCTGGCTAATTCACATCCTTGTGTGGGATTTTTTTCACATTGGAGGTAAACCAGAATCTACACTGTTCTTCAATAGCTGGAAATATCAGCCTCCCCTGGGAAAGACTGACAGGAACACAGAAGGAGTAGAGACAAGAAGGGGGAGCAGTGATTGAATGCATTCTTTTTTAATGCCATTTATCCTCAGGCTAGCTGTACTCTTTTTTTTTTTTTTTTTTTTTTTTTTTTTTTTGTCCAGCTCTATCATGGTAACAAACACATTCTGCCTCTTTTTTTTTTTTTTTTTTTTTCTTGCCACGAAATCAAGTTAGGTGTCTAGTCACTTTCAATCAAATAGTATTTGCACCTCAACATGGTGAACAAGATTTATGGCAATTTCATGTGATGATAGTGTGGTAGTGTTCATTGAAGCACTCATAATGTTCTCTGAGCTCACACCCCCATTGGGCCGATGAGAAAGCTGAGTCACAATAGAGAAATGGAATAAATGGTCTGACATCTCACAGTTAGCCAGTGAGAAAGCCAGGTACTTCAGCCCTTCTCAGCCTTGACTTTTGAATATTAGTAATTTCATCTCTGAAACAAGCATCATACCCCTACTTTCTTTCCTGTCCTCTCCTCCCTGCCTAGAGCTTCTTGACCTCTTCTGTAGTACAGTACAATAGGATCCCAAGTAGTCTCCATGTCCTCCCTGTCTTACAATCCATTGTTTTCTAAACACTTTTTTTTCTAAAACATATTACTGTGTATGTTAACTTACTGATTAGCTACCTTTGAGGGTTGCCTATTGTCTACTTAGCAAACTCACTAGGTAGAGCTTTTAGGATATGCTAATATTGAGGCTACTCAACCTTATATTTCTCTTCCTGTTTCTGTTCAGTCCATATTCCAGCAATGCTAGACAGACCCTATATCTCTCCACTCCCATGCCTTATTCAGATTCTTCTACCCAAACCTCCTGAAAACCCCGGGGATTGTTATGTTCATAAAACCAGCCAGAGTTCACAGACCCCTTTCTTTTCTTCATTGCAAGTGATTTTTACAGTCTCTTGAGTATCACAGTGATCATAAGGGTTTGTTGAAGTCTTTAACAAACCAAGAGTCTAGAAGACAGAATAGCTACCTTCTTTCATAATTGTATGTGAGGGTGCAGTTAACCACCCAAATGGCTACTCCATGATTAGGGAGGTCAATTGTGAATAAGAAGAGAAAACATCCAGAGACATAAGGAAGAGTTTAAAGCAGAGAGAAAAAGAAGCAGACTGACATAGCCAGGGCTATCTATGACATGAGGGAGAATAGCACTGGGGTGGGTGAGGATGACATGACCTTGTCCTTACAAAGAGAGGACTTATCTGGAACTGCCCAGCGTGAGAAGGTGGAGAAGGCTTACCTAACTACCAGAAATCCTTCTCTAAATCCAGATTAAATTGAGCCTAGACTCAACTTTGGAATTAAGCCAGTGGCCTTGTCCTTTGGGGTGGGGCAATGGACACCCTTTGGATCTGACAATAGTTTCATGTAATGATCACCTATCATTCCCTTCTGCATGCCTCACCCCATGTTCTATTGCTTCCTGCAGGTGCTGAGAGGCTTAGGATAATAGTTCCCACTTATCCATGGGAATACCTTCTAATACCCCAAATGGATGCTTAAAATCACAGGCAGTACTGAACTCTACTCATGACTGCATTTGTTCCTCTACAACCGTGCCTATAATAAAATTCACTTTATTAGCTAAGCACAATAAGATATAAACAACATCACTACTAAAATAGAACAATTATGACATCATACCACAGTGGAAACTATTTAAAACTTTTATTTTCTGGAATTTTAACTTAACATCGTCAGACTGGTTGTCGAGAGGAAGGAACTGAAACATGATGAAGCATACAAAATTGAGACAGCTAATGTGTCACATTAAAGAAGCATGACAAGAGTGCATTTCGACCGCTGTACTTTATAACATAAATTTGCCATGAAATACTTTACAAATGAGCAGACATAGTCATCACTGTAGCTCCTCTCACATTGTCATAGGAATTCCTGTCACCCCACCAAAGTGGGTTTCACCTTTGCAAATATCTTGAAAAGGCTCCTTCACAGGCAATCCTATACCTACTTTACAAAGATTATAGGAGGATCTCTCTGATCTGCTAGTGACTGACTACTATTCTGTTTAAACAAAGAATCGAGATCATATCCAGGTTCAACTAGAAACAGAGTCAATGAGTAAATAGCCATTCTTGCTAGAGGCTAAATATTCTGAAATTTATCCTATAATATCATGGCTATACTAACAGCAGAAACTCTGAGTGGCTAGTTAAAACAGAGTACTGGATCTCAATCCTAGAGTTTGGGGTTCAGTAGGTTTAGGGTGAAGTCTAAACATTTATACTACTTACAACTTCTCAGGTGATGCTGATGCAGGCCAAACTTTCCCTTTGCTTTCGTATAATAAAACAAATTCTAATTTAATAAGTCATGGGAGGAACCCAAAAGTCTATCTCTTATTAGCACTCAGGCAGTTTCCCATATTGTATCATGAGTCATACATACCTTGAATAGAACGTCTCACACACACACACACACACACACACACACACACACACACACACACTGTTAGCCATTATTAATTCTAAATGCTGGCAATATCAGTTCTACCACCTTTGTCCATCTTTCAAAATGGAGAGGAGAAAACAAGAAAGCAGAAAGAGGACAGGATGGAGAAAGTAAGCAGAAGTCTTATGAGGCAGATGGCACACAATGGGTTAAGGAGCTATGATTTAACAGTGGGATAGAAACATCTCTTCCTGTGAATTGCTCTCTGGGTAGTTTGTAGGTTTTTATACTCTGTTCACAACCTTTTTGTTATAACAAGTTTTAAAGTGGACCAATGTTGTCCAACATTGTAGTTAATCATATAATCTTTATATATAAGTGTGTTAAAATAGGCAAGGAAATATCAAGAATCTACTGACCACAAATGGGGAAATGAAGTCCATATTCTGTTTCATAATTCAAAAGTGCTGATCATACTGTATAACTATGATCATACTTGTAAAAAGAATTTTAGGGTTCTGTTTTTCTACACAAGGACACAGTAAATGGAAATAGCAATATAGTAACTTCTTTATAAATATTTCCTTGTAAGGATGCAGAAAAGAAGATTGATTTAAAGGGTGGAAGAAATGGCTCAGCAGGTAAGAACACTTGCTGCATTTCCAAAGGATCTGGGTTCAGTTCCCATCATACATTTGGGGTCTCATAACCACTTGTAAATTTAGTTGCAGGAAATTAATTGCCCTCTTCTGATCTCCACAGGCACCTGCACAATATGGCACACATACAAACACTCAGGCATACACTGACACATACAAAACACACACACACACACACACACACACACACACACACACACACACACGATAGATAGATAGATAGATAGATAGATAGATAGATAGATAGATAGATGATAGATAGATAGATAGATACATAGATAGATAGATAGATAGATAGATAGATAGATAGATGATAGATAGATAGATAGATGATAGATGATAGATAGATAGATACATAGATAGATAGATAGATAGATAGATAGATAGATAGATACATAGATAGATAGATAGATAGATAGATAGATAGATGATAGATAGATAGATAGATAGATAGATAGATAGATAGTAGATGGATGAATAGATAGATACATAAGTAGAAATAGACAATACACAAGCAAACTATATATAACTGAAACAGCCATGTTTAGAACCTTGATGCTCTAAAACCATATGCATAATAGTAGTATCTCTGGTTAGCAGTTAGATAAAACTTGGATATGCACTAACAGAGAAGAAAACTCTAGATTATATAATGTAGCTGTGAATTCAGAAACAAATATGTATATGCAAAGCCAATCTTTTCTCTAACAATTACTTCAACTCTTAGTCCTCCTTTATAGAAAATACAACTTACCAACTCAAAGTAAACTGTCAGTTATGGGACTTGTCATAGATTCTTTGAAGTAAATATTTAACTTGTAATGTTTACCCTTTTCTTATTTATTTTAGGAGTTGGAGGTTACATAGGATCTACATGACTTGTTTCACATCTTTAACATTACTTATATGTATTTATTTTATTTTTTATGTTACAGGGTTACAGATAGTTTTGAACCACCATGTGCAGACTGTGGGACTGAACTCAAGCCCTCTACAAGATCAGCAATTACTCTTAACTACTGAACCATCTTTTCAGCCACATTTCCTATCCTTGATGAGTTTAAGTTCTGAGATGATATTTACTGTCTATTTCATGCATTCTGTCTATTCTTTGGTAGATTGTGTATCATGAGAAAGTGTGCTGGTTTCACTCTAACCTTTGTTTACTTGGCCCCCACAAATGGTTTGCCTCATTCTCTCTGGCTGCGCAGCTTTCCCAAAGCTGCTGAAGTATTTATAAGCACCATCCTAGAGTCAAAGGGGCAAGGAGAAGTATCAATCAGCCCTTGATATCATTTCATACTGTTCTCTGCTAGTTTTGAGGGATGAAAATAGATCTCCTTACTGCTCAAAAGAATGTCTTTGGATCAAGATGCATCTACAGTCAGAAATCCTGAGGGGAAAGAAGATAAGGCACAGATTGATTCACTGCCTTCTTGTCTTGGCAAAATGAATCTGGACCATTCTGACTAGTTTACCAGAAAAGAAGTGATCATAGAAGGATATGAGATCAGAGAAATGTGTTTGGAGATGACTTCAACCTACAGGAATCTACAGCAGCTGGAGGAAATGGCTTGATGGTCAATGGATTTAGAGATCTAGCCTAGCTATGTAACATTCAGAGACCATGAACTCTTATTTCCTCAACTATGGACTAGAGTTGTTTCTAATATTTTTGTCTATTTAATGTCTTTTAGCTTTGTCTCTGATAAGTTATGTTGATATTTCAGGGAAATTTTTCCTCATAAAATAAAAGTTGATGTAAGGTGATCTTTACACATTCTCTCAGGAGGCCTGGATGTTGAAGCCTGCCAAGCATCTCATTAACTAATGCCATAACGATGACAGTCCTGGCATATGGCCCGTCCCATTAGTTTAGAACCATATCTGTTTCAAGTAAATATATATTTTATCTGAGTTTAACAAAAAAAGGTTTTAAATCAAATGCGTGCACATGTTAATAAAAGGATAGCATTATTTGATGAAATAATACTGAGGACCTTATGTGCAAAATTCATATGACAGCAATTTGACCACATGTAGAAACATAGCTTTTAAAAACAAATTTGTCAGACTAGAGAGATGGCTCACTTATTAAGAGCACTTGCTACTCTTCCACAGCACCCAAGTTCAATGCCCAGCAGTCACGTGGTGGCTCACAACTAGCTATAACTCCAATTTCAGGGAAGTCAGTACTCTTTTCTGGCCTCTGGAGTTACCAGGCATACATATGTTGCACAAACGTATGCATAGCCAAAATATTCATACCCATAAAACACAAATAAAAACTGAAGTACGGAGCTTGTTTTCTATGTATAGTCCTTTATTTCAATCACATACTTAGGGATATATAAAAAGAACTGATTTGAGGTATATACACTAAAACTGATTTTGATTATGGTGCAAAATGTTAATTCTACTCTAGCAAGAATAGAAGGATGTATCAATTATAAAACAATTCTTAAACCCATCAGAAATCTGATGACATAGGACAACCTAGTTAAATGAATTCTAGAATAAGCAAACCCTCAAAGGAAACAGATCCATTTCATGTTTGTGAGGGCAGAGGAGAAAATGAAGGTGTCACACATATAGTTCATCAGAAGTGGCTCAGTAGTTAAGAGCACTGGCTGCTCTTCCAGAGGGCTCAAGTTTGATAGCTAGCATCCACATGGTATTTCAGAATCATCTGTAACCCCACTTACAAAGAATCCAATGCCCCTTGGTCCTCTGTGGGCACCAGGCACATATGTTGGATACAGACATATGCAGGCAAAATACTAAGACATATAAAATAAATACATCTATAAAATATCATGTTATTATTTCAATTCTTTTTTATTCATTTTACAACCCAGCTGCAGCCCCTCTCCTCTCCTCCTAGACCTGCCCTTACAAATATCTCCCACATCACCCCCTCCCATTTTCCTCAAGAAAGGGGAAGTCCTCCTTGGATACTAACTTACCCTATATTTCTAGCAGAACTAGGCACATCGTTTCCTACTGAGACCCAACCAGACAGTCCAGGTAGGGGAAGGAGATCCAAAGGCAGGCAACAGAGCCAGAGTCAGCCCCCGTTCCAATTGTTAGAGAACCCACATGAAGATCAAATTGCATATTTGCTACAAATGTGTAGAAGGCCTAGGTCTAGCCCCTGCATGTTCTTTGGCTGGTGGCTGAGTCTCTGTGATCCCCCATGTGTGGGCCCAGGTTAGTTCACTTTGTAGGTCTTCCAGAGGTGCTCTTGACCCCTCCAGCGTAACTATTTGAAATTCTGACTTTAATGTTGTTCTTGGATTTTGACACAAGGAGGGTTCTTTTCCCCCCTTGACTGTGCTGTTATGAAAACCTGTCATTTTAATCCAGCTTTTATTTGTATTTGGAATAGAAGTTTGATTTTGGTTTCATTTTTATTTCAGTTTATCTCTTTAAAAACGATTTATTTTTAAATGTAGAAATGGTTTGCCTGCATGTGTCTGTGCTTCCTGTATGTGTAGTGCCCACAGAGAGCATAAGAGAACACCAGATCCCTGGAGAGTGCAGTTACAGACAGTAATGAGTGCTCATGTGTATAGGGAATTGAACCTGGGTCCTCTGGAGGAACAACCAGTACTCTGAGCCATTGAGATATTTCTCCAAGCCCAAACTCAGTATATATTGATGAGAAGTCCCTTTGACTTGACATTTGTGGGAAATGAAATAATGGTAAGCATGTTAATGACATAATTGAATTTATATGAATGATTTCATATGCTTTATGCTTCACCAAAGTTAGTATTACTCATATGAAGCTATATTTTTATGCTTAATTTGCTCTGGGGAACTTTCCCTCAGCAAAAATGTAGATTCATTACAGTGCATTTTGATTCAATATTCAAAGATTCTTACAGCTTCCCCACAAGACTATTCAAATGTATGGCATGTGTCAGAACATTGAGAAAGAGGTGATGAGGCATGCTTAGCCACTGTCTCTCATGTTGTTTTCCTCTGATGGTTCCCAAACTGAGTATTTTTGTTAAAACGTCTGTCATAACGCTTTCAATTTTCTGAATTTGTATCTATAAAATTTTCAAAAAGAATGAATCATCTTGCTCAAATAAAAAAAAACACTGACATTTCTTTGATATTGAAGCCATAAAACTTCCATATTTTCTTGGGTTACAAAAGAAGTTAAGATGTTTTGGCTGTAAATTTATAGACTATATTTTGCCCAAAGTATCCAACACTTTATTTTGTTGTTATTTTGTGAAGCTCCTTGTTGTCTTATGGAAAGATTTCCGTGCATCAATTTTGCTGCTCCTCATTTTTCCCTTGAGACACCATTTTTCCATCTGTCTAAAGAGAAGGGCTCCTAACCAAGTTCATTTTACATTACGCTTAGCCAGAATCACATTCTTGTATACTGTACTTCTCAGCAACAGTTATTAGAATTGTAGACTATGTGCTGTAAATTAATAACCAGCAGAAAGAATACAATAGGATAATTAAAAACTTACAAAAATACAAGTGCTGTAGTCCACAGCCATCATCACCTCATCTGTCACATCAAGCCTTATAGATTTTTTTCTGACAAGTGTTTCTCAGATGAGTACTCTCCTGATGTCAGACAATTTCAAATTTAGACAACTTATATTCATCAAGGACGCATTGCTCTTTAGAGTAATGAGAGAACCGTGTAGTGTAGCTGTTTTCATATTCATTTTAAATATAGTCATCCTTATAGAGACCAAGAGAAGAGACTTAGTCAGGCATTTTGGTGCATACCTTTAACTTCAGCACTGAGGGGACAGGGACTAATGAATCTCTATGAGCTGGAGTGCAGTGTGGTCTACATAGCAGGTTTCAGGTACTCCAGAGCTACATAGTGAGACTATATCTCAATACCCTACAAAATTGAGAGAGAGAGAGAGAGAGAGAGAGAGAGAGAAGAGAGAGAGAGAGAGAGAGAGACAGAGACAGAGAGAGACAGAGAGAGAGACAGAGAGAGAGAGAGACAGAGACACAGGACATGGAGAGAGACAGACAGAGAGAGACAGAAAGAGAAAGAGGGGAGAGAGGAAGGTAAAAAATAGAAAATCCATCATAAGAAACATAATCCTATTCAAAGAACATGAAATAGAAAACAATGGACATTTGCAACATGTGAGTTGGTTTTAATAGGCATTAGCTTACTTTTGCTTGTAGTTACCCAGTTTTATGTTTTTTTTTTCTTGAAAACATAAAGCTTGAAACTTAAATATGAAGAAACCAAAGCTGATGATTTGTGTGTCCATTTTATTTTGTTTACTTTCTTATATGAGTAGAAATTTCATTTCTGGAGAACTATGTGATATATATATATATATATATATCACATAAAAAAGCAAGCAAACAACAACAAAACTCTGGGAATCCTATCATGACCAGAATTCCTAACCATCATGTTATGTTGTAAATGAAATGAAGATTCTAATATTTATTCCATAAGATTATTTGATTCCATAATGCAATACATTACTACTTAGCATGGGTAATGGCAACTATTATATGTAAGTAAATATATGATATATTCCTAGTCATATTACTGTGAGTAGATTCATTAAGCCATCTTTCAAATTTTTTAGTGTATTTATCTTATGTGTAAGAGTGTTTTAACTGCACATATATATGTTGTATACCATTTGTATGTCTTGTGCCTGAGTAGACCTGAAGAACGTGTTGATTTCCCTGGAAAAGGATTTATGGATGGATATGAGCTATCATGTGGGTGCTGGGAACTGAACCTGGATGCTCTGCAAGAGAAACAAATGCTCTCCAATCCCATCCTTAAGATACTTTAATCATGTGTTGATTCTATTGTATCTAGGCATTTAACTACCAAACTGCCAGTTTGTCAGATACTACTAATAATTATAGAGTTCTTACAATATACTAGCATAGTACTGAATGCTTTACATGTAGCATGTATAACAACACTCTGACAAAGGTACTGACTTCACACTTCTTTTATGGAAGAAGAGGTGGAGACCAAGACAAGTTAAATAACTTTTCCAAGGTTTTCTGATCCTTGTGGAGTTCCAGTAACTTAAATTCAGAGTTGCCAGTGTGTCTCCCTTAGCTCACTTGTCAGTACTTGATTATCCACTCAAATCCATTCTCCAATGCCTGCGACCTGGCTCTGTTTTCTCTTTCAAGAAGTCAAAGAATGACCAGTTCACAGTGCTGTCCATAGCATTTAAAAGAGAGTAGGGAAAGTGACTTTGTTTTAAAAAGGCTTATTTGGCTAGTCAGAATCTGATTTCTGTTCAGGAACATTTTAACATAATAGTAGTTTCAAGATGTAAATTAGTGATTTTCCCAAAGCAGACAGTACAAGTAAAACATAAATTATGTTTCCTAGCAGTATCTGAATGGTATGCATGGTATGAATTCTTAGTGATATTTTAAAATTCAAATGGAAATACGATCACTTATATTATTGTTTGATTAAAACTGTTGAAATTAGTGATGTTTCATATTACACCAAACGCAAAGAAAAAGAGAAAGTTTCAAAAGGCAAATTATATATGAATATGTGATGGCCTGAATAAGAAATGCCCCTATTGGCCCATGTGTTTGAACAGTTGGTCCATGGTGGTGGCACTTTGGGGAAGGTTATAAACTATTAGGAGGTGGGGAGTCTTGCTGAAGAAATATTTCTCTGAGGGTGGCTTTGAAGTTTTACAGTCTGGCCCCACTTCCTGTTTGATTGCTATGTTTCTTGAGTAGGTGAAATATAACTAACCCACTTCATAGTCCATGTGAGCCACCCAAAGGCCAGTAAGGCCATTGTAGGACATGAATAGCAAGTTACTTCCTACTTGGTACCCAATGTTTGTAGTATACTTTTTATGGTGTGATTCATATATGCACATGACTTCATGAGCAGTTTTATGTATTTGTTCTCTTTGGATAGTCTCTCTCTCTCTCTCTCTCTCTCTCTCTCTCTCTCTCTCTCATACACACACACACAAACACACACACATAGACACACACACACATAGACACACACACATAAACACATACACACATAGGAACATGCAGTCACATACACATATTCATAGAAGAAGGGGGGCCCAAGTGTGTGTTCCTCAAGAATGTAAGATACAAATTAACAATACTTTCATGTTCCAAAAACCTAATGTGATTAAACAAATATAAAATAAGTATTTATGAAAGAAAATCATGAGGAATGTCAATGAAACTACCAAATTGTCCTGGAGGATTACATATGCAAGAAAAGGATCTCAAATCCTGACAATAATTCTCTTTGAAGATAATATTACATTAAAATTCATAAGAAAACAAAACACTATGAGTGGAGAACTGGGTTTTCCCCAGCTAGAAATAGCTCAATACTTAAAATTTACTTATGTGTCATTGAAACTGATTTTTTAAAATTAAAAACTAGCTCATTTTATTTGGATTGTTTGTTTTCTTAACCTTTAGGTCTTTTTGTTACTTGTTTATTCGTGGCACTAATCTTTTGTAAGAAGAATAGCAGTCAATAATTTTCTTCCATTCTGTGATGCTTCACAACTCCCTTTGCCATACAGAAGGTTTTAAGTTTCTTAAGATCCCATTTGTTGATTGATTGTCTTATTTCCTGTGCTACCAGTGCACACCTACATACCTCCAATGTGATGGCCTATTTTTTTATTTCGGCATCTTTGTAAAAAATTAAGTAATTGTAGCTGCACTGATTTATATTTGAGTCCTCTGTCCTAGTCCATTGCTCTATCTATATTTTTGTTGTTGTTGTTGTTGCCATTGTTGTTGTTGTTGTTGCTATTTGTGCCAGTACCATGCTGTTTTTCTTATTAGAGCTCTAAAGTGTAGCTTGAAAGCAGGTATGGTGATAGCTCTCACAGCATTCTTTCAGATCAGGGTTGTTTAGGCAATCCTTGGTCTCCTGTGCCTCCATATAAGTTTTTGAATTTTTTCTATGTCCATTAATTTTCCTATGTTTGGAATTTTGATTGGGATTCCACTGAATCTGTAGATTGGTTTGGATAAGATGATCATTTTCACAATATTAATTCACAAATTTATGCCATTTGAATCCATGAGCATTGGAGATTTTCCATTTTTTCATGTCTTCCTCAATTTCTTTCTTAAATGTCTTGAAATTTTCATTGTAAAGATCTTTCATCACCTTGGTTAGGTTTACTCACAGGTATGTTTTTGTGGCTTTTGTGGATGGAATTATTCCCCTCATTTCTTTTTCAGCCTCTTTGTCATTGTTACATAGGAAGGCTATAGAACTAAAATGGAACAGAAAAATTCTACAAAGAAGAAATGCATTAGAAATATACACACAGAGAGACAGATAACCCACAAAAATAAAAAATGTAAAAATACAACATGTAAGCAATATACCAATAAGGTTAAAAAAAAAAAGAAAAAGAAAAGAAACGCCCAAACAAATCATTATTAGACATTATTAGACACACACACACCAAAAACCTCCAAAAATATGCTAATTTTCCATTGTTTTCTTGTTGTTTTATTCTTGTTTATTTCTTTGCTTTTAATTGCCTGGTTGTTTTCTAAAGAGAGAGAGAAAGAAGACGTGGAGTTGAACGGATAGGAAGGCAGAGAGGAGCTGGAAGGAAATGAGGGAAAAGAAACCATGATCAGAATATATTGTATGAAATTTTCTATTTTCTTTTAGAAAAATTCCTTTTTATTTCTTTTATCATATATTACATACTGTCTCCAGTTTCCCTTCTCCCCTTTCCCCACTATCTCTTCTCCATCTTTCCACTGAGATCTACCTCACCTCCCCTCGGAGAAGAACAGGCCACACAAGGACATCACCCAAATGTAGCATAACAAGCTACAATAAGATAATATCACATCAAGGCTTCTCATGGCAACCCAAAAGGAGGAAAGGCCCCCCAAGGCAGGGAAAGAGTTCCTGCCATCAGGAGTCCCACAAGAACACTAATTATACAGCCATAATATATATGTAGAGGACCTAGGTCAGACCCATACATGCTCCCATATCTGTGAAAGCCCACTTGAGTCCTGGTCAGTTGATTTTGTGGACTGTGTTCTTGTGGTGTTCTCAATACCTTGGTTCCTCCAATCTTTTCTCTCCATCCTCCATAGGACTCCCCAAGCTCTGCCTAATATTTATTTGGCTGTGGAAATCTCCATCTGTTTCCATCAGCTGCTAACTGGTGACAATTATGCTTGACCCAGTTCCAGCACATCATGCAGACATGACAAACTGTAGGCAGGAGGGTTTGTGGTTGGACTGCTGTTCAAATCCCTCCACTGGAAGTCTTGTCTGGTTACCAGAAATGGCCACTTCAGGACCCACATCCCCCATTGCTAGAGTCTTAGTTAAGGTTGCCCTCCTAGATTCAATGGAGTTTATATTGCAATAGGTTTCTACCTCTCTCCCAAAATGCCCCTCAGTTCCACTCAGCTCTCCAAGTATTCTCTCCCTCCACCCTCTCTACCTGATCCCTCCTGTTGCCATCCTTACTTGCCCCCAGTCCACCCACAAAATCTATTCTATTTCACTTTCCTAGGAAGATTCCTGTGTTCCCACCATAAGCCCTCCTAGTTACTCGGCCTTTCTGAGTCTTTGGACAGTAACATAATTATTTTTTTACTTTACAGCCAATATTCACTTATAAATGAGTACACACCATGTTTGTTTTTCTGGGCTTGGGTTACCTGTCTCAGAATGATTTTTTTCTAGCTCCATCCATTTGGCTGCAAATTTCATGGCATCTTGGTTTTTAATAGGTGAATAGTATTCCATTGGGTAGATGTACTACATTTTCTTTAACCATTCTTCAGTTGAGGGACATCTAGGTTTTTTCCAGTTTCTGGCTATTATGAATTATGTTGCTATGAACATAGTTGAACAAGTGTCACCGTGTATGGTGGAGCATCCTTTGGGTACATGTTGAGGAGTGGTCTAGCTGGGTTTGAGGTAGATTAATTCCCAATTTTCTGAGAAACACCCATATTATTTTCAAAAGTGGCTGTACAAGCTTGCTCTCCTATCAGCAATGAAGGAGTATTACACTTGCTCCACATTCTCACTAGCATGAGCTGTCACTTGTGTTTTTGATCTTAGCCATTCTGGCAGGTGTAAGATGAAATTTCAAAGTTGTTATGATTTGCATTTCCCTGATACTAAGAATGTTGAACATTTAAGTGTTTCTCAGTCATTTGAGATTCCTCTATTGCGAATTTTATGTTTAGATCTGTACTCCATTTTTAATTAGATTATTTAGTTTGTTGATGTCTAGTTTTTTGAGTTCTTAATGTATTTTGGATCTTAGCCTCTGTTAGATATGGAGTGGGTAAAAACCTTTTCTGATTCTGTAGGCTGTCATTTTGTCCTATTGTCAGTGCCTTGTCTTACAGAAGCTTTTTAGTTTCATGAGGTCCCATTTATTAATTGTTGATCTTAGTGCCTAAGCTGTTGGTGTTTTGTTTGGAGAGCTATCTCCTGTGCCAATGTATTAAAGACTATTCCCCACTTTCTCTTCTAACAGATTCAGTGTTTCTGGTTTTATGTTGATGTCTTTGACCCACTTGGACTTGAGTTTTGTGCAGGGTGATAGATGTGAATCTATTTGCATCTTCTAAATACAGTTAGACCAGCAGCATTTATTGAAAACATTTTATCCATTGTATATTTCTGGTTTCTTTATACAAAAATTTCAGGGTATGTGGATTTATGTCCGGATCTTCAATTTGTCTATTATCAACCTGTCTGCTTTATGCCAATACCATGCATTTTTTTATAAGTATTGCTCTGTAGTATAGCTTGAAATCAGAGATGGTATTGCCTCTGGATGTTCTTTTATTGTATAGAATTGTTTTATCTACCACCGGCTTTTTGTTTTTCCATACAGAGTTGAGCATTATTCTTTCAAGATCTGTAAAGTATTGAGTTGGAATTGTGATAGGGACTGTGTTGAATCTACAGATTTCTTTGTTAAGATGATCATTTTATTATGTCGCTCCTGCCAATCCATGAGCACGGGACATCTTTCCATCTTCTGATATCCTCTTTAATTTCCTTCTTTAAAGACTTCAAGTTTTTGTTTTAGAAGTCTTTCACTTGCTTTGTTAGAGTTACCCCCAAGATATTTTATATTATTCATAGCTATTGGAAGGATATTGTTTCCCTGATTTCTTTCGAAGCACCTTTGCCATTTGTATATAAGAGGGTTACGATATTTTTTGTTGTTAATCTTGTATCCAGCCATTTCCTGAAGATGTTTATCAGCTTTAGGAGTTCCTTGGTAGAATTTTTGTATTGTTTATGTAAACTATAATATCATCTGTAAATGGTGATACTTTGACTTCTTCCTTTCCAATTTGTATCCCCTTGATCTCATTTAGTAGTCTCATTGCTCTAGCTAGAAATTCAAGTACTATATTGAATAAATATGGAGAGAGTGGACAGCCTTGTCTTGTTCCTGATTTTAGTGAAATTGCTATGGGTTTCTCTCCATTTAATTTGATGTTGACTATAGCCTGCTGTATATTTCTTTATTGTGTTTTAGGTTATAACTGTGTAACCGTGATCTCTCTATGATTTTTATCATGGGGTGCTAGATTTTTGTCAAAGCTTTTTTCATCATCTATGAAATGAGAATTTCTATTTTCATTTTAAAAGAAATTACATATAAGAAAAAATTTTTTGAAATTCTCAACTTCCTTAACCTCACAGAAATACAATTTAAAACTACTAATTTTTACCCAGTCAGAGATGGCCATCATCAGAATAAAAAGGACAATAAATTTTGACATGGATATGGCAATAAATAAATGTAAGCACCGTTGGTGGGATGAAATTACAGACCACTTTGGAAATAATCTGAAGTTTTCTCAGAAAAAGAAAAATAGAGCCATAATGGATAAGTATACCATACTTGGTATATATTCAAAAGCTTTGGTATTCTACTACAGACACTGTTTCAGGCTGTGGTTGTACACACCTTTACTCAGCCTTAGGAAACAAGAGAAGATCGAACATTTCATGCCAGGGTAAGTTACATAGTGTGACCCGTATATTAGAAAAACGAAACAAAAGGCCAAAAGTGAGAAATTGGATGATTTAAACAATTCAAAATCAGATTCTAAACCACGGTTTAAAGATAAAGAGAATGTTAATGAACTGGAAACAAAGTCTGAGGCATCACTGAAAATGCAGCAAAAGGTGGAAATTCAAACGAGAAGTCAAAAAAACATGAACAATGCAACTACAGTGATTTTAGAATGTATAAAATGATATTATTTTGTCAGAATTTAAAATGTGTGAAATTTGCTAAACCCTTAGCTGCCATGAACAAAAGAAAGTCATGTTGGCTGGGGATATTATTTATATATATTACATAATATATATTATAGCACCAATAAGGGGTTACAGAAAACAGTGCAATAATATATTCATAGTTTAAAGGGAGAAATAACAATCCAGTGAAGCCATATACAGCTAAACTATCATCCTACAGGGAACATAAAATAAAGAATGTTATAGACATATAAATCTTGAGTCTATTACTCACAGACTAACAGAATTACTAAATGATTTGTACCAGAAGAAAAATGAAGGGGCTAAAAAGTGTTAAATGCAAAAAGCACTGTAAACGAATAACCGTCTAAATGCTTCAATAAATCTGCATTTCTAGTAGTTTATATGACTTATAAAACATTTACCATGATCAAGACACTTTCATAGGACTTTGCCACAGTCCTCGAGTCTGTTACTGATATAAGTTTACTTTGTAGACGAGAGAACTAAGACTTGAAAAACTAAGGCAAGTCCATCATGTATTCACAGCTTGTGAGTGCAGAGGATGCCTACAGAAAGTTTGCTCCTACTCACTACTGAGTCTTCAATAAGCACCAATTATTTAAAAAATAGCAATAAAACTGTTAAATAAAAGATGAAACTAAACATTTAAACAACAGTAACATAGAAGATGAAAATCAACATAATATTATTTTATTGTTAAGTAGGACAGAAATCCATATTAATATCAGCTTCTGAGAAATAGAAAGAGCAAATACTTTAAAGTAACCACAAAAAGAACAGAAATAAGATATATATCAAACCAAGATAGGGAACGAATCTTAGTTGATTTAAAGAAAAATAGTATCAAATGCATAATTGTGGTGACTTTAATGAGAAAATTGTCATTGTCTTGGACTTTTGAACATTTATTTCCAGTTGGTAACATCACCGGGGGTGGGCTGTGCCATTAAAATCCTATGCTGCTCTTAGTTTATTAACTTTGCTTCATGGTTGTGCTTGAACTTGTGACTTCTCAACTTCCTGCTCCTGATACCATGTTTACCACTTATTCCCACACTTTCCTGCAGTGATAGATCCTTATCTGCCTGGAAACATAAATCCCACTCCCCATCCCCAGAAACCTCTTCCTTCTATCAGTTGTGTTTACTCGCAGTATTTTATCACATTAATAAAAAAATTAATGAACACAGTAATGAAGAAAACTGTAAACTAAAAGAAGGGAATATATCAAATGTATAAACGATGAATGAAAATAGACTATATCTACTAAATGAATGAATGTCATATTGTATCAAAAATTAGCCAGTCACAGGATTTTTTAAACAGGTATAGCTAAAAACCATGACATGAAAAATAAAGGTATGGAGGAATTTACACCAGTTAAATATTAACCAGAAGAAGCTGAAGTCATGATATTAATATCAGACAAAATATAATGTGCTGTGTAAAACATGAGGAAAGAGACGTACTAATTAACAGTAAATAGAAACTCAAGATGGGTATGATGACCCATATCTGTAGTTGTAGTACTCTGGAGTTAGATGCATAAAGATCATGCGTTTGAGGTCAGACTGGGCTACTACACAGTGAGACCACATCTCAGAAAAGAAAAAGAGAGAAGGGGCTGGCAAGATAGCTCAGCAATTAGGAGCATTTATTGTTCTCACAGAGGGTCCATGTTTATTTCTTAGCACCCACATGGCAGCTAAAAATCATCTGTAACTCTAGTTCCCAGCTCTAGTGGGAGAATGTGATACATACATGCAGGCGAAACACTCACATACATAAGATAAAAATAAACTTTTTTAAAAATAAAAGGTAAAAATCAACCCAAAATAATGACAATGAAAGTCTTACAATATATAGAAAAAATTATTAGCAGAATTATAAATTTGATAAATTAATAGAGTGGACTTGACTTTGCTAAGAAATAAATGGTTCAGGCAAACAAAATTGGCAAAAGTACAAAAGATTTGAATAATCCTTCTTCTCTAAATGAGCTATCACAGAGTTTACTCTCTTTATGTGCACATCATAAGCTACAAAGGAGCCCAGTGTAGAGGAATTCGAAGGTGGGGAGGTGGGAGTGGGGGGGTGGGTGGTGGCATATCCTCATAGAAGCAGAAGGAAGGGGAATAGGAGAGGGGTTCCTGGGCGAGGGAAAATGGGGTAAGGGGATCACATCTGAAATATAAATAAAATACCAATAAAAAAAAAGCTACAAAGGAAAACTCACAAAGTTTCACCTTCCCCAACCCAAAATATGTAGTTGTTTTTCTTTAACTGTATTTTATGCCATTAGAAATATATAATAAAAACATATTAAAAGGCAGATTTCCCAATATATTTATTTAAAAGATCAGATTAAGATGAAAAACAATAACAACTTATTCGATTATATATTTTCAACAGCCAGCCAGATGGCTTAGGGGTAAAGTTAGTTGACATACTAGTCTGATAACATGAGAGCTCTATAACCATAAAGATGGAAATGGAAATAGAAAACTGATTGCTATAAATTGTTCACTAACTTCAACAATCATGCCATAGCAAGCACACCTGCACAGAGGCACCATGTACATACACACAACAATAATAAATACAAATTTCAAATATTATGCATTTTAATAAGCAATAATGGAAGAGCTATAAATTAAAAACTGTACAATAGAGTTAAAGGAGTATATTTAAAGAAAAATTGATAACCATATGTATATATGATATATTCAAACACGGAAGATTAAGATTCAGTAATATAAATCTTCAAGAAACATAAATAAAATTAGTGAAAACCAATCAACATAAAAGAATGTAAAGATCACAGTGTAAAAATGGAATATTCTGTAAAAATCCAAGAGAATGGCTCTTTGATAAAATAAGATGCTAGAAGGAAAACAGGTAATATTACTACCACTACTACAAAAATGCAAACATATTAAAATAACATTACAAACATTATAGGATGATAAATCTGAAATGTACACAAAATGAATAATTTTCTTAAAGGTCCGTTGACTTGATTTACAATACATATATAGGCACAAAGGGGACAGGGAAATTTAATTAGTAGTAAAATAATAAGCAATTGGTCAAAAAATATTTTTAAATCTACTACAATGAAAATTACATAGCATAGATAAGTTTTCAATAAACTGAGAAAATAGAAAAAGGAAGCAAAGTCATCAATTTTGTAATGGTCTCAGAAAATTTTAACCTTAAAATAAAGGGAAAATAGTAAAAGTTTAAAACAGAAAGCAAAATTATAGCGGAGGTAAACTTGGGGACATAAATGCACAAGTTCTAAAGGAAATATTCAAAAGCTAAATCAACTCAGTGGTTTTGAAAAAAGCCTCAGAACTTAACTGGATTTATTCCAGAAACTAATGAAACAACATAAAAACAGTCCTACTCCTTAAATGCAAAGAAGTTACTCAATTAAAATCTCCGTGAATGTGTGATCTAAACATTATCAAAGTAGACTTTCTTTAACCTAGTAAGAGTTATTTATAAAAAATGCAACAAACATCCTGCTTTATAATTAAATGTTAGTAAGAGGAGTCAAAGTTACAAAGAAAGCTAATTATTTTTTTCATTTATTCTCTATTAATTAGCACTCTCAGCTAATGAAGATAAACAAGTTTCAGAACAGAAGAACTGTAAGTAAACAAAGAAAAATTATTATTTTCACTCTCACGTAAGATTACAGAGTCGAAGCTATCTCTGCGTGACCCAGTGGAGGACAAGAGTTAACATTAAATAACAACAATAACAACAACAACAACAGCACCAACAAAGTATTCCTGAGAAAGAAGCATCTCTACTATTGCTCAGGCAAGCAATGGCACAGAAAGCCTTGAAGCAGGCTAATGAACTTGTTCTAGTATCAATGATGAGCCCACCTAGTGGATTGTTTTTCTCCATATGCCCCTTCAGTCACAGAGAGAACCTCCTGTGGAAAGACAGCAGGGATTATGATATAACTGCCAAGCTAAGAGTCCATTCCACAGTAAGTGGACCCTGACACCAAAACCCTTCTGGATTTAATGAGATAAGCAGCAACCCCTACAACTCCTTTAGGACTTCTACAAAGGACAGTCAAGGGAGAGGAACCACATTTATTTCAACTAGGAAGAAATACTGATATCTTCTAGCCAATTTCTTTTTTTTTTTTTATTTTTATGCTTACTTATTTCCCATCTTATGACACTCTTTTCTTCGTCTCTACCTATTCTATATTTCTCTATCATATCTTATACCTCAAAACTTTATGTTCATACATAATTTATCTGATTCCCCCATTGTTCCTATTTGCTCGTCATTTTATGACATTTTTCATATCTTTACATTTACAAAAATATAAACTATATTTTCTTTTCAATTAGTACCCTAGTGCCACTTTCTCTGAACTTTATCAGGGATATAACTGATGGATGCAAATATGTTGTGTAGCAAGTTAACACGAGAACTATTGTCAGACCATTATATTTGTTTGTTCTGCCACAAATAGTAGTCAGAAACCTAAACACAAGTGAAGAAAATTCTCCAGGAAGTAGTATGTAAAGCAAAAAAAAAAAAAAAAATAAAAATAAAAGCAGAAAATGGAAAAAAATCCTGTAAGAAAGAAACCAAGCTGCTATAGCACCTCTGAAGCTCGCAGCTCCTCAATACCAGAAGCCAAAGATGAGATACCCAATGTGCCAGAGAAAATACTTTTTAATAGGACCAATGAACTATAGGGCACTCAAATAACCGTTGAATGAAGTACAGTAATCAATTTAGGACATGGACAAGGAAGTTTTTTAAAAGTGTATTAAATAGTATGTAATTGAGGGAGAAATTGAAAATCTTGGAAGATGGCTTGGCCTGGAAATTGAGAAGAACAAAAAGACCGCCCAATGGCCTGAGTTCAATTCCCCAGATTCATATTGTGAACAAAGAGAACTACTGCTCACAAGTTTTTCTCTGACCTATATATGTGTACCCTTCCAAAACACATCCAGACACACACACACACACACACACACACACACACACACACACACACACACACATGTTCACAAGCTTATGTGATTAAAAAGAATTTTTTGAACCCAACAAAAACACTTATATATAAAACAAAGCAGAAAGCATCAACAATAAGAAGACTATAAAGAGAAAAAATTGCAAAGTGATACAATAATAAGTCATATATAAATAAAAAAAGAACAATGATCATGACCAAAACTCCTAAGAACTTTGGGTTACTTTCAAGAGACCAAACTGTAAATGTAACTTTTCTTTTCCTCAGATAAACAGATGAGATGAGAGACATACGAAAGCTGTTTGAATACAAGGCTTGGGCTGAGCCAAGAGCATTTCTTTCGTTTTTCTAACTATCCCTAGCCTCAGGCCTGGAAGCTTCTAGCCTCTGTGCAATCTAATTATCCCAAACTAATTGATGCAGTCTGGCTTCTCTAGGTTTCTGACTGAATTGTTTCGCATGGACTCATATGAACTTTGGCAATATGTTCTAATCTTCTAGCTCCTCATTATCTGGCTTGCTCTGTCTTCACCTGTGTCTAGCTTATTCTCTCAGCAACCTGTCTATAAAACTGTTCAAGTAAAACTGCCATAAATACACCACATCACCACCTCCCTCCCTCCCTCCCTCCCTCCCTCCCTCCCTCTCTCCTCCCTCCCTCCCTCCCTCCCTCCCTCTCTCCCTCCCTCTTTCCATCCCTCTCTCCCTCCCTCTGTCTCTCCCTCTACCCCTCCCTCTACCTCTCCCTCCCCCTTTCCCTCTCTCTATTTCTACTCTTTTTTTTATTGGACATTTTATTTACATTTCAGATGTATCCCCTTACCTCATTTACCCCGCCCCACACACAGGAATCCCCATCCCATCCCCTCCTCCTGCTTCCATGAGGATATGCTCCCACCCACACCACACTCCCACCTCCCCAGCCTCAAATCCCCCCCTCCACTGGGCGTCTAGCCTTCATGGGAGCAAGGATCTCCTCTCCCACCTATGCCCAACAAGGCCGTCCTTCCCTATATATACAGCTGGAGCCATGGGTCCCTCCCTATGTGCTTTCTATTTCTACTCTTAAGTGCCATCTCTTTCGCACACAATTCTTGTGTGAGTAGGGTGTATCCTATTTCTGACTCATTCTGTCAAACTTTTCTCTGATTTGTCACTTTGTTTGCCCCTTAATTACATGTCACTTTTAAACATGGCTGCTTCTTTCTACAAACTAGCCTTACCTTCATTGTTAGGGATTAAAGGTGTATATTAAGAGTGTGTCTGTATTCCAGCCAGATCATATAGACCTAGAAGGTTTTTTGATGCGATCCCTTGCCAGAGCAGCCAAAAGTGCTGTATTAAAATTTCTCTACACCAAACCAAAGATTCCAAAGAGAGAGAGGATTTAAAACAAAGTAAATCAATAAATTTAATATACCATATACATAATGTAAAAGACAAAGTCACATAATCATAAGAACTTATGCAAAAATAGCCTTTGACAAACTAATATCACCTTGTACAAAAGTATGGTGGAACATGATACTATACTTAAGAGACCACAAGAACTTCAGTAAAAGAATTCAAATCAAGTTGGTGTACAGGGTGCCACATGCATATAACTCCATCATTTGGGAAAATAGACACAGGAGGATCAATAGATCAAGTTTATCCTCATGAACATAGTGACTTCTAGGCTGGTCCAAGATACATGAGACCCTGCTTAAATACACATACAACCACCACCACCACTACTCCTGTGATAAATACTTTCAGCAAAGCGATAGCACATAAAAAAGACCCAGCTATACCACTCCTGGGCATATACCCAAAAGATGCTCCAACATATAACAAGGACACATGCTCCACTATGTTCATAGCAGCCTTATGTATAATAGCCAGAAGCTGGAAAGAACCCAGATGTCCTTCAACAGAGGAATGGATACAGAAAATGTGGTACATTTACACAATGGAGTACTACTCAGCTATTAAAAACAATGAATTCATGAAATTCTTAGGCAAATGGATGAAACTAGAAAATGTCATCCTGAGTGAGGTAACCCAGTCACAAAAGAATACACATGGTATGCACTCACTGATAAGTAGATATTAGGAAAAAGGCTTGGAATACCTATGATACAACTCACAGACCACATGAAGCTGAAAAAAAAGGAAGACCAAAGTGTGGATGCTTCAATCCCACTTAGAAGTGGGAACAAAATAATCACAGGAGGTAGAGGGCGGGACAGACTTGAGAGGAAGAAATGAAAAGGAGTGTAAAAAGGGGGGCAAGATCAGGTGTGGGAGGAAACGAGGGAGAAGTACAGAGGGTCAGGAAACTGAACAGAGGTGTGTAGCAATGGGGGATGGCGAACTGAGGTAGCCAACAGAAAGTCCCAGATGACAAGAAAGCAAATGGCTCCCAGGTCCCAATGGGGATGACATTAGCTGAAATACCAACAAAGGGGAGAGCGAACCTATAGAGACCATATGGAAAGGTTAGGCACAGCCTCCGGATTGAGAATTTTAACCCAGAATTTCTCCTGTCTAAAGGAAATGCAGGGACAAAGAGTAGAACTAAGACTGAAGGAAAGGCCATCCAGACTTCCCCACCTGGGGATCCATCCCATATACAGACACCAAACCCAGACACTATTGTGGATGCCAAGAAGTGCTTGCTGACAGGAGACTGATACAGCTGTCCCCTGAAAGGCTCTGCCAGAGGCTGACCAATACAGATGCAGATGCTTGCAGCCAACCATCAGACTGAGCACAGAGATACCAATGGAGGAGTTAGAGGAAGGACTGAAAGAGCTTTAAGGGTCTGCAACCCCATAGGAAGAACAATAACATCAACCAACCAGACCCCCAGAGCTCCCAGGGACTAAATCACCAATCAAAGAGTACACATGGAGGGACCCATGGCTCCACCTGCATATGTAGCAGAGGATGGCCTTATCTGGCATCAGTGGGAGGGGAGGTCCTTGGTCCCAATGCATCAGGCAAAGCTAGGGCAGTAAGGCAGGAGTGGGTAGGCGGGTGGGAGAGCTCCCTCATAGAAGCAGAGGGGAGGAGGTAGGATAGGGGTTTGCAGAGGGAAAACAGGAAAGGGGAATAACACTTGAAATGTAAATAAATAAAATAGACTTTTAAAAATCTATTTAATAAAATATTTTTAAAAAGAAAAAACAAATATATGAAAATAAGAAGCTTAACTATATATCTACAATAAAATGGAGGAAGTCTTAGGAAAATCATTCAATTTAAATTAGCTTTAAAAGTACATAGGAATAGAATTGAGAAAAATTAAAAAGTGAAGTCACTCAGGCTCAGAAAAATAAATACCACATGTTCTCTTTCATATGTAGATTCTAGTTTCAAAACTCTTGTTATGTATAGTTCTGGATGGCTAGTCTTGTTATGTTTGTTCAACCTGAGTACAAATAAAATCCAGGAAAGTCAAAATGAGCCATTAAGTTTAGATTACTAAATGCAAAGAGGTATAGTAAAAATATAGGGAAAATGAACCTAGACAGGGGAAAATACTGGAGCAAAAAGGTTCATGCAAATAGTAGGGGTGAGGAATGGCAAATAAGATATTGTCAGACAGCTTAACCAAAATGAAAGGTACATTAAAAAGGTATATAGAAACACAATATTCCAATCTAAGACAAAAATTCAATTATAGGGGACAAAAGAACACAGGTGACTTGAAAGGAGAGGAAGATATGATCGATATTAAAGGTTTAAGTGGTGTTCGTATATATAGGAAGGGAATAAGAAGGGGGAGGGTTAGTGTAACTCAAACTAAAAATGCATCAAGAAGCCTTATGGAAATTCAGGAAATCCACCCACTGTGAGGGAGTGTGTGTGTGTGTGTGTGTCTGTGTGTGTGTGTGTGTGTGTGTGTGTGTAATGTAAAAGGCAGTTCAAACAAAATACCCAGCATGTTCCTCCTAGGCTTGAATTGCTAGATGACAATCTCAGTGTCAAGCACAGGATATTTCCCTGAGTTTTTGATACCAAGAGACACCCAAACAACACAATGGTAAGAATCTGTTGCTCAAGACGCTATTAAACTTGAACACAAGACATGGAGAAATCAATGTCAAACTGACCAGGAAACACTTGTGCTGGTTAGCTTACATAGTGCCAGAAGACACTACACAGGCTTCTGGGAGAGAAAAGACATGAATGATCGTACCTAGCATTAAACTCTGCATGCCATTACAAACTGACCTCTGTAAAGATGTGCTTACTAGTACAATAGTGGTATGACAGTTATGGGGAGAGTCAACCACTTACTGATTGGATACGAGGCCAATTCCATAAGCCCATGAGTGAAGAGGCCATAAATTCTAGGGGAACCTATTATTGCTATATTGTTAAATGCTCATGATGTAAAACTTCCTTCTACATATTCATGTTTATACCCATAGATCTGTGCTACTCCGACCTTTGGTCAGAGAAGCTTCATATTACAGCGGTTAATGGTTTAGGCAAAGTCCCATAACTGGTCAGCATTCTGAATATAAATATCTCTGAGTACTTAGCTGTGGATGGATCTTTTTATATTGACCTCTCCCCATCCAAGGTTCAGGAAAGTTTACAAGAGGACACAGACAGAGTATAAGAGTAAGATGTTGGAGAGAAAAACAGTAAAATGCTGACTTCTGTATATGAGCTGCATGCTGCCTGTACAAACTCATAGAAGATGAAAATAGTAAAATTTCCAGCATGGGCTGGGGAGGGGTCTCTGAGACCCCACAATTATCAGAGGAGCTATTAGAAGCTGATGCTACTGAGGGAGGAAGAGTCACTCTCTTTTGGGAATATAGTTTCCTTATGTCTCAATGGTTGCATGTAAGTTATGAATGTCTCAGTGATTGGATGTAAGCTATGTATATCTCAGTGGCTGGACATACATCTACATGCATATGGACAGCACTAATTGTACTCAGGTGGTTATTAACAAGGACATGGAGCTGAGGTGGGGAGGTAGGATAGGAGTTATTACAGTGAGTTGGCTCATGAACTCACACATCACCCAAATAAGCTATAGACAGCTGAAGGTTCTTTGGTGGCTGTATTGTCTAGTTTTTTTGTGTCAGCATAACATAAACTAGAGTCATCAGAACGGAAGAAGCCTCAGTTGAAAAAATGCCTCCATGAGATGTAGCTGTAAGATATTTTCTTAGTTAGTCATTGATGGAGAAGGGCTCTGTCAATAGTGGGTGGGGTCATTATGGGCTGTTGGTCCTGGGGTTTATAAGAAATAAGGCTGAGCAGGCTAGTATGCCTCTAGATAGTAAGTTTCAGGCCTGCCCAAACTATATAGTGAGACCTTGTCTTTAAAAAAAGAAAAGAAAACTAAAAGAAATGTTTCCATTGCTTTAATAATAATGGGTTACTAATAATTGTTATCTGGCCAAGAAATTCTTAAAATTAATTGCCAAAAGTAGTATCATTGCCCAACAAGATTTGAGACTCACACATACAAATAGGTATATCGAACAGTCCAATTAAAAGTCAAAGAATATACTAATGAATAAATTACATAAAAATGCTTAGGGCTTTCCAACTGCCAAACTCTGGGTTCAATGTCTAGCCCTGAAGAAAAAGGAAGTATTGTCAAATATTGTGGATGAACTTGAAAGATGATCTAAATAAAATGGAATGCTTGTAATTAAACAAAACAGATCATAGCATCTATGTTTCACAGGGTGATATATAAATAAATACAGTATGAACCTAGTAGCACTCTAGATTAATTCTCATGGAATTTTACCACTAATATCAGAATTCATAATACATTTAATTTTTCAAGTGGCAGTGATTTCACATTATCTTTACCCGATTTTCTGTCACAGTTCTCTTTGATCACAC
Source organism: Mastomys natalensis (assembly GCA_021653895.1). NCBI lineage: Eukaryota > Metazoa > Chordata > Mammalia > Rodentia > Muridae > Mastomys > Mastomys natalensis. The sequence continues at coordinate 21,061 of JAJTUV010002182.1, read as the reverse complement.
ATGTTGAACGCACTTTCCTGCCAGCTTTAGTTCCTGTCTACTGCCAAGATGTCTTGCTTGGTGTTTTCCCATACCTCCATGCACACCTGTGGGACAGCACTTGGCAGCATTTGTTCATATATTTTCATTCTGGGTAGCAGATGTCTTCACGTTTGATGGAAAGTGTGTTTAGTCCTGATTTCGTTTTCCATTGGTTGACTTGAAATCATTTTTAAGAAGACAGAGCCAGTCATCTCTTTACTTCAATCATCGCCAAGTTATTCTTATTCCATAAACAAATTTTAAGGAAAATGTGCCACTTAGCACAATTTCAAGTCAACATTTTGTCATCTGTGTAAATGTATACAAATAATTTCTTACATATATTAATGGAGTGACAAAATCTTTCTTAATCATTCTCATCTAGTCCTGACATACTCCCTGCTTTGCACTGACTTCACACCATCATCTTATTCCCTCCTTAGATTTTCTTATTGGATAATGTATTCAGTCTTGAATACTTATTTATATCCAAATACATATGTAAAATAAAAATAATTAAAATTTTTGTATGAATGCATGTCTCTGTGTTGTGATTTTCCTTCTAGATTAAATTACATATTGTCTACCACTGTACAATTGAAATCATTATAAATGAGTTATATATTGTTCTTTAACTGTTGTGAGACCTGGACAAGACAAGTGGCTCAGTGGTTAAAAGCAGATACTGATTTTAAACAAGACATGGCTTTCGTTTCCAGTAGGTGTGTGAGGAAGCTGATAACTACCTGTAACTCCAGAGGCTCTGGTACTCTATCCTGAATTCCAAGGGTACCTGCACTCACATGCACTTACATATACCACCCCCAACACACACACAACTGAAACAAAAAAAACCCTAAAACTTAACTTTAAAGCACTCTTTAAAAGCTGTGAGACCTGAAAGTAAAATATTGCAAATTAATTTCTTTTCTACCTTCATTTGTTTATTTGTTCCATGGGGGACATTGACTTTGACAAGACCCCTTCAGGATGGGACACATGTTGCTGCTCACTAGAGGCAAGGAGTTTGTGACCTAAAAGTAGAATACATAGTTATGCTCAGGAAGAACATAGGGTTACCATTAGTTGTTGGCAGACACACAACCAAGGAAGTGCCAGATATTATGTAACAAATTAATTTCTTAAATGCATTGGGTGAGAGTAGAGTTCCATTTATTATATATTGTAAGGAAGAGGATTCATAGAAAGAAGTTGTCTATATAGGTTGATGGGCTGATGAAAACTTCAGTGATTATGGAGAGATTGGAATGCTACTGATAGCCTAACTACAGTTTCATCTGGGTATCTTTAGTTCCCTAATGAACCATTCCTAGACCACCTCTGTATCAGATGAACAGATCAAAAACCTTGGAATATATTAATAAAACCCCTGTCTTCACCAATGGCAGGACTAAGACTGCTATTAGATAGCATCTGAAGTCTATAGTTGAAATTCCTCTGTCTTCTATAACCATCTACTTAATAGTTTCCACCAATAAACTTTTAAATGCATTGATTTATATCTTTTTTTTCTATTACTGTAAAAATTCAAATAAACTGCTACCACATTGGGACATGGAACCTGACATAAAATAACTCCATGTTCCTGGACCATTGTCAATTAAATTAGGCTCCAGAGTAAATTCTTACTCCCTTTGAGGTAGAAGCTGTGTTGTTGCACTGACAGCATCTCAAAATGAACAGTACTTTCAACAGAATGGACACTGCTTTTGACAGTATAAGATAGAATATACTGTTACATTTCTTAATACATTTTAGGCAAAGGAGAACTGAGAAGATTTGGTCACATAAACAAGTACTAGAAAGAATCTGTATGTAATACTTCCAATCCCTTTCTTTAATTCGTAAGATATATGCCAAAATACATTAAAAACATACCAGAAAGTAGGTGTTTTGTTAAATGGGCATGTATATTCTAGAAGACAATGTGGAGGGGTCCTCAAAGACAATTAAAAATTAAACTATTATATACTCTAGCAATCCTATTACTGGAAGAGATTATTTATTGGAAGAAATACTAGAATATATTATATACATTTAAAAGACATAAAATCTATATGATAAAGAGCCCTTGCATTCCTGTGTCCTTTACAGGATTATTCACAAGACTCCAAACTATGAAATGAAGAGTGTCCATTAGTGGACAGGATGGATAAAGAATATGTGGTATATATTTACTTTGAACATTGTTCAATTTTTAAAAGAAGGAAATCTTGTTCTTTCTGAGCACATGGATGCAGCTGGTGGACATAATGTTCAATGAAATAAAGAAGATTAATACTAGGTGATCTCACCGATGTTTACAGTATTAAAAAAAAAGTCATAGAAGCAGAATGTAAAATTGTGTTTACCAGGAGCTACTGTTCAACTATCTGGATGAAACTCCCCTCTCTGCCACCTTTTAGCTGTAAACCAGGATACAAAATTCAAGCTAGACAAAAGGATAAATTGAGGCCATTTTGGACATTATGCTGACTAAAATCAATAAATTATTTATCTGAAAATTGCTGAGACAACAGGTTTTAGGTCTTAATTATTACAAGGAACTGAAAGGTGAAGTTAATTCAAAATAGCCAATGGATGGACACTTGCCATGTCATGGTGTATATAACAAGCTAAATTAATTAAATTATGTTTAATAAACTGTCATTGGGGCATGCTATGCAGTCAGAGCAAATGCATTAGATGAGACTGTGAACATGGATACAGGGTCTATTTGCAGAGATACATTCATTCCAATTTTAAAGTCCCAATTTTACTATACTGTCATAAAGTCAAAAGTATCTGAGACATAATTAATTAAAAATGGAAGCAAACTGTTACTATTATTACTTTGGAATATACGTCGAGAGAGATCAGTGTTAGTGTTCTATGTATTTTATATTTATATGGTATCTCATTAACTAATCTCACCTGCAACCTGTCAGTGATTTATAGGACCTAAGAAGGATAGCTTCCTCAAGTCTTGCAGGGTAAAAGCCCCATTCATTGTTTATTACATCTGCTTTTTTTTTCTAGCATTCAATTGTGTTGACGTCTTAGATTTCACTGTTTGGCCCAAACAGTAAAAGTTCATATTGCAGTGCACCTCTCAGGCCTTATCAGAGAAGCACCTTCTTGAAGTTGATGGAAATGATCATGAAGACACTTGTCTGAACAACATGCAGTGAATTGAGAGACTTTAAAGTGGTCAGCCCTAAATGGGATCTATATACATACCCTTCCACCCTAGGTTCAGAGAACTTCAAGGAAAGGGAGGCAGAAAGATAGTAAAAGCCACAAGGAGTTGATGACTTCAAGGAAGCCATGTTTTACTGACACAGCAGGGCATAAATACCCATCAACTCATAATTCTGACAGCATGTACAAGACCTATTCAAGCCCAAGCCAGACAAGCTCACAACTTTGAGATAGGAAAGTGGGCATGAAATTCCACCACTAGCTGAGGAGTTATCAGCATTTGATAGTTGCTGAGAAAGAGGGAATTAGTCTTCTTTAATAACATTATCCCTGGTAGGTTCACCACACTCCAGAGCAGGCCCCATCTCCAAGATTTACTGTGCAAACCAAGCTGTACTCAGTGGGAGGAAAGAAGAAAACTGAAAGTTGGGTAGGTAGGGAATTGAGAGTGGTTATAAGAATTGGGGGGAACTGTAGTGAATATTTCAAAATGCATTATATGAAATTATCAAAGAATGAAAAAAAAATTTTAAGTCCTCGATCAGGTGTGATAGTACATCACTTTAATTCCAGCACTCAGGAAGCACATTGATCTCTGTCAGTTCTTAGCCAGGCAAGTCTACATAGTGAGTTCCAGGCTAGCCAGAGTTACAAAATGAGTGAGGAAATTTTGATAGATAATGATAGAGATAGATAGATAGATAGATAGATAGATAGATAGATAGATAGATAGATAGATACATACATACATACATACATACATACATAGAAAGACAAATGATAGGTAAATGAGAGAGAGATCTAATAAAGAACACGCAGATAATATGGAGGCTTGTTAAATTTGAAAGACTCAGACATAAAAATGTGTATGTGTATTTTTCTGCCTCCACTACTACCCCATCATCACCAACCCCCACACATCCACACAAATGCCTTCTAAATACTCTGTGAAAAGAACATTTAAGAATAAGGTGATAGCCAAAATTTAGTAAGTAGTATACTGGAATTGGTCATTGAAAGGGTTAGGGCAGAAAACGATGGAGCTTCTGGGCAGTGGCATACTAAGCTTCATTCTACAGTTTAGACACACAAAATAAACTTGTGTCAAGAAGTAGCTAAACTTGAGCATCTACAACACCAAAACTGTGTGAATAGCATCACAAAAGCACACTGTTAGATGAGAAAATGTACAGATGCAAAAGTTAGTCTGGCCTGGGATCAAATCCTGATTCTCCTGCCATGTGCCAGCTGAGTAATCAAAATGGCACTCATTCAAAACCACAAGGACTCCTGCTTATCAAGGGGGAGTTATTATACCTATGTGAAAAGATTGTTGTGAAAAAAAGTAATTTAGATGATTTTATGAACTAGATCCTGGTCAAATCTAGCAGAAGAGTAAGCATTGATTCCAACCTAGTTCCTTTTGTGTTGTAATTTTAAAAATTAGGTTCACTTTTTATTCTATTTTATGTACGTAAGTATTTTGACTATATGTTTGTGTATGCATCACCTGTGTACAGTATGCATTCTCACCAATGGATAGCAGGCCATTGAAACAGAAAATAATAAATAGACAAACAATGAAACTAACAGAGGTTATGATTCAAATGAACCTAACAGATATCTACAGAACATTTCACCCAACACGAAGAATATATCTTCTTCTCAGTACCTCATGGGTCCTCCTCCAAAACTGATCATATAATTGTACATAAAGCAAGTTTAAACAAATACAAGAAAGTTTAAATAACCCCCTGTATCTTATCATACCACCATGGATTAAAGCTGGACATCATCAACAACAGAAAGAATATAAACCTATGAAAACTGAAGAACTGTCTACTCAGTGACCACTGGGTCAAGGAAGAAATAAAGAAATGAAAGACTTTCAAGAATTTAATATAAACAAGGCACAACATACCCAAACTTATGGGATACAGTGGAAGCAGTGCTAAGAGGAAAAGCTCATAGCACTAAGTGCCTTCATAAAGAAATTGGAAGTATCTCATACTAACAACATAACAGCATACATGAAAACTCTAGAACAAAAAGAAGCAAACACATCAAAGAGGAGTAAATGGCAGGAAATAGTCAAACTCAGGACTGAAATAATAAAAACAGAAACAAAAAGAATAATACAAGGAATCCATGAACCAAAGAGTTGGTTTTTAGACAAAAATCAACAAGATAGATAAATCCTTAGCTAAACTAGTTAAAAGGCAAAGAGGAATACAAAAGTAAGAAATCAGAAATGAAAGGGAGGTACATAATACGATACTGAAGAAATCCAAAGAATCATTGGATCTTAATTCAAAACCTCTACACCACAAAATTGATAATATAAAAGAAATGGACTATTGCCTTGATAAATATTATTTACCAAAGCTAAGTCAATATCAAATAAACAATGTAAATAGAACTATAAACCCCAAAGAAATAGAAGCAGTCAATAAATCTCCCCACCCCCCAAAAAAGAAAAAGCGCCTAGGGCCAGATGATTTTAGTGCAGAGTTCTACCAGGTCTCTTTAAAGTAGAGCTAATACCAATACTCCAATTATTCCATAAGATAGAAACAGAGGGAACACTGCCAAATTCATTTTAAGAGGATATAATCACCCTGATAACTAAACCAAATAAGACTCAACTCAGAAAAATAGTTTCAGATCTTCGTTATGAACATTAATGTAAAAATACTCAATAAAATACTAGTAAACTGAATCCAAGAACAAACAAAAACCATCATTTACTAAGATCAAGCAGGCTTAATCCCAGAGATAGAGGGATGGTTCAAAATATGAAAATCCATCAATGTAATTCACCATATAAACAAACTGAAAAGGAAAAAATCTACATGCTCATCTCATTGGATGTTGAAAAATCCGTTGACAAAAATCCAATACTCATTCATGATAAAGTCTTGGAGAGATCAGGGCTACAAGGCATGTACCTAAAGACAATGAACGCAATATACAGCAAGCCAATAGCCACTTCAAATTAAGTGGAAAGAAACTTAAAGCAATTTCACTAAAATCATGGATAAGACAAGGCTGCCCACTCTTTCCATATCTATTCAATATAGCACTTTAAGTTTTAGCTAGCACAATAAGACATCTAAAAGAGATCAAGGGGAATAGAAATTAGAAAAGAAGAAACCAAAGTATCATTATTTACAGATAATATGATAGTTTATATAAGTGACCTCCCAAAAATTCTTCCAGGGAACTCTTACAGCTCATAAACATCTTCAGTGAAATTTATTTTTTAGTTAATCTTGTATCCAGCCATTTCACTGATTAACTAAAAAATAAATCAGTAACCCTCTTATATACAAATGACAAAGGGGCTGAGAAAGAAATCAGGGAAACAACATCCTTCACAATAGCCACAAATAATACAAAATATCTTGGGATAATTTTTACCAAGGAAGTGAAAAACCTGTATAATGAAAAAAGTCTTTTATTAAATTAACAATTGCAACATTAAATGATTGTTGCTCACTGTTTTAACTAAACACCTTCTGGTAGGAAATATTTGCAATGAGCAAGGCTCAAGGTAAGTTCTGAATATGAAACATTTGCATGTCATCAGCCAGGTCCAACAATGAAATGTCTCGGGTATGAGATTTAGAAGACGTCACTTTTTTCTTCTTTGAATGCCTGCTAAGTTATTCATTTCCTTCCTTCCTTCCTTCTTCCTTCCTTCCTTCCTTCCTTCCTTCCTTCCTTTCTTTCTTTCTTTCTTTCTTTTTTTCTAGATGCATATTGTCTCTGATCTTGGGAATTTTAGGTTACTTATCTGGAAGTATAAAGGCTAGATAATCTTCAGGTTATTTTGCTTACTTAGTGAACACATTATTATTTCTCCCAATGAAATATGTAATTAATGTTTATTTAAGCTGCATTTGTTTTCAAATTTAAAACTTTCCATGGTAAATACATGAACACTGCTGATTCCAAGATAGGTTTTTATGAGTTTTAATATCACTGGTTTTGAAATGCATGATAAAATTTATATTAAGATGGCACTATGGTATAGTTTAATTTTCACTGTTAAAATTTTCCTGAGGGGTATATACTGTAAGATAGCAGCTTCTGTAATTAACATATTCTATGAGGAACATTAAGATAGTCCTATTCTGAAATTTTCGGATAGTTAAGTTACTGCAAGCTGATTCAAGTTTTGATGGGGGTCTGGGCAGGCAGATAATATTTTGCTTCTTCAGGTCTCTGACTAAACTCAGGAATTATTTAACTATTCAAATCACTACCATCTCTATAAAATTCATTATATGGGGAAACAGGTAGAGATTAATTTAAAATTCTCAATGTTTTAGTTTGTAACATTACATGCTTAAAGCTAAAAGAGATCACAGAGGTAGCTGCCTCTTTGTGTACACTGGGACACTGAGGCCCAGCTGGACAAAAAGCATCTCAATGTCATTTACAGCTAGTAGCAGAGTGGAATTAGAAACACGCTCTAATGTTCTTTTCTATTAGAACAGTCTATGTCTCTCAGCCTTTTTCTCTTAGCCTCCTGTTTATCTCTATGTCATTTTTAAACCATTCTAAGGGCATTTCTCCACCTTAATGAGCAGTTAGAAAGGAGACATCTATGTATTTTTTAAAATCATTAAATCATATTTGAGTTTCAAGTAATGTGATTTCCACTTGGAAGTAAATTAAAATGCCAAGATAAGCCAGGGCTCCATTGCTGACCAGATTCTCCTCCTTCCAGACACCAGCCAGATCACTGTTGGCAGGAAAGTAATGGTTGGCAGAAGTCTAGTTAACCCTTAGTGGTGACTCAAATGTTTATACCGTCAAATGTTTATAGTGGTCAAGAAATACAATGTTTACTCACAGCCCTGACAATAGCTATAATCTGTGTGACCTAAAGTCTTGAGAGGTGGAGCAATACCTGCAGTTTATGTAGCTAAAAATTATGGTCATTGACAAGGGTTAGTGGCAAAAACGAATGCAGCTTCTGGCAGGCCATTCTAAACTTCATTCGACAACTTTCTATAGACATACACACTATAAACTTGATTCGTCAAGAAGTAGCTAACCTTGACACCTACAACCCAAAACTGGCGAATAGCATCACAAAAACACACGTTAGATTAGAAAATGTACAGATGCAAAAAGTTATGTCTGGCCGGGACGCAAATCCTGACATTCTCCTGCCATGTGTCCAGCTGAGTAACATCAAAAATGCACTCATTCAAACCCACCAAGGACTCCTGCTTATCAAAGGGGGAAAGGTATGAGACTATGTGAAAAGATTGTAGTGAAAAAAAGTAATTTAATACATTTAATGAACTAGATCCTGGTACAAATCTTCACAGAAGAGTAAGCATTGAAGCCAACCTAGTTCCTTGTGTGTTGTAATTTTTAAAAATTAGGTTCACTTTTTTATGCTATATTATGTACGGAAGTAATTTGACTATATGTTTGTGTATGCATCACCTGTGTACAGTATGCATTCTCACCAATGGATAGCAGGCCATTGAAACACAATAATAATAGACATACAATGAAACTAACAGAGGTATGATTCAAATGAACCCTAACAATATCTACAGAACATTTCACCCAACACGACGAAATATCTTCTTCTCAGGACCCTCATGGGTCCCTCCTCCAAAACTGATCATATAATTGTACATAAAGCAAGGTTAAACAAATACAAGAAAGTTTTAATAACCCCCGTATCTTATCTACACCATGGATTAAAGCTGACATCATCACACGAAAGTATATAAACCAATAGAAAACTGAAGAACTGTCTACACAGTGACCACTGGGTCAAGGAAGAAATAAAGAAATGAAAGACTTTCAGAATTTAATATAAACAAGGCACATACATACCAAACTTATGGATACAGTGGAAGCACATGCTAAGAGGAAAAGCTCATAGCACTAAGTGCCTCATAAAGGAAATTGGAAGTATCTCAGACGAACAACATAACACCATACATGAAAAACGCCTAGACCAAAAATGAAGCTAACCACATCAAAAGAGAAATAAATGCGGACACAATAGGCTCAAACTCAGGACTGAAATCACATAAAACAGAAACAAAAAAGAATAATACAAGAGAAACCAATACAACCAAAGAGTCAGGTTTTTAGACAAAAAAATCACAAGATAGATAAATACTTAGCTAAACTATTAAAAGGCAAAGATGAATACAAAAGGACGAATCAGAATGAAAGGGAGGTACAATAATACGATTACTAAGGAAAATCCAAAGAATTCAGTGGATCTTAATTCAAAAACCTCTACACCACACAATTGATAAATATAACAGAAATGGACTATTGCCTTGATAAAATAGTATTTACCAAAGCAAGTCAATATCAAAGAAACAAATGTAAATAGAACTATAACCCCCAAGAAATAGAAGCCGTCAATCAATCACCCCACCCCCCAAAAAAGAAAAGCGCCTAGGGCCAGATGATTTTAGTGCAGATTCAACCAGGTCTCTTTAAAGCAAGCTAATCCCATACTCCAAATTATCCATAAGATAGAAACAGAGGGAACACTGCCAAATTCATTATGAGGATATAATCCCCTGATAACTAACCAAATAAGACCCAACTCAGAAAAATAGTTTCAGATCTTCGTTTGAACATTAATGTAAAATACTCAATAAAATACTGAAACTGAATCCAAGAACAAAGCAAAAACATCATTTACTAAGATCAAGCAGGGCTTAATCCCAGAGATAGAGGGCTGGTTCAAAATAGAAAATCCATCCAATGTAATTCACCATATAACCAAACTGAAAAGGAAAAAATCTACATGCTCCTCTCATTAGGATGTTGAAAAATCCGTATGACACAAATCCAATACTCATTCATGATAAAGTCTTGGGAGAGATCAGGGGCTACAAGGCATGTACCTAAGACCAATGAACGCAATATCAGCAAGCCAATAACCAACTTCAAAATAAGTGGAAAGAACTTAAAGCAATTTCACTAAAATCATGATAAGACAAGGCTGCCCACTCTTTCCATATCTATTCAATATAGCACTTTAAGTTTTTACTAGCACAATAAGACATCTAAAAGAGATCAAGGGGGAATTAGTAATTAAAAAGAAGAAACCAAGTATCATTATTTACAGATATTATGATAGTTTATATAAGTGACCTCCCAAAAATGTACTTCCAGGGATCTCTTACAGCTCATAAACATCTTTCTGTGAAATTTATGTTTTTAGTTAGTGTCTTGTATCCACATTTCACTGGATTAACTAAAAAAAAATCAGTACTAAACCTCTTCATATACAAATGAAACAAAGGGCTCTGAGAAAGGTAAATCAGGGAAAACAACATCTCACTCACAATAGCCCACAAATAACTAATAAATAGCTGGGATACATTTTTTACCACTTGAAGCCGCAAAAACCATGTCAAAATAAGAAAAAAAGTCTTTCAATTAAAATCAACAATTGCAACATTAAAATCATTGTCGCTCACTGTTTAACTAAACACCTTTCTGGTCAGGCAAAATTTGACAAACAGCAAGGCTACGAAGGTAAGCGTTCTGAATATGAAAACATTCACGGCAAGTCAATCCAGCAGGGTCCAACAAGGAAATGTCCTCCGGGTAACATAGAGAATTTATGAACTATCACTCGTCACGTTTTCTTCTTCCTTGAATGCCTGTCTAAGTTACCATTTCCCTTCCTCCCTTTCCTTCCTTCAGCAACGGCCTATCCTGCCGTTCCTCCTTCCTTCCATATTACGTATCTTATTCTTCTTCACTTCTTTGTTCTCAGATGAGCCACATCTGTCTATGATCATTGGCGGGAATTTCTTAGAGTTACTTATCTGGAGTATAAAAGCGCAGATAAATCTTCCGGTTTTTATTTTCGCTATACTTATGAACACATTATTATTTCTCCCCAATGAAATACATGAGTAATTAATGTTTAATTTAAGCGCACATTGCGCGTGTTTCCAAAATTAAAATTTCCATGGTAAAAATACATTGAACACTGCATGATATTCCAAGCACTTGGTTTTTCACTGAGTCTTTAATATCACGACGGTTTTGACACAAGGCATGATAAAATCTATATAAACTCATGCGCAACCATGGGATAGTTTAATTTGCACTGTTACAAATTATCCTGAGGGGTATATGACGGTAAGATAGCAAACTTCTGAAAATTAAAAATATTCTAGAGGAACATTAAGATAGTCCTAGTCTGAAATTTTCGGAGAATTAAGTTACTGCTAGCGGATTCTAGTGTTTGCATGGGGGATCTGGGCAGGCCGATACTATTTTGGCTTCACCAGCGTCTCTCTGACTAAACCAGGAATTATTTAACAATTCAATCAACTACCTTCTCGTATACAAATTCCATTATGGGGAAACAGGTAGAGAATTAATTTAAATTCTCAATGTTTTTCAGTTTGCGTAACATTACTGCTTAAAGCACTAAAAAGAGATCACAGAGGTAGCTGACCTCTTGTGTAAACGTGGACACGACGACACGGCCCAGCGGACAAAAAAGTCATCTCAATGTCAGACAGCTAGTAAGCAGAGTGGCAATTAGAAACACGCGCGAATGCTCTTCTATGTAGCACATTCTATGTCTCTCAGGCTTTCTTCTCTCTCTAGCCTTCCATGTTTATCTCTATGTCATTTTATAAAACCATTCTAAAGCATTTCTCCACTTAATCGAGCAGTTTAGAAAGGAGACATCTAGGTATCTTTTAAAATCATTCCATCATATTTGAGTTTCAAGTAATGTGATTTCCACTGAGAAACGTACAAATTAAAATGCGACCAAGAAAAAGCCCAGGGACTACATTGCTGACCAGGGTCTCCGCACTTCCACACACACAGCACCAGATCACTGTTGGCAGGAAAGCAATGGTTGGCAGAAGTCTAAGGTAACCCTAGTGGTGACATCAAAATTTTCATACTCAAATTGTACTTAAAAGTGGTCAAGAAATACATGACTCTTACTCACAGCCCTGACCTATAACCTAATATTCTGCTGTACCCTAAAGTCTTGAGTATACGTGAGCAAATTCACCGGCGTTTAGTAGACTAAAAATGCGTAAGCAGATTAAACAACAGAATTATTCTATAGTGACAAGAAAAGCCAAGAAAACAAAAATGCACACACATACATAAGGATTAAGATAATTCTTATGAAGCCAGTCGAGGGTGGACCTATACCCTTAATCCATCACACATTGGGGAGCACGCAGAGATCTCCGTGAATAGAGACCCAGCCTGGTCATACAGTGAGTTTTCACGAGACACTGAGCTACACAGAGAACAACCCTGTCTCCAAAACAAGAGACGAAGCTGATAATCGAGGCTAAAAACATATACATATTCTTTTTCCCCTTGCGTGTAGAAATGAAGTTTCGAGGACACCTAACCTTAACAAATTGTAATAAAAGGTCTATAAATATAAACACAAACAACAAATAGGAATATGTCTAATTAAATTATTACGTGGAAAAACTAGGAGAAAACATTAATCTATTCAATTATGATTAAGTCTAAATGATAAGTCATTTGCAGACATCCCTTTTTGAGGTCAGCACACATAAAATACATGGGATTTATCATGCATGTACATTATTGTCAACTAATGATTCATATTTTTCTCGGCATTACCTAACGTTTCTCACAGACGCTACACTACCCCTCAAATAGCTTATCTCTTTAACACTATAAATATAACTAACAAAAATATGGAAGATTGATAGATGATAACAACACATTTAATAATGCTACCCCCATTTCTCATCATACAATAAATATACTCAGATTGTTCTACTCTCATTTACAAAATATTAATATTAACAAAAAAAGAGAGCAAAAGGAACAAGAAGAAAAATAAAAGAATCAAAAAATATAGCAAGAAAAAAAAAGAAAAAATCAAAAAGAAAAAGTGAAAACAAAAAGATTTACTAACATAATAAAAAAAAAAACAAAGTAAAACGCACATTCATCAAGATGTTTCCAGGAATAGAAAGGACACACATAATAGCGCACAAAAACAGAGAATACCGGCGAAGCCAACCGACCTGACTGCAGGAAAAAGGAACAAGAAATAAAAGAGCCAACCGCGACGGTACCCAACACGCGACAAGGGACATTCTCACACAGGCGTGGCGAGACCCGCAATCTAGGCTGGTGAATAAGTGCCATCCAACTGCCCGACCCCGGCTAGAGCTGCGTAGCCCCGCGGGCCGAGCCCAGCACTTGTCCGCCCGCCGCCTCCGGGGAGAGGGGGTGCGCGCCAAACGGGGGCCGCGACCGAACAACACAGAAATGCCCGGCACCCGCAGATGACCCCAGGCTCAGGACTCCCTGTAGCGAGGAGGTGGAAGCGTACGTGAATGATCTCTGTCCGGCGCCCCCCGCTGATTCGAAGTTGGGGTGCCCCACAACAAGCCCCCGCCGGGACTGCCTCGCCCCCGCGCTAAAGTGCCTGCAACAACAAGTTCCACCACCACCCATCCATGAGTCAACTCCTAGGGATCGGGCCACCCAAAACATCCCCCCCCCCTGATCAGCCCCGCCGTTCCCCACACGGCCCACCCTTTCGTAAGGCTGGGAGCCAGGCACGCGTACCCGCCGCAGACACCGGTCATTAGCTCGCTGCGAGGTCTGATACTGACGTGTGTAGCAGTCCGCTATGACACATAAATTAGAGCGGTCTGCCTCCGGGTTGGAGCCCCAACGCGCCACCCCCCGAGGCCCCTCCCTGCGGGAGCCACCCGCACTCCGCGTCCGGCCACACCAGAGCCCCATGTCCAACGACCGGCCGCACCCTGCACCCCCTGCAACCAACCGCCTAGGAGACCGGGGGCGCGCTCGCAACCCCCGCAGGGCCCCCCGCCCCATCCCCCCCAAAACCCCCACGTGCACGTCGCCCCCCACCCCCCCACCCCACCGGCCGGCCCCCACCCCACAACGGCCATCGGCAGGGGGGCGTGGCGCGGGGGGTGGGTGGCGGCGGGCCCCGGCGAACGCTATGCCGGCTCTGCCCATCGCCAAGTCGAGCGCGAGAGTTTGCCCAGCCACGACCAAAAAAACAATCCCCGGGAGACACACGCCCCTCACCCCCCCCCCACCCCCCCGCCCCGCAACCACACCCCCCCCGCCCCCTCCACACCCCCCGCACCGAGCATTGAGCGGAAATCACTACCCCCCCCTACCCCGCCCGCCCCCGCATACACGAGACAAACGACAGGCAGGTCGCACGCAGGAGACGCACATACACATCACTACTGGAGCGCGGCTACGTGCGACACAACGCCCCCCCCGCCCCCGCCCGCCTAGAAACATGTGCCTCCCGCCCGCTCAGGGGCTATCGCGGCTGGAGCAGTCTGCAATAAATCACGGGGCGCCGCGAAAACGCCTTCCACGACGCGCCCTGAGTGAAACAAGTACGGTCCATTACCCGTGTTTGACCCCGCTCACGGGGAGATCACGAGTGTGCGGACGGCTATCCGGTCACGGATCGGCAATTAACGACTCCCGACCCCGTCAGAGTACATCACAGTTACCTCCGCCGCAGCCGGCCGCCCCCGCCCCCCCCCCCTCCCGTCCGCGCCCCCGAGAAGGAGGCCATGCTGCCATGTCGCCGTACAGTCTAATAGGGTAGTGTCGCATACGGGCTGACACCGCGGGCATCGCGCAAAACTAGATAAACCCAACGATTCAAATCACACGTATTCCGAGCACCCCCGGGAGCTGTGAACGGGGTTGCTGCGGATATACCTCCCCCGAAAGCCAGTCAGGTTGGACAACCATCGGACCCCAAGCAAAAGGTACCGCAGTCCACAACCTGACGCATGAAAAGTGTTAGCCTACCACCCACGACCCAGGAATTAGGGACCCGCAAAACTCCGCCCCCGCCCGGCAAGTAAAATCCGCCAGGTCGTGCACCCGTCCCCCCTGCCATCCTCCCCCCAACCCCCGCCCCCCGACGACACGCCCCCCGCACCCCCCCGCCCCGTCTGCATGAAGGAGGAAGGGCGCGACGCTTAGAAATGGCCTGTTTGGGGAGGCATATGACTGTACTCAGCTCCAGTTGTGTAGTAACCAGACGCACGACCGGATGAACGTGTCGCCCGTCCCCTCCCCCCCCCACCCCACCGGCCTTCGACCGTCGCCCCCCGACCTAACCACTCGCGCTCGCCTTGCACCAGCGGCCCCTCAACCCATGGCAGGCACCCCCTTGGGTGAGCGGTGAACCTCTGCGGGCTCGTTCCCGCCACCACTGCCGCACCCACCTCACCGGCACGAACTCCGCCGAATAAATAGCCGTGGCCGACCCTCGTAAATCCGTCCGGGGGCCTCCCCGTTTAGCGCCAACCCCCCCCGGCACTTCAAACCACCCCACCGCAGCCACTCCCCGAGAGCCACACGGGACAAGCTTAGTCCCGGAACAACCGCCACCCCCAAGCCCCGCCCCCACCGCCCCCCGGCGCCGGCCTACCGCCCCCCGCCCCCACATTCCACCCCAGCCGGCAGCCCCAAAGGTCCTGCTCCGCCCTCGTCCTCGTCGGGCCTTCGCGCTCGCCCCCGCACATCTAATGAGAAAAACAAAAAAAATGAAACAAATAAACCCATATTATATATAAATAATAATATAATACGAATTCTTATCTTGTGTGTTTTATGTCTTCTTTTCTTTTTTCTTCTTTCTTTTTCTTTTTTTTTTTTTTTTTTGTTTTTTTTTTTTTTTTTTTTTAGAAGCTATTTTTTTTTTTTTTTTTATTTTTTTTTTTTTTGTTTTTTTTTTTCTCTTTTTTTTTCGCGCAATTTTTTTTCTTTTTTAGTTCTTTTTTTCGTTCTTTTCTTATTTTTGTTTAGTCTACTTTTTCTTTTTTTTTTGTTTCTTGTTTTTTTTTTTTTTTTTTCCCCTCTTCCCTAAATGATTCTTAATCTTTGGTCTTATCTTCCTTTAGAAAACGAAAATTATTTGGGAATCCTACCCCATGAGCCAGCCCCCGCCCAGGATGCAATACCCCCGCGATCCCCCACCGCACTCCCCGCGAAAAGGATATCCCTGCTTGCAGCCCCCCATGCCAGCAGTATGTCCAGCGACGTTCCGACGCGCGCCGCCCAATCCCCCATAAAAATCCAGGACTAACAAATGTGTGTGTCCGGCCTCGCAATGTGCGTACGATGAACGGGAAAAAATGATATACACGGCCCCACCGCCCCGGCCGCCCGCAGAGGTCATCCAAACCCCAGCATTGAGGGCACAGAGGCTCCCCCCCCAGCCGTGCCGACATCCCCGACCGTTTACAATCAACGACCCAAACGCCCCCCCTCTCCCCCCAGTCTCCTGGGGTCTCAAAACCCCGCCATCCCCCCACAAAAAAACCAAAGAGGCAGAACAACCCCCACAAGCCTCATTCCCGTGGCCGCTACACAGCAAACGACCCGCCCAAATCCAGAGTCAGAACACCCAGCCCCAAAAACCAAAACCAAAATAGACAAGCCAAGCCCTGCCAACCCCATAAAGTAACCCAAAAACTTCCAAAAAACAAAACCACAAACTAGCATCCCCAACCTCCCACCAGACTCCCCCGAATTGCGGCCCCATACCCCCTCCACACCGCCCCAAAGCAACCCCAGCCTGCCACCTCCTCCCCCCCCCCAGAACTGAGCCCACCAAAAATACCCCCCCCCCCCGCCCCCAAATACAACCGACACCCAAAGCAACCCAGCCAAGCCCCCAACCCCAGGCCATAGCAAAAGCCTTCCCTGAACACAACCCTCCCATACCCCCCCACTGTTTCACGCGACCCAAACAATAATAAGACCACCAAGAGCCGGCAAAGTTTCCCACCCCAGACCAAAAACCCCAACCACCCCCCCACCCAACCCCCCCCCACCTCACGTGAGTCCTCCCACATCATGTCGCAACCCCCCGCACCAAGATACGCATCCATACGGCTCCTACGGCCCCCGAAATCAACAACCCCCCAGCATCCGGCGCCCCCTGCGCGCGCCCCCCATGACCACCGTGCTTTGACACCTCCCCCGCTGGTCAGAGGCCCGAAATAAAACCGCGGCACCAAACACGCCCCAAGCGCTCCGTCCGGATGCCCCAGCCCCCCAATACAACATCCCCGCAGTGCGAGAGTGTGTCAACCGCTTTCGTCCCCGCCACCGCAAAGAAGACACCCGTGAAGGCCTACATACACCGCCCCCCCTGTTAGTATATAATTTGGCGACCCTTCTTCCAACCACATGTAGATCTTGCAATCTACCGCTCCCACTAGCCCGACCAGCCTCCCCCACTACCCCCTTCTGCGACCGCAAATGCAGCCCCAGTCAGCGCCGATTCCCGACACCACACCTGACCCAACAAACCTCCCTCAATCCTTCATACATGTAGTGATTAGAATGTGTATCACTTAGCCAGATAAAAATACAAACAATTAATCTGAAAAGTCTGGAGGAAGAGTGATGTGGATTCCTGTGTTTGAGGGCAGGCTGGTCTACAGAGAGAGACAGAGAGAAGGAGAGAGGGTGAGAGATAAAGGAGGAGAGAGAGGAAGAGAGACAGAGAGAGAGAGAACAGAGAGAGAAGAGGAGAGACCCAGGTTGGCCACAGGTTACACAGAGAAACCAAGTCCCTAAAAAAGAGGGGAGTGGAAGGAGAGACACTGTGTATCACTCTATCATCTTTCTTTCATAAATTCTTCTTGGCTACCTTCCTGTATTATCTCAATAGATGCAAAACCTTTTTACAATTTGTCATTTTGGTTCTAGTATTAGCAAAACACAAAGGGCCTTTCTTAGAAATGGACTGGAAGAGATCAATTTCAAAGCCATTTAAAAGGCAGAGAGAGCCAGAAAATGTCACCAGCTAAACAATTACAAAATTTTACAAAAACCTCCCAGCTGGTAATGTATTAACAAGGCACAAAACAATGGGTTATTATTTTCATAGCATTTTATGCTGATTGTATTTACAATCTCCAATTGCAAAAAGCAGAAATAAAACTTAGCTGTACATGTCTGAAGCTGGGACAAGTGATCTAACATGCAGGGGGTAAGATGAGGGAATACATTCTGGTTTCAGAAGTATCCATCCTACCAGTAAAGTTTATCCATTGAAAGCAAGAGCATGTTTGATGGTGAACTTTTCCCATTCTGAATTTGATATGTACATAACATTTTAATAATATGAGCATCTAAGAAATAGATCCAGATCAAAAATCACTTTTAACTAGAAACTAAAATTGCAATCAGTATCCATTATTGTAGCTCTATATTTTACTATTAAAGCTGACATCACTCTTAAATATATTTTCGTTCATTCACTGCTATGCATTCTACACTTGTAGCTCATGAACTTTGATTATAATGCATGTTCTCTGCGTTAAATTGAGGTTTTAGGCTGAATAATCAGGTTTTAAGCTTTGCTCTTTCTACTTTTTCTTTCTAAAAGAAAAATATTTTTCAGGTAAGGATAAACTTCTTCAAGTGTTACAGACTCCTCCATAGAGAAACATCCAGTTAGATGATGAGAAGGCAAACATCATGAGGCTTTCACATTCCAAAAGCAGAAGTTCATTCCTGACAGGATAAAATCATAGGCTATAATGTAGCAGTACAAAATCTCAAAGAAGAATTTGGCAGCATTAATGACTTTATACTGAGTGTCAGCTCAGGTTCCTGGAGGAAAGAAGTCTGTCTTTAGAAAATTGGAAAAGTTAGACAAGAGATGGGGAAATTTTATGAATATCATGGCCCTAGACAGGTCCCAGGTCAAGCATTCTCATTAAGGGTACAAACTAGAGACCACCTTCAGAAAAATCAGAAATAGAATTCTTTGCAGAAGAATTGCACTCAGAGGATGAGGGGATTCCTCTGAGGACAGAAATGAGGTGGTATAATACCTCCTCAACCAGCACTAATCACCTCAAGGAACAACCAGGAGATGAGTGGATAAATGATGAGGGACAACAAGAACTTGGTGATAGAGAGCAGAGGAATATGATCTCAGTAAAGAAAGCTATCATTTTCATCATAAAAATCCTCTAGGACAGAAATAGATGATATATTTTCCTCGGATACTGCTCCTTCTGCTTTTAAAGCAAAATCAGCCAAGCTTGAAAGAAAAATGCCACTAGTTGGGTATTTTTAGGTGCCATAAAAGAAGCCAGGAAAAAGGAGACTTGGACTTTTGCTTCCCAGTAACAATTTTTGAAGATGAGACATCCCAACGGGAATCTCTTACTTTAAAAACTCTTAAAGAACTACAGTGTTCTGTTCAGAGCATTGGACCGAATGCTCCATACACTCTGCTCATTATGAAAATGTTGGATAGCAAGTGCTTAACTCCTTATGATTGGCATCAGACTGCAAAGTCCACTCTTAGCCCTTGACAAATTATAGTGTAGAGGACTGAATATGAGGATAGAGCTAGAGAAGTGATTCAGTATTTACCCTTCAAGAAGAAGCAGGTTAAACCTACTATGTCAATGCTCTTGGGTAGAGAAAACTATGCCTCCCCACTGGAACAAGTTGCGTTAAAAAAGGGAACTACTAGAAGAGTTTTCCATGATAGCAGTAGCTGCTAGGGTAAGGTTCCATCCTGGTGATGGAAAGACAACTTTGTTAACATTAATCAAACCAAAACAAGATGAGCCTATGAAGACTTTGTTGCTAGATTGAAGTATGCATTAGCCAGGATGCTTCCTCCCTCTGATGGCTCTGATGCATTATTAAAACAACTTGAAACAAAAAATGTCTATACTCTCTGCCAGAAATTAATTAGATCCATCAGAAAAACAGGGAGTGTACAAGGTTACATTAAAACATGCATAGATGCCTCACCAGCAGTGGTCCAGGGTATGGTCTGTGCTGCAACAATGCAAGGGCAACATTTTTGGCCTATGTTCAGAACCTAAATGGAGGAAGAAAACAAAAGTTTTTGTACTTTTGTTGTTCAAGGACATATGAGCTAGAAAAAAGAAGATCAGATTGTAAAATGGAGAGCACACTTCAATGAATAAAAATAAGAAAACTCAACTTCCAGTTTTAGGTCCACAGTGTAGGAAGGGAAATATTGGAAGAATTAGTGTAAATCTAAATTTCATAAGGTTGGAAGCCCTCTGAAAGATGAGGAGATAACGGGATGAGGTTCATGCCCTCTGCCCCGAAATTCAACAAATTGCAAAAAAAGGGAGACAGAGGAAGATAAAAATAAACTGAATCCTCTGGACCCTGAGTTTCCCATCTTAAGGTTAACCAGAGCATCACCAGGAAGTGTAAGATTATATCCTACAGTAGAAAAACATAATATACACTTTCTTCATGAAGGAGTGCATGTAATAGATACAGGATTTAAAGGACCACTATCACCTCACACCTTTGGTCTTATATTAGGGAGGAGTTCAAATTATAAGAAAAATTTTATAGTACTTCCTGGAGTAATTGATTCAGACCTCCAAGGAGAGATAAAAATTATGACTAGGACATTAAAGGAAACAATTCAACTACATAAGAATCAATGGGTAAGCTCAGAGAACACAATTTCCCAATCCAATATTAAAACACATTAGAGGGGATACAGAGTTTGGCTCCAGACAACTGGTAGCATGGACTCAGTATATTCCTAGAAAAAGACCCTTAAAAATTATACACGTAGAAGAAAAAACATCCAAATATTATTAAACACAGGAGAAATTATGTTGTGTATTGCAGGAAAGGACTGGCCTGGAACATGACCATGTCTTCTCTGCTGGGATTGGGGCTAGCATCCATCATAGTTGAATGCTAAAAGTTAAAAAAATCCTGACATGGGAATCTGAAATCAAAGTGG